>CAMZMU010000063.1:5000-168785 GCA_947311845.1 Poa pratensis
ATTGCATGCACTTTGGAGATAATGCATGATTAATCGTTATTGCCTAAAATGATTAGCGTCGCTGCCAGAATATTTTATTCTAATATGGCCGATGTGCTACAGATTAGATAGTAGAATTTGGTAGGCATATATTTATACATGACAACCGAATCAGAAAGAATACGTCCTATTCGGTATAGCTTTAGACTTTGATTCTTGTACGCCAAGTCCTGCGTGCCATAAATAGGCCACGGCCGATTGAGGAAAAGACCCAATCAATCGTTATTCAACCAAAAACCAATCTACTTTCACGTATCTTTTTATCTATATCGTTCTTCTCTGCCGAATCCTAGCAGCCCTAGGGTTTGGCTTATCTTTGCCGTTTTGCGCTGAAAAGCGGTCGTCTCTCCTCCACGAAAGCGAGGGGATCTTTGTTGCTTTGCTCGGAAAGCAATCGTCCGTCGTCACGAAAGTACGACAGTATCGTGGTGCTGCGCGGCAATTTTGCGTGGCAACAATCATGTGTCATATACATACCCTGGCCCGAGCCATCAATCTTCTTGCTCCTGTACATCTGAAGATCATACCGATGGCAGAATTTAGCAAATTATACACATCCAGGGAAATTAATTAACTAAAAAGATTAGCAAAAAAACAATAAGTGACAATTAATTAAAGGTGTACATATATACCTGGAGATGGCTCTTGACATGGCCGATGCTAAGCCCTCTGACGTTCATTAACTGAAGAACAAGCTTAGGGGTTGCATCTACATATACACACATATATATACACAGAAATTAATTAACATATATACATCAAGAATGGGAATGAATTATTGAACCTGATGCTGAAATTGCTTACGATCTTGGCCGCCGAGCCTTTCGACGGCACGCACGAAGCAGTGGTGGAGCTCCGGCGTCCACCGGAGTCGCGGGTTCTTGGACCGGACATAGGGGCGCACCGACGAGTCGCCGTTGGTCTTCCGGTGCTCTTCCTCCTCCACCGTGCTATCGTCGTCGTCGTTGCTGCCTTCTTCCGAGCTCCCATGATCGTTGCTCATTACCTTGCCAATTTCCCCGGCCATATGAGATGAGATGGATCTCTAGCTAGATGGAGTTGATGAGGAGAGCTTGAGCTTGAGGTTTGATCTTGATGCATCGACCGACGATCTCATCGTGTCGTCAGTGATATGTAATAAACAGTTTGGAGCTAGGAAGATGGAGAAGAGGCCAAATTAAAGGTGAGATAAGCGTCACATAAGGGATGATAGGTAGTCCCTGAGAGAGGTAGCTAGGTTGCCGCTGTGGCAACATCAATTGGTATCAGAGCCTTGTTCGTCGAGGTCCGAGTCTCCGTCGTCGTCGAGCTGCGTCACGAGCGAAGGAGAAGATGTGCTGCCCGGTAAGTTGTGCCACCGGCGGCAAGGAGGTGATGGCCAAATCGTGAGGCCATTGCCGGGAGGAGATAGAAGTCCATGTGCGAGTCGTCGAGGAGGTGTGCGGCATCGGCGACAACATGGAGGTGAGTCACCGGCGAGTTGCGGCACCGGTGGTGAACATGCGGCATCGAGCATGTCATGGCGGCACGCTCGTGGTGAAGGCGTAGGAGGTGCGTCACTCGTGGGAGGCCAGCGGCGTGACAAGATGGCAATGGAAGTCATCTGCGTGTTGCACCGACGACATCGACGGCCATGGGCTTCAAGAGAGGAATAAGCAATAACAAGATTGGGGAGGTGATTGTTGGAACCAATCTTGTTATTAGTGCTAAGAGTAGTTATTTAGATCATGTTTTATTTGTGTACTTGCGTCCTAACACTAGAAGCTGCGGCTGGGTACACATCTAGAGTCGTGATTATGTGTACCGATGCAAAGCAATTAGTGTTAGTGAGATGCATGCATTGTTAGAGTAGTGGTGCATGCACGTGTTTGCATGGATAAGCTAGTTGCTGGAGATAAGCTAGGACTTAGTAATCAGAGTAATCTCCATTTGCGAGGAGAACGGCCGAGTCGTGTGGCCGGATTGCTAGTGGCCGTTTCCACCGGCTAGTGGAGTGATTAGTGGATCAGTGGGTTAGTGGGTGCGTGATCAGCTGGGTTGGCCCGGCTATTTAAACCCTCGTAACCAGTTTGTTTTGTGTGGCCTGCGGGCAGAGAAAACAATGTAGCGTTTGTGTGTGCCAAGGTGAGTCTCGGCAAAGCCTGTGTGTTCTTCCTTGGCTGTGTGTGTGCGGGTGTGTCTTGGTCCTGTGTGTGTTTCTCTTGTGTGCGTTCATGAGAGAAACAAGAGAGGTTGAGAGGTAGAAGAAGAAGGGAGCTGCCCTTGGCAGCTCCAACAATTGGTATCAGAGCCTTGTTCGTCGAGGTCCGAGTCTCCGTCGTCGTTGAGCTGCGTCACGAGCGAAGGAGAAGATGTGCTGCCCGGTAAGTTGTGCCACCGGCGACAAGGAGGTGATGGCCAAATCGTGAGGCCATTGCCGGGAGGAGATAGAAGTCCATGTGCGAGTCGTCGAGGAGGTGTGCGGCATCGGCGGCAACATGGAGGCGAGTCACCGGCGAGTTGCGACACCGGTGGCGAATAGAAGTCCATGTGCGAGTCGTCGAGGAGGTGTGCGGCATCGGCGACAACATGGAGGTGAGTCACCGGCGAGTTGCGGCACGGTGGCGAGCGGCGGCCGGCGACAAGTACAAGACGGCGACGAGTACAACGACGGCCGCGACGACGAACATGTCAAGATTAAGGGGGAAAATGTTAGCACTAATCTTGACGTGCGTGGTTCGGTTGGCAGCCGAGTCCTGCGGCCGTGGAGTGCGTTGGAGCTGGCCGAGTCATGCGTGGCTGTTGAGAGAAAGGTGCTCACGGGTGCATGTACTTAGTGGTTAGTTAGGCATGGGTTAGTGGCCGGAGTGGCCGGCTAGCTAGTGCGTGCGTGAGCCTATTTAAAGAGCCTGTGAGCTCATGTGTGGAGTAAGCCTAAGAAGTGTGTGTGTGCTCGGGGTAGAGTGCTTGTACTGGTGTGTGTCCAGAAATATAGAAAATAGGGCGTCTGTGCGCCGAGACGTAAGTGCGCCGGAAAAATCAGCCTAGCACTTCTTCTTCTACCTCCGTTCGTGAGTGAGCTGAGTGAGAGAGGTAGCTAGGTTGCCGCTGTGGCAACATCAGTCCCACCACAAGCCGGTGGGTATTATATGATCTGGGCTCTTTGAACCGGATACACCTAAGCGTTAGATCATCTAGAATACTAGAGAGGACACGTGTTACAGGAAGGGTCCCATTTCGGAAGACCTAGGCATTGAGAGCATTCCATATCTTGCACAAAATAATCAGCAGAACTGACGGGTGGATTGAGCTCGGGAGGCCGTGCTATACGGCTAATTCATAATGCAACCAAAACTAAACGAAGTAGAGTTAAGCCAGTGCGCACTGGTAGAAAAATGCCCTATGGTCCCGGTTCGGTTGGGCTATCAGTCCCGGTTGCCCAACCGGGACTGGCCAATCGGGACCAATGCTGGTCCCGGTTGGGCCACGAACCGGGACCAAAGGGTGTCCACGTGGCCTGGTCTGGCTGCTCGTGGGGGGAGACTCATTGGTCCCGGTTCTTGTTAAGAACCGGGACCAATGAGTGTATTTTTTTTGAATTTTTTTGAAAAAAAAATTTGGAATTTTTTTTCGATATTTTGAATCTTTGAATTATTTGTCAGTTTAATCTCGAATCATCCCTAATCTCACACTGCTCCACCCATCCTCACACTTGTAGGCTCACACTGCTCCACCCATCCTCACACTTGTAGGCAAACTTCCCGATCGGTCACCCATCCTCACACTGCTCCACCCATAGCACGCTTAACTTTTGAGTTCCTTGCCAACTAGCTTCCAACATGACATTGAGTACATCTTGATAATACTATGCTATCAATCTTATTATCCCCTACACTTTGATGGCACATGATATTATTTTTTGAATTCCAAACCTATATCCACCTATATTAACATAAACAACAATGATTAAGTAATACTAATCTTTATGCAGAAATCAATTATTAATTCAAAAAAAATTAAAAAAATAAAATAATTTGAATTTCCGGCAAAAACTTAAATCTTCCTGCACGATGGCAAATGATATTATTTTTTGAATTCCAAACCTATATTAACATAAACAACAATGATTAATTAATACTAATCTTAATGTAGAAATTTTTTAATTTTTTGAATTTTTTGAATTTTTTTTTATTTTGTAGAAAAAAATCTTCTGCTTGAAATAACTTTTTTTTCTTTTGGAATTTGGAGAATTTGAGAATTGCTGCGTGTGTTATGTACCAAACCCTCAGAAGAAGGGAGGCAGTAGCAGCCAGACTAACGTCTAACGGGGAGGTCGAAGTGACAGTGAATCTATCAGGAACAGCGTCGGGACCTACCCTAGGGGTAAAATCTCTATCTAGGAGAAAAAAGACCAAGCATTTCAGTTCCAATCAGGGGGGCAAAATAAAAGACGTGAGATTTGGTGAAGGGGGGTCGCGGAACCAGGAAATGTGGAGTGGAGATCCTGGGACTGGGAGCGCACAGACGGGGAGGGAGCGGTAGATCCGCCGCCACTAGTGGATCGAAAGTAGGAAGGGGATGGGTTGTGGAGTGACAGACCCTAATCTTGGCGAGGACGCCCTTCTTCTCGAGGGTGCGGGTGACGAGCGTCTTGAGCTCCATCATCTCCCGCGCGTAGTCATCCATCTCCTCTCCACCAAGCTGCCGTTTTTTCTCGGCGAAGGCGGAGCGGAGCAGCTCGTCGGTGCGAGAGGAGATGGAAGAGGGAGAGATGCGAGAGGAGGAAGAAGAAGAGCAAGGAGAAGTAATAAATTACTCCACCAAAAGGACCACGGCGGTGAACGTATGACAAGTGGGCCCTGGACCTTCTCCAAATGGGCCGGCTGATTTACTTTGGGCATTTGTCACAAAAAAGGCTTTTAACAAGTACTCCCTCCGTCTCATATTAAGTGACTTTCTATTACATATATCTATACGCTTTTTAGGCATAGATACATTCGTATTTGGGCAAATTTGAGTCACTTAATATGGGACGGAGGGAGTACTAGTTTAAAACTTCCCCTAAAAAAAGTAGTTTAAATTGCTAATACACCATCGTGCTTCTCCCAATTGATGAAATCCCCTCATTCAGACATAATTCATCAACCATAGGGAAAGCAGAAAAACTCATGTTGGGCGTCAGTCAGGTGCTGTTTCACCTTGTAGGAAGTTGAGCCCTGTTGTCGCTGTTATGTGTTAACCTTAAATTATGTCGAGACACTATGGTTTTCATTAATGAAACCGGGGGCAGCCCCTTTGATCAAAAAAGAAAAAAAATATTCGTACGATTTGCACACCTGCTTATACTTGACGTCGATTATTTTAGTTAATTCCGTTGAAGCATGTCGATTGATCAAATATAGCTGCCTCGCAACAGTTAGAGCTGCAAAATTGTGACCCTCAGTGAAAGATCGGTATTGTCGGCTAGAGGGGGGGGGGGAGGGGGTGAATAGGCGACTAACAAATTTTATCTTTTTCTTTTTTTTTCTTGAAAGATACAAACACTTAACCTAGGGTTTACTAGATTCTCTAAAGGTAATGCAACCCTAGGATGAAGTGCAATAGCCGAACCACTAGTCGAAGCAAATGATAAGCAATAAGTAGGACGAGTAAGTAAAGGGGTAAAAGTGATACCACACGGGAGACGAAGATTTCACCGGAGTTCCACCGATTGGGGTAGGTGTACGTCTCCGTTTGGAGGAGTGCTCTACCACACAAAGTAGAGGCGCCACAAAGGCTCACTCTATTCTCCTCTCACGGCACCACAAAGGTGAGTGAGCTCCACTAATGGCTTCCTTGAAGGCGAGGCCGAACCTTTACAAACAAGGAGAAGGGAAACACTCCACAAACCAATTTGGAGGCTCCTTCCCAAATCCTCAAGCTTCTCCTCACAAGATTGGAGGCTTGAAGAGACACCTTCCGGCTAGGGATCCCAAAATCCCAAGAGTAACAAAGTCCACCAAGGAAAACGAGGGGAATCAACTTTTGATTTGGTGAAACCCTAGATCGAGCTCTCCTCAACGCTTCCTCAAAGTATTAGCTTGGGGGATGCAAGAGGGAGGGAGATCTCAAGATTTGAAGCTTAGAAATGGTGAAGAACAATGGGGATTCGCGGAATAATACACTAGTTCAATGTCCCAGCTAGGAGGCAGGGACATCCAGTACCTGTTCACCTACTGGTGTTTGGTCCCAACATCATGCGATAAGACCATGTCATGTTGGTACATGGTTTTAGTATAGTTTAGAAATATCTTCATATTTATAAATATAAGTATAGTATACTGAAAAATTGTAAATACTCGATACTACCTAAAAAATAGTACATATAGTATATACTCCCAGTTGCGCTATGGAACAGATGTGGGAGTAAGTACAGTAGTACACCCGGTAGTATGGGGAAAAAAAATCCATAGTTTGTTCCGATTCTCAGGAAGGGAAAGACCTCCCGGCACCATTTCCATTAGGAAAACAAACCATATTCCATATTTTACATCCCTGTGTTATAAGTTATATCCTGACTTTGAAAATAAGGTTAATGTATTTTCTCCTTTGCAATTGCTACATAAATTGTTTTTTGTGGTTGTATAATGTGCTGAGACTTTTTAACATTTATGATCTTCTGTTTATGTAGAAGCAGGGATTGCCCCTTTGTCAGAATTGCTCCTTAACTCTAGAGATGCATCCAATTTAAGTCCTGATATTATCCTTTCTTTCTTCCTCCCATTTTTCAGTCAAGTGCGAAGATACCAGAGACACTTCCGTGCACCTTTAACAACTTGAAGAGCATGAAGTTGCAAATGCACTTTTGTGAACTTCCCCCTATTATGTTGACATTTTGCTTACTAAAGGGTGCTCCGAATCTTGAAAAACTCAAAATAGAGGTATTGTTGAATGTTCCATATAGGTTCTTATTACTTGTATCTTCTGAAGGTCATCTTGTTGCTTCCCGTTGATTGCCTTTTGGTTTACTTTCATATGTGGAAGATCTTTGGCGAAGAGCAGAAAGTTGAGGCTAATGGAGAGTTTCAAAGTGCATTATGGACTGATGGCATGTGTGCCAACCTTCAGGTTGTGCAGATGACCGGAATTAATTGGCTTCCAAACGAAATGTATTTTATAGAGCTGATTCTCTCAAAAGCAAGGCTTCTTCATACATTATCTATTAGTCATGGTGAGAAAATCGTTATGTCTTCTGAGGATGCTCTAAATGAATTACTAAGATACAGAAGAGCTTCAGCTGAAGCTCGGGTCCTATTTCAAGGTAAATACACTTAGTTTCACACGGTAAATTTCATCTTATGCAGTTCCTTTCAAGCTATGGATTTTATTTTTTACACATGAGATTTATCCTTTTCTAAAATTACTGCCATACCAGTGCATTTACCTTATATTTTGAGGTTTGCTTCAGTACATCTCACTTTATTAAAAGTCACGATCTCGATGCAGACTAATGGTTGAGATAAAACTTACTCCCTTTTAGATGCAAAGGGTAGTATATTCCTTGTTACGTGGACTTCCTGTGGTCATTAACTAGCTACTTCATCTGGTCCTGCACCGGCATCCTATTTCTCACGCCACTAATTTCACTTGGCCAGAGGACCGTGTGACATGTTGCAAAATAAAAGAAATGCCCATGCTTAAAATAGGAAATGCAAGCAGATTAGGATTTGTATACCGTACCTGCTACAAACTTTTAGGGATACTTTATATTACATAATCTTATCTTAGTATATAAAGTTCTCCGAAAATTATGTGTATAAATAAGTACACTACACTACAGTAAAGTTTATGGGAAAAATACATACGAGAGAGAGAGAGAGAGAGAGAGAGAGAGAGAAACGCAGATGTATATGGGTTGAGATCCTTGCTTCCATCGTAATTAACTAGTGGGATTAGCTTTAGCTGGAGGATATTTGTGCTGCTTGGCCTATTGCTGTGAAGACTGGACGGCTGACACATCTAAAGAATAGGGATGAATTCTCTTTCTAAAACCTAACAAACCAAATGAGATGTTAACAAGATGAAAATACCCTTGCTGTGACTGTGATACTGTGCTGAAATTCTTAGTGTCCTTTCTTGAAGTTCCGGTCCTGGCATATAGGTAGACATCTATGGTCTGCCCCCGAGGTTAAAAAAAAAAACCATGGTCTGCCCCCAGATGTCATCTATCTTAAGTGATAATGTTTCAATTTGAGCATTCCTTTCTATTCCACTTCTTTACTATTAGGTATGATTTTTTTTTCCGAATAATATCAGAGGGAATGGATTAACCCGGGTTCAAGAATCATGACAAGAACAGGGAGAAAAATATTTCAGGACAAAGGAGAGCCTTTTGATGCGGATTCAATTCTACATCTTTTCAAATCATCCCAACTTTTGGTATTTATCTGCAAAATTGGCGTTGGCATGAGCTTTGGTCAGCACATCCGTGGGGGTGGATGTCATCATTTTGCATAATGGCAATTCTGTTAATTTTTGCACAAGCACAGAAGCTCTGCCACATTTCATTAGTAGAGATAAGATAATACAAACACCAATCTTTTTTTTCGAGAAAACGCAAAAGCTTTGCGTCTCGATGCATATATTAAGAAAGAGAGTTATGTACAGGCCCAAGAGGGCAACACCCAGAGAATACAACGCTACACAACTAGGTGCTCGCTGGGAGCAACGCTCCAAGCCCAACTGCCCCTGCACGTGCCCAGAGCCTAGCGTCAGCCTTGATCTGGTCAGCGAGGGAGCCGATATTGGGGGTCGCATTGTCAAAGACGGTCGTGTTGCGATGCTTCCAAATCCACCAGGCCGTAAGCATGATGATCGACGAAGTGCCCTTTCTAGCCACGGAAGGGGCGGAGCGGACGGATGCCAGCCACCAATCTGCGAACGCGACACCGGTGGTTGGTGGGGCGCCGTGGATCGAATCCAAGAGAGAACCTCGTACCAGACTGAGCGGGAGAATGGACAATCGACCAAGAGATGATTCATGGTCTTCATCGACTGGTCACACAACGAGCATCTCGGGGCATGAGCCAAACCGTGACGCGCCCTCCTCTCCGCTGTCCAGCAGCGGTCCTGACATGCCAACCAGAGGAAAAACTTAACCCGTGGCGGTGCCCAGGACTTCCAGTTCAGCTTCCAGGTGTCTGAGACAACCCCACCACAGAAGAGACTGTTTTTTGAAAGATCCAGCAATTGCTGGCTTTTCGATTAATAGTAGGTAGAGTATTTACATACTAGCCAGTGGGCAAAGGAGTAAATAAAAAGAATTTGAGAGCAACAAGCCGCAAAGCAGCATCCGAAAATTGGATCGTGCGGACCTTTTCCCAAATCTGGATATATTGCCACAGAGCAAGCGGATCCAAAGACCCTTGGATGTCGCGTATCCAGCGTCTATCACCAAGAGCTTCGCCAACGGTGCGTTTCTTCTGGATGTGTCTTGGGACCAGCAGTGTGAGGTTCGGTGCCAACTCTGAGATTGCACGACCTTCCAACCAACGATCCTCCCAGAATAACGCAGATTCGCCGTTGCCAATTGACATCCAGGTGGAGGCGAAAAAGGCACTTCTCTCCAACTGAGAGAACTGTATGTCCAGACCACGCCAAGGGCGGAGGGGGTCGGTCCTCATACGCCACAACCAATGAACGCGAAGGCTGACGGCCAGTCTGGAAAAGTCCGGGATGCCCAGCCCGCCAAAGCATAGCGGTCTGCAGACTCTGGACCAATTGACGTGGCAGTAACCGCCCCTAGCCTCACCCCGACCAGTCCAAAGAAAACCGCGTAGGATTTTGTCCACCCGCTTTTGGACCTTCCGGTAAAGACCCAAGACCAGCATCTGGTGAAGGGGAATGGCCGACAGGACCGACTTGACCAAAGTCAAGCGACCAGCCTTAGTTACACCAATCTGAAATTGGCAAGATACCTCAAGAACTGAAAACTGAGATGACACACCAATAAACCGCGTCGCGGTATTCTTATTCAATATATGATACACCTGCATGGGTGTATTCGAGAAGAAAAAAAGATGACACACCAACACTGCAAGCAGCTAAACCACCGGAGCGTCGCTAGAAGCAAAGTACTTGACCCAAATGCTTTGGATTTTACATGATGCATGTGATATATTCTTCAAGTTAATGCATGCTGCTAAATTTGTGAGCTAATTTCTGCTAGATGGTGGCCTGTTAGTATAAATATTCAATGGTGGGCAATATATTTGCGTTACATCTGCTTTCTGTCGATTGTGATGTGCTTCTTAAAAACGTGTTTTTATTGATTTATTACGCAAGTAAAGCTGAAGATTATTAGTAGGCCAGGGACCAACTTCTGGGCATTGCTGGGGACGTGTGAAGTTAGTTCATTTCAACAATTGAGTTCTACCGTCTGATGATTAGAAATGCAGCTTGCAGAGAATGGCTTCTCAAACGAACTTAGTAACATTCCCTTCTCTGATGGTCAAAGTGCCAATAAGGAATTTGCCGGCTTAACCCTATGTATGAACTACTTTTATTAATTGCAACTTAAGATGCTATTGTTCATGGATTAGTGTTGAGATTTAAGATGTAGGATAGCAACGATCCAAAGGGAACAGAGGCCCAACAAGCCCAACACGCCATGGCTAGCCGGACCGCGACCTAGGACGAGGGATTAATCGGAACATGGGCGGGCGGGCGGAGAGAAGACGCGGCGGCGCACCTGGATTTTGGCCTTGACGTTGTCGATGGTGTCGCTGCTCTCGACCTCGAGGGTGATGGTCTTCCCCGTCAGGGTCTTCACGAAGATCTGCATCTTCTCTCCTGCCGCTTGTGTGGGGGCGAGACCCGGTAGGAAGTCGAGGAGAGCGTCGACCTGCGTGAGAACGAAGCGGAAGCGAGAAACCAAACGAAGATCTTTGTTTCTACTCTTTTCTCCGTGGGCCGGGTCCGCTGGATCCCTTTTATTGAAGGCTGGCGGCGCTGAGAAGGCTTGAGCCAGCGCTCCACACTTCCAGCCAGGTTTTACAATCTAAGTGAAAAACAGACATTTGGAAACTATTTTTAAATTGGACCATAAATATAATTCTTTTTTATGATTCATTCTTGTTAGATAAAAAGTGACACTACCAAAATTTAGGATAGAAATTTATTAGTCAACTTAGAAATGAGCATTTAAGTTTTTCAAGTCGACAGGAAGGTTTCCAATCCATTAATATTTAAAAAATGGGTGCAAATGTGAAAAGAAGTGTCAAAAGGCAATGCGTACAATGTGTAAGCAGTACCAATTTACTCCATCCGTCCGGGTTTATTAGGCCCGCACGGAATTTTATGCCGAACTTTGATCAACAATTACATTGGTAATACGAGATTATTATGGCACAAAAGAGATATTGCTGGATTCGTATTTGAAAACTCTTTCTAATGGTATAATTTTTATATACATATATTAAATATTATTTGCATAATTGTTGGTCAAAGTTTGGCACGAAATTCAATAAAGTCCTTATATACATATATTAAATATTATTTGCATAGTAGTATTAGTCAACTGGTCTTCGAATGCATATTGCGTAAGAGCACTTGTGTCCAAGTTTCGTTTATCACATCTCTTGGCTTCACTTATATGTGCAAATAACTTTTAGTGCTATATCATTTAAACTAAATGTTGTGCCACAACTTTGTTACATTCAGTCTATTGTGCTTAGCACTGGGAATTAAGTTTAGCGACAATGCTAAGCACTAGTTTGATGTTACGACCTACTACTATCCTGTATCCTCTCGTATCCTTTTGCTGGGTGCTAGCCTATTTTTCTCTCTGAAATTGTTGCACCTAAGATGTTTTTCTGTCCGACGTTCGTCCAATTGTTCTTCCAACCGTACGATGGAATAGAGGAACGGCTTGATATGTCTTTCAGATGGACATCGAATAGAGAAACTTGGGGAGAATGCATATCATTACACATTTTTCTCGTCTGTAGCGCCTCCTCCTTTTTTTTATTCGTTCAAACTTAACGGTGACTCGAGATAAATCCAATCTCATAAAATTGACGTGCTCACGTGTGCAGAACGTACCCTGTAATCTGGACCTGGCTACACCCCGCAAATCATTCGGAGGCAAAAGGGAGAAAAGGACGGCTGGTTACAGAATCGCATCAAAGCGAGTGCTTACATTCCACGCAGCCCTGCCCCCAGAAAAGCTCTCATGGGCTCATAGCGTGCGGCAGAACCATCGGCTTCCAGACGACACCGGCGCAAACCGGCATGCTTGTCCGTTTACATGCTCTGAAATGATATCTCGAGTTCTTATTCTACCAGAAGCTTTTATCCGACGTGCTGGTGTCCAGAATCAAAGGTACACCATGGCAAAAACAGATATGGAGTATCGTTACAATTTACAGCGGTGTAAGGTATCAGACCTTGAACCCTTCAGCTCTTAAGCACTGCCGATGGGCCTCGATCCACTTCCCGCAAGCGTCCTCGCCATGCTGGATAATGCACTCGTCTCTCAGCTTCTTTGTGTCTGGGCAGGCACAGCAGACCTTCTTTTTCGGCTTCGTGTCAGCCCCGGGAGCTTGCCCGGCTTTCTCTGCTGAATCTGGAGCATCACTTGTTACAGATGCAGCGTTCCCCATCTCTGAAATAAATTGAAACAGCATTTGTCAGTGCCAACACCTGGCAGGAAGACCAACAGCTGTACTAGTACTAGGAAATTTGCATTATGAATGTGTTAAGACAAAAACCTGATGCTAGTGCATTTTGTTAGGCAAAAGACAATTTTCATTGCCCGTCTTTTGCAAAGAAAACAAAGCCCCAGATTCCAATACTGGGATCACCAGTTTCAAATGTTCAAAACAGACCCAATTCGGGAGCTATGTAGTACCACAATAGCACCTGCCAGTGCAGTTTTGTATGATTGGTTTCAGTTTACACATTATTCAGATGACAGAACCCAACAGTAAGATAGCTCCTTTTGGCAACAACAGAACTTTCAGAAGCACACAAAGCTACATTAGTTGCAAGAAACAGAGTCACCGTCGAAAAAAGATGTTCTATCGGATCCAAAATGGCTATGTACTTGACAGTGTCGTTAACGCAATTTGGGCTGTTGGAGGTAATCTAGTAGTGATATAGTGGCCAAGTGTACCAGGATATACAATTAGTAGCAAATAATTATATATATTTTAAACCAGGAAAATCAAGGCAAATGATGATATTTGATTAAAAGGTTTGTTTGTTTTGGCCAATGTTGGCAAGAAAAATGGACTACAGTGGGTTTAAGGAGCATGGCCATGCAATAAAATTCGCAGCAATCCAAGCTAGTACCAAAATTTTGGTCATAACTAAAAAATAATTAGCATTGATTTTGGTCCCAAACCAAACGTACCAAATATGTGTAATGAATTCTTAAGTAGCTTAAGGGTCTGTTTGGATAGGTACCAAAGCTAGCCTTACCAATATATTGGTCATGCCCTTGATAGAGACCAATTTTGGCTGGTTCGGCTAGACACGGGCGCTCCCATCTAATTTTTGGCAACGCGTAGGCGCAGATCAGAATTCGCCCGCCCAAAAATTGGCGACCAAATTGCACGCAAGCTCTCTCCCCGCAGTTCCCTTGCCGATTTGACCACTTTCCTTTCTCATCTCAGCTCTCCACAACAAGAACAAGAAGAGGCGACGGATCCGCAGCTATCAGCGTCCGGCAAAGTGACGGCATCAACAAACGCTTCTCTTGTGGCCGCCACCGTCGCAAGTCGCACAGGTCAGTAGCTCGAGTTCCCCTGAGCCTGCCATCGATCCAATTTCCTATGGCGTGATTAGCTTTCCGTTTGGCTCTGTTATCTTTGGATGTACTTGAACGCAAGCGCTATTTCTTAGATCTAAAGCATTGGCGGAGCCAGCCGAGGAGTGGAGCCTGAGCAAGATATGTGGCATTGGTTCTGAACTGAAGTTTGCCCATAACAATTTGCTTATCTAATTACCCTGCTTGCTTTAGTTAAGGAAGGCTTAATTGGGAGAGCTTGGGCAACTGCCCGGCCTGGCCGGGCGCTGGCTCCGCCCATGATCTAAAGTATTGCTAACCAAATCCTCCAATCCTCGACTCTTTGTGTCTCTGGATCATACACACATGAATCCATCAAGGAGATAATTCAGAAGCTGATTGATTTTCTTACTATTTGTCTTTTTTTGGCTGATTACAGACACCTTTGTCAATTTAGCTAGATAGCTGGTCTCTTGCATGCGTATAGATCCTTGTTACATGGCATATTTTCCTACATACATGCGCATGCAAATTAACTATGAGAATTGCATCCACAATTTTTGGTCAAAAGACAAGATCGACAGCAGATGGTTACTTAGCACAGACTATTTTATACAGGAATGGGTTTAATGCCCCCTTAAATTCCCATAGAAATGAAAGAAAAGACAGACTAATTAAGCTAGTTCTCGGGACAAACCAGAGAGCCTCAAGATCAGGACAACTATGCATGGAGACTAGGTAGGCTAAATTTCATTCACACTCGTTTAAATTTCTTAATTCCCTTTGCTACATGTTTCCTTTCATATTTGTTACTATCTTATATGATAAGTACTCACCTTTCTAGTGGTAAAAAAAATATTCACCTTTCTATCCTGGTTGTCTTAATTATCTTTGTTTCTTAATCATTCTAAGATAAATTATTATTATTTGTCTTGTTTCCAATGGTGATACATTGCAGGTCATGGAAAAGCATAAGCACACTATTAAGATAATTTAGTATGTGAAATTCATAGTATCCTGAATGTGTCTGATGGTGGGTTGATTAGTACATCAACTTCATTTGTCTTATGGATGAGCATGGATATGATGTATTTAACAAGACATGTGAACTATGTTGATCGGAATTTGAGTCATGGCTAAAGGTAGTTCAATTTATTTTAGTCTGTTTCCTCTGCTATATCTCGGTGTAAGACTGTTGTTTTATGGGCTGGTCATGGAAACCATGAATTATTTAACCAAACCAAACACTAGTCAATGTAATTTTCCAAATGTTTGGCAAGTCATTTGGCTACTTACCAAATGCAAGCCAATCATTTCGCCATATTTTTGGCACACTATGTGGCTACAATCCAAACAAACCACACATGCCAATATTTTGTTCATGCCAAACACCCCTATTCCTCGCAAAAAATTTCTTGGCAAAGCTACTTGGGGCTTAATCCAAACAGACCCCTAGTCTTCGAATCCTCTGTTTCATGATTGGCAACAAGAATACTCGCGTAAAATAGCAGTGATATTTTAAGACCATGTAACTCCATATACATCATCGAATGTTAAAGGATTTAAAGTAAATGTCTAGTTCAGGCAGTACATTGTGGGACATCTTCACTTCTGGAATTTTGCATCACCTTGGGAGTTGGACTGTTGGAGGGGAGCAGATGGTATTGAGCAACTCCAGGCTCATCTAGCGTGTGCTTTCAAGCATTTCTAGACAAATTGACTCTGAATAACTACTCGACAATGCTGACAAGCCTCCCTACTCTACTCTCATGAAGGAACTGCAGAATACTGCTTCAGCTTTTATGCAATTCACGCATGTTAAATCCAGGCACACACGACTGTTATGTAGAGATCCGGCAAGGGAACTGCGCATAAGACATTCAATTTGCAATCTCACGCTGCACAAACTCATCCTATTCTTCTCCCCAAGAAATCGTTGGAGACTCAGACCAAACCAATCCTAACTTTTCAAGTAGAATCGACATAATCACGGGGACGGAATCGATAGAACCTACACCCCGCCACTCAAATCGCCAACCAGCATCAAGGCGTTCAAGGCAAAGACAACACCCCCAATTCTTTAACCAGCAACAAAGAGTACATCTCACTGTCGAGCTACAAACTTGCACATCTCAGAAAGAGCAAGGGAAAGGGTTAGGATTTTACCGATCAACGGAGCGGTCCGGGATTCAGCGGAAGCGGGAACAGGCGGGGGCCGGATCCAACCTCGACCCTAGAAGAGAAACCGCGCCGCACACGAGGAGAGAAGAGAGGGTTCTAGAGGAAGAAGCACTTGCTCCGTCTAGAGCGAATCAGCCTACTCGGTCCCGTTTCGGTCCCCGGCTGATCCTGATCGTTGATTTCTAATCGAACTGTGGAGGACGCTTTGACTAGACCGTCCCGGAGACCCGGACACGAGTGGAGAGAGAGTTCCGATTCACTGCAAAAGTGCAAATTAGCCCCTTCTTCCTTTGGCCGCCGCACACAACATCGCAACAGCTGAGAGAGACAGAGAGAGGGAGATCGAGACCATGGTGGCGCCGAACGTGAAGGCGGAGACGATGAGGCTGATGGACCGGCGGACGGCGCTGGAGGCGGAGATGAACGCCATCATCGCCTCCCTATCCGCGCCGGGCGGGCCTGGCATCACCGGCGGTCTCGTCGATGCGGAGGTACCGTGGGATTCCTCCAGGCGCTCGAACGCTTTCCCCAAACCCAAAACCCTAGCCTAAGCCTGAAGCTTTCTCTTTTCCGCGCGTTCCTTTTTGTTTCTTCCTTTGAGAAGGTTAAGTTGCTATAATCGCTGTTGTTTTTGGTTCGGCTTAGGGTTTTCCCAGGGCCGACATCGACATCCCGGCAGTCATCGCCCAGCGCCGCAAGCTCGGTGGTATGCTCTCACCCGAATTCTCGTCCTGCTTATCGATTTATTCCACTATATGGATACAGTATGAGAGATTGACATTGCGCGCAAGCAGACAGCGGCTAAGATGGTACTGATGTGGTGGCAAGTGTTCGAAATTGCCCATTGTTACATGCCTAACTGATAGTCCTATGGTCTTGAACAAATATACTACTCCCTCCTATCCATAATAAGTGTCGGGGATACAACTTTGTACTAAATCCCCGACACTTATTATGGATCGGAGGGAGTACATCAGTACCATCTTAGCCTTCTTTTGACCAACGCTTTGACCAAAAATTACTCCCTTAATATACAATTATATGACATAAAATTGATATTTTATTGTATTCGTATTGAAAAATACTTGTTTATGGATATGACTTTGATCACATTAATCACATATTAATGCACTAATTTTGGGTCAAATGCTCGGTCAAGAGAAACCTAATATGCCCACTATTGTTGGACGGAGGTAGTAGGAAAGAAGGGTGTCGGCATTTTTGTAGGATATAAATTCAGGATCCTGAACTTATTTCAAGTGACCCAAGCCCTACTCACAGTGTTTCCTTCCTTGCTGAGTAGTACATTTTACAAATCTGGCTTGTGGGCTTAGGCTGGCTGACTGAACAATATGGTTGTGCATGAGCATCATCTTCTCAGCATGCCTTAAATTGCAATTGTATTACATTGCACAATGTTCATTGCAGAGTTGAGGAATGACCACAAGGATATCACAAACAAAATTGAAAAGAACTTGGAGGTTTTACACTCAACAAAATTGTCAAGAAATGAGCAATCAATCCCGAGAAGTTCTGGTAAGTGTGTTTGAACACTTTTTGGTGACAATAATTTTTCACGATGGGAATTGTGCAGCCAAAGTTATAGAACTTTGGCTAATGGTATCTTTTTAGACGTCTGCATTGGTGACATGAAATAAATATATCTTATTTTTCATTAATATTGTACTATCTTTGTTAACAAATATGAGCCATTTTTACATTCAGATTCAAAATGTTTTATATTGCAATACACCGACGTTGTTGTTCGGAAACACAAAACCGTAAGCTTGGAAAATATCCAAAACAGAAATTCCAGCATTCAGTCTCATACGAAATGGTATAATGCGAAAACTATAAGGCATGAAAAGGATCCACCCTGTATTACCAACGTTTGACGTAGTGGTGTAGCAAGCAACTTTTGGACTATTTACTATTCTTACTAAATTCTAAGAATGCGGTTGCAAGGTTAAAGAAAATGTGAAGTACAGAGTGTCCTTCCTTAATTTCCTCCTAGCTATGCATGGGAATGTGCAAAAGACACCAACTTACACTAGAGAACTAACCACAAAACTAAAATATGACGTGGAACTGACAGCGCAATTTCAGGAAGAAGCTTTTCAAAATGTATCCATGCTGTTCCATATGGCCTTAGCTGAAGAGCACAAACAAGCATAATAAAGCCCAAAACATGTGAATCCACGGCAAAAAAAGTTTACGACAACTTATTATTTTGGTTATAGATTCAGAAGTAACAACAGGTATACATGAACTAAATTATCCTTATTGTTGGATTGTCTGGTAAAACATCAACCAGAATGATATGTGCAGTCAGATTAGATGTCAACGGGTTGGTTTGAGAAGATTGCAAGTCTTGTTGCTTACAGTTTTGCTAGCAAGAAAAAAAACGTAGAAATATGAAGAAAACTGAAACATACAGCTATGTGGCGGGGATCGGCATTCCGCTGTACAGACTGAACAAAACACTCAAGCAGCCCCTAAATCTTCTATAACATATGAGGACGTCCACGTAGAATGGAACACATTTACATGAAACAAATTGATGCAAGAAAATGATTATATACTGAAATGCTGCGGCAAAAAACTAACATTACATTGTCATCGATACCATCATGGAGGTAATGGTAGTACTCATATGAACCATCAATCAACGACACAATTCCTCCTGATACTGCATGAAATTAAACCGGTTATCCCATTAGAGAGAATCAGTAGATTTGATGATTTGCTCAAAATTTTAAAAATAAAGCAACTACTAACCACCACTATATGGAATTTCTCTGTGAACCATGGTTTTAAAGGCGGTGAAGCGTCTTAAGGCGGAGCAGGGGCGCTCTGACGCCTAAGCGCCCAAGGCGAGGCGGTAAGGCGAGGCAAGGCGACGCCTTAAACATTGCAGGAAAAGAGGAATCGGTAGTTCTGCACTTCTTTTAATAGGAAAATAGCAATGGCTGATAGATGGGCCACTACTTATGCACCTCACAGTGGCCCAAAAGCCCATCTAGTGGCCATATAGTCCTCCCGTGACCTAATTCCACTGTCCTCTTCTCTTCTTCCTCTTCACAGCCGCCACACACCATCTGCTCTTTTCCCGCATGGTTGCAGCAGCACACAGCCCTCAAACTCCTCCCTCCTCGGCCCCACCCTTCTTCCTCACCGCAGCATCCTTCCAGGAGCAGCCACAGCGACGCTGCAGCAAGGAACTCCTCCCTCCTCGGCCCCACCCTTCTTCCTCGTCGTCTACAAGCTCCAGGAGCAGCCACAGCGACGCTGCAGCAAGGAACAGGCAGCGGCCGGGACCTCTTACGAGGCTGGACACTTCATCGAGGCAGAGCCGTACAGTTCATGACTAAGGCGGGGCGGACGCCTTACCGTCCTGGGGCGCCTTGACGCTTAAGCGTCGCCTAGGCGACGCCTAAGCGACGCCTTTAAAACCATGCTGTGAACATCTCGAAGCAATGAGGAACCTGGAATCAATGACAAGTGGCAATGGATGTAAGGAAATTATTTTCTAACTGAAAGATAAAGACAACTAAGATATAATCCAACGGACTATAACAGATGCATATAACTGATACCATTTCTCGAGGAGCTTTTATCTCTCCCTCCGATGCCATCAAAAGTTACTGCATTAGAAATCCGTAATAAAGGACGGTCTAAGGGCAGACCAAGCCTGCAGTGCAAGTTTCTTCTCAATTCACCTGCAAATATAAAATTAAGTAATTAGGTTCAAGATGCAAACACTAATAATACGAAGCAAGTAAGAAATTAAAAAAATACAAGCATCACAGACAGCCAATTTCGTACTTTGCTTTTCCTCAATCTCCCCATATCTTGTGTCATGTATAGCTGTTACAGGAATAAGCAATCCAGGAGGAATAAAATGGTACGGACAGAGCTGCAAATTTTACAACAAACATTACGTGAGAAAACCTGTGAAGTTTTGGATGCAATCAAATTCATGTCAAACACCAACTGAATCATGGTTAACGACGCAAAGAATTTACGCAGAGTGTATGGATATTAGAAGAAGAAAAATACCCAAGCATGAATTTACTTAACTTATCCACGGAGCTCCATGTTACTTCATTATTATTTTTACTTCTCTAATTGCATTACAATTAGTGAATTTCAAATCTCATGCTCCAAACAAAACTTCACACTACAACTTAGATTGGCAAGCATGACAACAGGAATATATCTGTGCTCGTGTGCACACATGTTGTAGATTTTCTTCATGACAAATCAAAGTCAAAAGAGGACGTGACAAGTTAATGGAATTATTTAATATTATGATTTCAGCTGGATGGTGTTCGTACTGAGCAACTGATGCAAGATGCGAAGCCATAGTCATCATAACTCATGTACCATTTTAGCACCTGATAATATTAATAACATAGCACTGTGGCTAAGGGTTCAGAGACCGGGTATAGGTCACGCATGCACTTGTCTTCGGACGGGCCAAATCCTTATTGTGCTAGAGAAACTTTGGGGGTTAACTAGTATGGCAAGTGTTTGGTCGCAGCCATAGTTGTGGCATTACACACTTTCTTAGCCTCTTACCCCACCTGTCATTTGGTAGCCAACTATTGCCACAAGTGTGGTGACCAATGGCCACCACAAAAACTGTGGCCTGCCACATTTGTGGCACATAAGTGTTAGTAGAGTGTAGAGCGTGCAGGTCCATGAACTCGACTATTCATTGCTTCATTCGTAGGGACTAGGGATAAATGGTACCCTTTTATAAGGAAGACTGACTAGACCTCTTAAGAATAGAATCTCTAACGTTCTCAGAAACCCTATCTCAAACATCCTAACTAAATTGGTCCATTCGTCTAACAAGATAATGTTTATCTTAACTATTTATTCCTAGTTGATCTTTATCCTGCTGGACCTGTTGGTGCTATCCTCTGCATGGGCGAGCGATGACCTTCATTAGCACACAACAATATTCAGTTCAGAAATGAACTAAAAATGATATAGAATCTGACAATTGCCACTACTACCAATTTTGTTAGGTCAGACATGGAGCATTGACCAATAGCTTTCATACCATTCCCAGGATCCGTTAGACTGCTAAACCAGGTCCTTAAGATAAAGAGCAGTTGGCAGTAGGCACATCACCAAGCATCCACGTAAGAGTTTCATATTACTATGCAAGAACCACTTTAACACGTGATTACATGCCCAAAAACTCGCAAATATATGCAAGTGCCAAGGCTTATGCAAGCATCAATGCTCAAGTTTTGATTCCATTTCTATCCAATGAGGCAAGAAATAAATATCGAAGCACCCCACCTTGGAGAATTGGAGATATGCCCTCAGTTTTCATGCATGTTAGCTCTTTATTCTAATAAATCGCACTCATGGTTTTAACTGTATGTTTTAAAGAACCTTTGCAACTCATGCAGTGGATTCCCTATATTATTGTAAGATTTTGGATCTAATTAGACCATTTTTTTATTTTTTCTGAATTCATAGGTTTTTAAGAACCTTTGAGTAAATCTATTAGAGCCGGTGGCTTAGTACATCTCCACAACAATGTCTAGGCAACATGTTGAAGTGAGCCCTCCAAACAATCCATGCAGTTCATTTTGTATTTGTTAGTACCAGCGTAGCTATGCATTACCCTTTCACGTGTATGTACTAATTGATTCAGTCACAGTTACAAGATTACAGAAAACACAGACCTGGGGTTGTTGATTTAGGAGCTCTGATACAATAGCCTTCTTCATAATGCTTAGCTGATCAGCTAATCCTGGAATAACAAACTCAGATACAGCAGCTGCTACAGGAACATCTATAGAAGTGTAGCATAGTATATCTAGCTTCAAGTTGATTACTCTCAGGGTAGTTGATGGTGGTGCTGATATCAAACATGAACATATTTTCAGCAAGAACAGACGAGCCAAATGTGAAGGAAAAAATGCATACATATAGGAAGTGAATGTATAGAAGTATAATCCTGCTGATGGATTTCGCTACAAAGAAAGTGTATTTTGCTGTAAACGTCTAGGTAAAATGTCCAGAGGCTTTACTATTGAAAAGAAGAATATGAATATAAGAAAATAACTACCTGGAAAGTACTTTACCACAGGGATAGGGGCACCAGCCTTTGAGTTATTGACCGATTGATTGGATAGGACAGTTATTTGAATCACATCTGCATTCTAGCAAACAAAACTTTCAAAGACATTTGATCAAACATAGTCATAGGATACAGAAATACAAATTCAGAAATTAAGTGCGTCTCCATCAGATGCCCTGCAACTTTCAAGTCAGTCATTCATACTTCATATATTTTATATTTCCAAAAACGTCATTCATAAATTGGAAAAGGTTTTCATGAGATATGTTACTCTCAAATACTGAAGCTACATATAGACAAATTTGATGCCTGAATAAACAAAAGCGAGAGAGGCAAGTATCCAAAGTTGACAATGTCCACAAAAGTTAAAATTCTCCACAGTTGTCATTAGTCATTGGAACAAATAAACAAGTATAAAATTTTAGTTCAGACTCAGCTTACCTCTCTTGTCAAGGAGAGGTCGTACCTCTTTGTTGGTAAGAATTCCGAACAAGATCCAATTTTTGCACTGCGCTCATTTGTGCTTAGGTTGTTAGGTAGATGGGAAACAGACTTCAAATCATTGCCATGTAAGATAACAGACTGCTGGGATCCGTCAGATGTTGCAATTGGGCCTTCAACTAGGTAAGAGACACAAGGATCTCTGAGGTCAGCAGCCGTAGATTCAATGAGTGAAGAAAACCTTGCTTTAATGCCTGTAACAACACATCGTACAAAATCATGCCTTCCGTTGCTAACCACAGTTTCTTCAAGCGTAGTGCTGCCATGCGAGTAAAGACTACATACTGAAATACATTCACAACCCCCTTCCCACATGTGCAATTCCCAGCAAAAAAAATAGCATGGCAGCTAATGTAGCTTTTTACCATGTGAAACAAAAGCATACCAAGCTCCGGTGTGCATGAGTGCGACCAGCATTTCACATCATGAAGGTGCAACACACTTCAGATATGATTTCATACTCAACAAATGCAAAATTAAGATAGAGAATTGGATCATAAAAGTTCAAACGGACCGCAATTGTCGGGAAGAGAGGCGAACATTTACCAGACATGTCATCAGAAGGGATATAGAGTGGCAGCTGCAGCGGCAGCTCGCAGCGCAGAAGGCAGCCCTTCTCCAGCAGCAACCTCCCGGGCTCATCCTCCCACACAACCTCCTGTACCTCCACCATTTCGGACCCGTCGCTCTCCGCAACACGAAATCGAACCTCCCCACTGTCCGCATCAACGCAGCCTCCAACCATGCCATGGCTCGCCCTCTCGCCGAACAACCGCTCCCTCAGCGCCCGAGCCAGCTCCAGCGCACGACCGGCATCCGACTCAAAATCGGCGCTCCCCACGAGCAGGCCCCCCACGATATCGAACCCCCTCACGAGCAATCCGCGGATTTCGTCTGCACACCGCATCAGAGAACGTCAAATAAGAGAGACCACGACTGGGCGGCTAGCTACAGAGGACAGAAGACTATCAGATTGGGTGTGTTCACGGTTGGGTGCGAGAGACTTGCCTGCTTCGTGGGGAAGATCCGGGGAGAAGGGGCCATGGTCGGATAGGGAGCGGAGGCAGCGGAGGGCGGCAGTGACGGTGACGGGCTCGAGAACCCGAGGGGCGCCGACGAGCCATCGGAGGGGCGGGGAGGCGGAGGAGAGGAGGGACTTCTTCGGGCAGAGGAGGCGGAGGGCCGGGCGGCGGCGCGAGCCTGCTGCGGCACCTTCCATCGCCGGCGAACTGGGGAGGAAGCACACGCTGGCTTCGCGTGAGTTTTGGTCGGGCCCGCTCGGCTGATCTGGTGCTTTCATGCTTTATTTTTCCTATGATTTGACTTAATTTGGTCATGTTTATGAAGATTTATATGTTTTTCGTTTCTTGTGAACCAAACAGCAAAATCTAAAAAAAATACATGTTATCCAAATATCCAATCCTTTGTTGTGCACATGCATCCTATCATTTTTTCATGTGTTTCGTGTTCCCATGTTTCCAAAATCCTGCGAATCAAAGAGACCACCTTGTAACGGCTTTCACCTCGTTTATTATTTACCCAAACTAACAAGGTTGTCCCATGTCTAAGGGTGATGTGACACTAAACGAGTGGAGAACGTATGCTCATGTTCACTAGCGGAATTTTTCTCCGCTGATTGTTTGATGTGGAATACTCCCTCCGATCCATAATAAGTGTCTTAGAGTTAGTTCAAACTTTGCACTAACTTAGTACAAAATCTGAGACACTTATTAGATCACAGGGAGTAGTACTGAACCACGTCCCCGAGTTTATTTTCTTGTCGGCTCAATTCCATGACCTCGGTTCTTGTCTACCATTTTGATGTTCGACGTATGAATCGCAAGGTCATGAAATAGAGCGTTCAATACTTAAACTTTGAAATTAGCCTGGAGCCATCCGGCATAACAGAAAAAATAATATTGGGTTAGATTAAAAAGGCATATCTCGGCTCGCCCGTTTGCTTGTTTTCCTATTCGGTTTTCATGTGTACGACAACTTCTAGCTCTTGCTCTTGCTTGCCATGAAGCCGGGTTGCGGACAACAGCTAAGTCGAAGAGTGAGCTTTTGGTATCGACACATTACTAAGCCGACATAAGATTACACAACCGAAGCCAGCCGACACAGAGAAGTAAAAACATGCACAACAAATAGAGAGGGGAGTCCCCGAGTTTCTTTCGAGAACCCAGTACTTCCTTCATTAATTTAAAATAGCCGACATGCAAAAAGAGTACAACGATACAAACACTTATCTCTCAAGTACAGAAAAGGCGAAGCAAAGCTACATTCTACGGCCTCTTGGTTTCCTCGCCGGATCTGTCCATCCTATTTGCCACCGGGTCATGTGCATCTATAAGATAGTAGGAATCATTGTGCAGCGCTTTGCTCACGATGAAGAGTCCCTCCCATGGAGACGGCAATTTGTGCATGCCGGCAGTGCGCTGCACAAGCCGGAGCACCAAGTCTCCTTTTCAGAATACTCGAGGATTGATCTTCCGGCTATGATAGCGTCTGAGATTTTGTTGATATATGGCTGATCTGGACAGAGCCAATTCTCGTGCTTCTTCGAGCAAGTCGACATCATTTTCTCGGGCTTCTTTTACCTCTGTTTCCGTATACATGGTTACTCTTGGCGAGTCATGCTGGATGTCGGCTGGTAAGACAGCTTCTGCCCCATATACGAGGAAAAATGGCGTATAGCCTGTGGAGCGATTCTGCCTGGTTGGAACTGATGGGACTGGGGCAGCTGAGTTTGTCTTTTTCAACCGTGTTGCGCAACAGCTTGTGGGCAAGAGTGTGGTTCCCTGATATGGACATGCTAACCATGGATACGACCTTTGGTACCCTTAATTATAGAGTATTCGACAACCACTAGAGGAAACAGGGCCTTTAGTCCCAGATTGTAGACCCCTTATGTACCAGATTGCCATCCGGTACATGGGATCCGGGACTAGAGGCCCCCCCCCTCTAGTCCGGGGTGGGTTACGACCCGGGACTAGAGGCCTCCACGCGGGGGCAGCACATGGCGCATGTGAGAGGATCTCTAGTCCCGGGTTGTAATACCACCCGGGACTAAAGGTTAGCAACCGGGAAAAAAGGATTTTTTTTAGTCTCGTGTTATTTTAATTCAATTCCGAAACTTTTCACTTAGCCACTCATTCAATCTCGAATTATACACTTAATCTTAGGTCAAAGTAATTGCTCTGGTCAAACTTCCCATTGGGTCACCCATCCTCAGACTGCTCTAGTCCCAGCACGCTTAACTTTTGAGTTCCTTTCATGTTAGCTTCCAAATGAGAAATGAGAACTTACTGATACTAGTATGTTATCAATCATATTAACCCCTCGGTTACGATGTTACACCTTTTTATTGTTTAAATTTTAAAACTTTGTTTCAATAAGTAACAATGATTATGTAATAGTATATCTTGAATAAATAATAATAAAATGAATTTTACTTTATGTTTTTACATTTAATATGGAAGAATTCATATCTTTAAATCCGGAAATCAAAATTTGACAAATAAAATGTCTAAGTTGATTAGAAAAATGAGAGGAATTCAAATATGCTATACATATCATCTTTTGCATCACAGAAATATTGATAGTTAGAAAATTTGACCTCTTTCGATGAATAGTCATGGCGGCCATTTTGATCGTTTTTCGAACAAAATCAAATAAATACCCCCTAAAAAAGGTATCCTTTAGCATGGTTGTGTTAGGTTAGGACATAGGAACATAAAAAATTAATATCCATCCAAATCTTGCAAAGATTCCCTCCGTTCATCCGAAGTGGGAATTTTCAGCTATAAGTGCACAAACTTACTAGAGAGAAAGTAAAGCCGGTGAAGCCGGTCACACAACGGAGTAGGATCTTGGACACGTACACCACCCAACACACTTATATACATATGGAATGAAATCAGCTAGGTTTTGGTGGGGTTTCCGACGCTCCGGAGCCCCGCTTCGGTGAAACCTTGGACCCGTTGGAAAAAAAGTCCAAATTACAATATACCCCTTTGAACGGAGTCGAAATGGGTAGGCCAGTGGATTTTTTTCCTTTGGTTGTGTTACGTTAGGAAATATGAACATACAAAACCAAGATCCACCCAACTCTTGCAGAGATTCCCTCTGGTTCGCCCGAAGTCGGAATTTTCAGCTATAAATCCACCAACTTACTAGAGAGAATGTGAAGCCGGTGAAGCCGATCACACACCGGAGTAGGATATAGGACATTTACAACACCCAAACAATTATATACATATGATATGGAACCAGCTAGGTTTTGGTGGGGTTTCCAACGCTCCGGAGCCCCGCTTCGGTTAAACTCTAGACCTCTTCGATAAGAGTCATGGTGGTCATTTTGACCGCTTTTTGAAAACAATCAAATAAATTAAAAAAACCTCTAAAAAGATATGGTGCAAAATGACACCCATATAATTTCACAAAGAGTAATCCACAATTTATGAATATCCTCAATTATTAGGATTTCTTGATTTCTACATAATTTCGTCTAGTTAAATGAGTTTGTGCTGATTTTTCAAAAGTAATTTATCCTATTTAAATGATTTCTTGTGATGCAAAAGATGATATAATTGTTAAATTTGGATTCCTCTCATTTTTCTAATCAATTTAGACATTTTATTTGTTCAATTTCGATTTACGGATTTAAAGATATGAATTATTTCATGTTAAACGAGCAGGGGGCGATGCAATATATATGTAGAGGACCGGTCTCGTGGGGTAAGAGCATTGATTCCCGGGTTGTACCACGACCCGGGACAAAAGCTCCACCTCTAGTCCCGGGTTGTATTACAACCCGGGACGAGATGTTCTCGCGTGGCCCACGCCCTGGGCAGCCCTGCCAACGCACCTATGGTCCCGGGTCGTGGCACCACCCGGGACTAGAGCTCCCTCACGACCCGGGACCAATGCAAATTTATTGACCCGGGACTAGTTCCCCCCTCTAGTCCCGGGTCGTAAGCCACCCGGGACTAGAAGCAATATTGGCCCTAGACCAAAGTTCTTGTTTCTAGTAGTGAACATTTATAATCAGGTGAACTCAAGAAGTAATTGTTTTGGATATCATATTTATGAAGAGGCGGAGTTACTACTCTCTATCATTTTATTATGTAGGTATCTTGTCGAGCTATTCAAGTCGAAGGTCAAAATGAGATACGATGGAAACCAGCGGGGAGTACAACAAGAATCAAGCATCTATACAACTGAGAGAGAAGGATATCAAGTACACTTTCCAACAAATCAAACCGGACATAACCGGACATGATTTGGAGTTTCCTAGAGAAAGATACCACGAATTCAAGTTGAATCCGATTCGGGTCCGAGCTGTTAGGAGACACGAATTTGTTTTAATCATCCAGGGCGCATCCGGAGTCCAAATCAAGCAAACAAGTACTTGTTGGAAAGGTACGGATCCGGCCCCACCAGAAGATTCGACGCTTGCTGACCGTGGCGGACAAAACAAGATGACGGCTATGTTTTTATCTTTCCAAAGGAGTTGTACTTTGTTAGGAAAGTTAGAGATAGACTTGGATTTCGGCCTCCTCCTCAAGTTGGACGAAAATACCTCTCCCTACTCCTTTATATACTCCATGTGTTCCCCTATGGAGCCTTAGATTTTGTTTAGTTAAAAGTTAGCCATCTCTGCAACTTCGTGTAATCGCGTGTGTCGGCTAGACCACCTGCTTTACCGCTTTCGGAACCCCAATTTATCGTCTCGTTGAGACATCATTTAATATAGTATATTCGCAATTTCAGATTGCATCCGCTATTTATCTTGTTTTTGCTTGTTCTTCGATTGCTCACAGGAATAAAGACCTTCGTGGTCAGGTTGATCGTGCCCCCGCGTGATCAATAACCCTTTGGAGTTGGTGTATCGATTGGTAAGGCGCTGCCTTCTAGGCCGTAGTCGGATCGTCAACGTCACCTCCTACCAAATTGAGAGTTACCAATCTCATCGAAAGATTGGGCCACCCCCCGAGCCATATGACGTGGTATCAGAGTTTAAGGTTGCTCGGTGAGATTTTCCAGTTTTTTTTATAGTCTAGATCAGTTTTACCTATCGTCCAGAAAAAGCCAAAAAAAAATTTAGATTAGTTACCTTGTCCTAAAACCAATCTGAGCCTTGCAATTTTCACATTAGTATTTGCATTGTTGAATTTTTGCTGCATTAATCGTGTCGAGTTGCTGGATTAAATTGGATCGTTTTTCAGATTTTTTCTACTAGATCGAACTTGTTTTTGGTTTTTTTTGTTCTTCGTGTGACGCAGGTTTCCTTCATCGATCTTCCGCCGCCAATCTCCCTGCCACACCACCACCACGCCATTCAATCCTTCATTGCCACCATCATATCCGCCTTCATCAATTTTGTTTCGCATCGCAGTTGCCGTCCGCGCCGATTTCCAGTTCGAGTCCAATCGGGAGTGCTTTTGGAAAGTGTTTCATAATAGATTGAATTTAGTTTAGAGATCAAGTTGTTCAGAAAGTTGTGAAAAAAGAAAGGAAAGAAAGGAAAGGAAAAAAAGGAAAGAAAGAAAAAAAAGGAAAAAAAAAGAGAGAGATAAAGAATCAATTTCGGATCCATCTCGAGGAGAATTTTAGTTCCGAGTGGGTTTGACCCGTGTTCAGTAAAACGGGCCTAACTTTTGCATACCAACTCGAATTTGGACGTTCCAGTACTTTCCGGAAAGCTCACGACGAGGCGCACCAGAAAATATCCAGGGCATTTCCCTGCTCTTTGACCCTCAAATTCCGCATCTATGGTGGACTTCCGGAGCTCTTAAGTTTCTGTACCAGTTTTGTGGCGTCGCAGCAGCCCGGTGTTTTTCAGTTTTCTCCACCGTCCGACCTCCAATTTGAGTGATCTTGCACTTGATAGAAAGCTTGTTTCGTGACGCTTCTTACCCATATTATTCCATATTTTTCTGAATTTTCCTTACTGCAGCCTTTGCTGATCTTCGACAGACCGACGTGCAGTTTTCCGGTCTTTACATCTTTTGCGTGAGTTTCTGGGGTTAAAAAAAATAAAAAAAAGAGAAGAAAAGAATAAGAAGCCAAACAGAAGGCCACAAAACAAAAAGAAAAAAAAAATCCCTGAGATTTACTTGTTTACCATTCGTTTGATCTTTCTATCCTACCTTCTTCAGTATCTAGGCTTAGATTATTTCTGTAATTCGTTCTTATCGACTCCAGCAGCTAGGACTAACATTTTTTAGCATGTTTTCAACTTTGCATTGCTGATTTGATTATTTGCTTATCCTTGCTACTCACAAAAGC
This sequence comes from Poa pratensis, assembly GCA_947311845.1. Taxonomy (NCBI): domain Eukaryota; kingdom Viridiplantae; phylum Streptophyta; class Magnoliopsida; order Poales; family Poaceae; genus Poa; species Poa pratensis. Next base: position 34,868 of record CAMZMU010000063.1, read on the forward strand.
CTCCAAGCTCCACAGATTCTACACCTAGGTTGGTTTGTTACCGAGGCATCGATACATTCAATCTTCCGAGGACTTGTTCACGCCGCTGGCCATCACCTTCCTGTTTTGCATGGTAAGAACTTGTAAGAATTTGATTTTTAGCTTGAGAGTTGAGCGACCTGTAGCCACATCCTATTAGTTGATAGGAACATATTACTGTGATTTGTTTCTTGTTTTCTACTAACCATGACAGGACTTCAACGAAGCATGTGAACGAGACCGATGTTTTCCCGTGATCGCGATGAGTGCTTTTCACCACAGCCATCCTCCACGTCTATTGATGATGCGCATGCTGATTAACTCCTTGAAAGCCAACTTTGGCCTATATATTCAGGGTCCTCAAGAATCATTTTGGCATGCGTGGGATGCGAAATTGTTGGACCACCGGTGTACTGTTGGCCGTTGCGACTTGGGACCTCACTCAAGCAAGTTTGCATTCTATTATGTTTCATAGGATACATTAGAGAAAGAAGTACAGGGGCAGCTAAATGCCCAAAGAAAAGTCGTAAATATTGCACTAGCAAGACTCCACTCAACGAAGAATACCCTAGCAGCCGCGGTCCTCGAAGATTGCCTGTTCCCCTCGCCTCCGGCCGCCGTCTTGGCGCTGCGAGGTGAGGGGAACTCGATTCCTCCTAAGAGTATCCACAAGTGTTTCCTTATATCAATTGTTTGGTTTTGATCGGCAACGCGATGGCGGAGGTTGCGATGTCGTCTCGAATAAAGGTACTCTGGTTCTTTCTCTGCTGTGGGGGTGCCTCAATGGGCGTCGCTGCATAGCCAGAGAGTTTTAGTCACCGTAGGTTCGATGTACCCGATCTTACAGATGATCACACGGAAGGCCGAACCACCACCCGATGATCGAGTCGGTTGCCGCTCGAACCATCCTACTTATACAAGGAATCGATTAGCATGCAGTGACATACCTAGCTAGCAGCGACGCATCCGAAAAGGAGATGACAAATCGTCTCGGGCTCCTAGTCACAAAGCGGACAACATTGTGGGTAGTCAAGCGCACGGTGCTGAAGCATGTCAATTGCGCCTATTTTGTGTTAAACTCATCTTACAAGTTTCTTGTGCCAAAAACATACATCATGTAAGTTGCATGCCATGGAGTTGGAAAAAATAGATCGTGTTTCTTAAAGTATTAACTATTTTCCAAAATATTCTTACACTTGATTATCACGTTGTTAAATATATCTTTTCTTTGGCTGGAGGGAACACGATTTCAAACTCATGTTGTACTCCAAATAATACCATATGGCCGAAAGACATTTTGTAGTACTAGAACGGTTTTGCTCAAAAATCTCATTTCAGTTTGATCGACGGTGTTGAAGTATGGTGAATTGGTTCGATGTATACCTGGGAAAACCCCGGGCCGGGCTTCATAATAGCCCGACGGTCAAACCTGAAGCCCGGCCCGGCCCGAAGACCCGAAAATAGGCAATTTAAGCATTAAAATAACTATTTTTGGAATAAATAAATGTATTTTTATACCTATTTTTTCTAAAAAATACTCAATTTAAGCCACTTCGGGCTATTGTCGGGCTGATCTTTGGGCAGAAAAGTGAAGCCCGGGCCCGGCCCGGTACCCCGGGCTTCGGGCCGGTCGGGCCGGGCCACCCGTTCGGTGCATGAAACTCTTCAAGCGGTACACTTAGCGACGAAACGTTTAACTTTGGAAAGGTCATATGGTTAGTGCACAACTAAAGATTCGTTGTTAATACCGTCATCCCAAAGGGCAACCGAGTTGATCTCAACCTAAAAGACGTCGGCTCTAGCGCCATCTTCTGAAGTTAAATATAAGTACAAACCACCAATTCATTCAACATGAACCTTAAATTAAAAAAATACAAGGAGATAGAGAGATGTACCTCTTTCCACACGGCCAGTTGATGCATAATGTATTAGCATATCTAATCCTGACTTTGGCAAAGCCACAAAAGCTAACCGCCTCCGTGGTTTGACTAAGATTCTCCCTCGTCAACAGAGCAGACGGATGCTAGCATGGGCGCATGATTACGTAACTCACGCACGCAGGATCAGCAGAGCGAGGCGGTGATCCTGACACGCCGGCCAGCCGTGACACGGCTTTGGACCAACGATCGCGTTGGTTAAAAATTGTACAGTACGTACTGCGAGTCTGCGATGGATTGGGTTCGCCCATTGGACCGTCTGCTAGTTTCTTTTTCATTGTGGAGCTTGCGGCGCGGGAGTCGGACACATGGGCGGATCATGCCACCGGCCGTGGCTAATTTTTTTAAATAATACGTTTTTTATTATTTTTAAAAATAGTATGCATTTTTAAAAAAATTCAGAAATAATACACCCTCGTTTGGGCCGGGCCAACCAGGACCCGTCGGCCAGGCCCAGGCCGAGGAGGAGCCCGACGGGGCCGACCGCAGGCCAGCGCCCACGAGGCCCACCGACAGGCGCCCCGTCGGTCACGCCCGTGACCGACAGGCGGCCGGTCGGCCCGGGCCCCTCTTTTTTTTTCTTTTTTTCTTCCTTTCCCTTCTCTTCTCTTCTCTTCTTCTTCCTCGCGTGCCCGAGGCTCCCCTGCGCCTGCGCCCAGACCGTTTTCTCTTCTCCTCTGTTCTTCCTCTTCTAAAAAGAAGCCCCCATTTTCTAGGCCAAATTAGTGCATTTTGATCTCATTTGACCCACAAAATCGCATCCCCTACCTAGTTGGCACCCAAAGACATCTCGATCTAGTGTTTTCACGGTGCATTTTCATCCCATTTTGTGGTTCTAGGGTTAGAGTTCAATGGTGTTGATTTGGAGGAGTTTGGAGGTGGTGGTGGTGCTGATCCGGTGACTGGAGGCTGCTCGTCGTTGGGGCTTCACACACTTCAAGGGTAAACCCTAATCCCTGACGTATATGATTATCCTATAATATATATGTTTATTAGGTACGTGTGTAGCAGTATGTTTTAGAGTTGCTGCTTAGTATTTGATGCGTCTAAATATTATGGCTGGTACTAATATGTTTAGAAAGGTTAGATTTTTGTTATGCCGTACTGTTTAAGTGTTGGATGCGTATTAATATTTTTTCTATTTTGTACTGCTTAGTATTTGACGTGTATTAATATTTTTAATTTTTTATCTCCTTTGAAGTATGTTGCAGGTGTACTTAATTAGTAACCTCGTTTGTACAGTGTATTGTATGGCTAATTCTGTTTATGTATGGTGCAGGTGCAAAATGGAGAGAGCATCCTTGCTATCGCCGGAGATTGAGAGTAAGCATCGGTCTGCTCGGTTGCAGGTGAATCCTCGTAGTGTCGAGCCCCTTATCACGCGCACTCCTAATGTAAACTGGATGATACACCCTGCCTGGGTTCAACGGTACTGATTTATTCATCTTTTGCATGTTCATTTTATTAATTCATCCCTTGCATGTTCACTTCACTAATTCATCTTTTGCATGTTCATTATATTAATTCGTTCCCTGCTTGTTCATTGTGTTTATGCAGTTTGAAGTGGTCTGGTCTTTTACCTTTCGCACGACTAGTTGAGGCAACTCGTGCGGAAATGATGGATGGCGAGCGACGAGGCACCAACTCTACACGGCTACAAATGGACCACTCGTTGTTGAGCTGCTTAGTAGACAGATGGAGGCCCGAGACACACACGTTTCACTTTCGCTGGGGAGAGATGGCTCCTACTCTGCAGGATGTGTCGATGCTGCTGGGACTACCATTGGCGGGTGATCCCATAGGGCCGTTGCAGGCACCAGCTGATTGGCAGGAGGGTATGGCACTACGTTTTCAGGGTATTCTTGACGGAGCTGGACCTTTCACCTCGGAGGCTCACGGACCTAAGCTAGATTGGTTACTCAACTACCAGGTTAGATCGATGTGTTTTACGTTTACATATCTAGGAGCATACCTCATTTACTTGCATAGGTTTACTAACACTTGTTTCTTGGTTCATGCAGATTCAGAGGTTTGGGTATCCAGAGACCGAGATGACTGAGCCTCATATCAGTCGGAGTCTTGAGACATATATAATGTGGCTTCTCGGGAAGTGGATGTTTACGGAGAACCACGTCACCACCATTACCGCGCGCTACATCCCTATTGCAATGGAGATCGCGAATGCAACTTGCGCTCAAGACATCACACAAAGGAGTTGGGGTTCTGCGGTCTTAGCGCGGCTACGTACCGAGGTATGTGCAATGCTTGCCAGCTTGCGGCGCCCAAGTCAGCCCTGCTTGGATGCCCTATGTTGTTGCAGCTCTGGTCTTGGGAGAGGTTTTCTGTAGGCCGACCAGACGTTACGGGTGATCATACTCACCCTCAGCAGGAGATGTTTGACGACGACCTCGTCGGCGATCGCCGGAAGCGATCCCCAACGCCACCCGCCGGACCATAAAAAGGGGGTGCCTAGCATCCCTGGTGCCGGGGTTTTCAAACTCCGACACCGAAGCAGCGTGAAAAAGCAGCATTTCCTGTCCGCTTCCGCGTGCTTTTTACTGGTGTGCATACATTTTTGTCTAAAGTCCTAGTCGGTTGTACTATGCTTCCGGAGAATTATGTGGCAGGCAATCATCCTGTCAATGAACACTCATCAGTACTTCTGTTTGGGAAAGTGACGAGTTATTAAACAGGGGATGGTACTTCAATGCACGCTGCACTCAGTTTGTCCGTCTCTCTCTGTCCTAAACCCCACTCACCACTCCAGTCACCCGCCAGTCAGTGACATTAGATAGGTAAACGATGGAAACGAGACGGCTGCAAAAACTGCATAAATTGAATGTACTTTCTCAAATTTGTCAAAATATGAATATATCTATGTTTAAAAAGCAATCTCCAGTATGCAAAGACCCAATGCCTATCAGAACTAGAGCAAAACAGCTACCATGCATGCATCTGTATCATTCATCGTGCATCTTGCCATGGCTTAGTTCTAGGAATACATGTCCAGTTTGCCGATATGAACTTCCTACAGATGATCCGGAATATGAGAGGTCTGAGCAAGCTGCAACCAATGAAAGAGATGACCATTTGGTAGAGGAACACATCCGTCTGCGAGAATTTGTTGAAGAAATTTCTGACGAACCAGAGATTGATGAAACTCGGTATACGTCTAATCTTGCAGCGGAAGAGACTAATACGAGTGAACATGGCGCAGAGCAGTCAAACAGAGCACATGGCCGCAGAAGATGGCTCTTTATTGCAGCTGCTCCAGTCGTTAGCTTTGTCGGTTTAGCTCTAGTTTTGTGCTTTGCAAACCCTGCTAATAGTGGTAGAAGGCAACAGTGCCGTGGATCGCAGAGTAGCTCTGCAGCACATGTAGACACAAAAAGAAGTTGGTGGTCCATGTTCTAGATATCCAGTACATACATGCTGATACCAAATTTACCGTGTGATGGCACACGATCGTTGGCAGTGCTTTCTCTAAAAAAGTTTGATTTGAATTTTCAATCAATGCGATCGTCGATGTGATCCATTGAGTTGTTCCTGTAACCGAGTTCAAACACATAATTTTTCCACCACTTTGGTTAGTTCAGCAAAGTGTGTATTGATGCTGGCTGTTTTCCAACTGCTATTTGTGATTGGATGTTCTATGCTTCGTTTTGATGTGACTGTAATTAAATTTCTGCTCCAGAGTTCAACCCATGTCTAAGTAATCTGCAGTCTGAAGACTCAAGGTGCCTCCAGATTGCTTCCTGTTAGAAATTTACCCGGTGCCAAGTTGTACGGTAATTCCTCTCCCATTCTTCAATGCTCATGTGTTTCTTGTTCCTTTTCTTTTTCCTGAAAATAGAACACTTGCATAGCTAAACCAGCTGCTTGCAGGATGACTTTCTGTAGAGGTTTGTATATGTTTTGTAGGAGCTTATATGTTTTCATGAGGTAAAATAAGAAAGGGGAAATATTTTGCAAGCATAAAGGCAGAAACCAATGTGCTACATCACTACTGCCGAATAGACACCACCATGCATGGAAACATCAGCCAAGGATGCACACTTGTTCTGATCTTGTGGAGTCCTCCCATGATCTGAAAACAATTTAAACATTTTGAATTCAATACATTAGGAAAAGTTCAAGCCATCACTCATATGTTCAGAAAAATATAGTCGTAGATAAGGTATTTTGAACTAAAACACTATATACAACTGTTTTTATCTTGTATATTTGATATAAGATTCCTATTTGGTCCTGCACTATCTCCCACCCTCAAGGTGAAAAGATGTCTGCTAGGATTAGTCTTCTGATCATAGTTCTTGGCTTAAACTCTTGTTGACTACTTGACTTTTATGCCACTCTTTGGCTAAGGCTGGAGTGGATAAAGAAGCCACAGTTCCCAAGCCCAGGAGATGAAGAGTACCCAACAGGAGCTCATTCCAGCTACATCTCCATCATCTTCCCTCATTTTCCAGGCCTTATTTCGATGCGTCAAGCATGGGGCCCGGACAGCAATGAGTTTCGGTTTACTAACAGTGCTGGCGTGCTGCTGCGGCATTCTAGCCTGATGACATGGCACACACCATTCGAGCATGGACTGAGGCCAGGTACTCGGCAGAGCCTGACAACAATGGATATGAAGATCCTTTTTGCGTGCCTGCTGACCTAGCTCACTGTCACCCGCCGTGGAGGTACAGGCACATGCTACTCTGTCTTATTTCGAGCAAGAAAGAGATGCACCTGACCGAATGACAATAATCCACAAGCTTGCTCTACATGTAAAATTGAGTTCTTAGTTGCCTTGGATGCTGTGATTGCTCCAACCACACTTGGTTGCCACAACTCTGCTCCGGGGCTCGCTAACCGGTGCTGAGGTGCATAGATCATCTAGCAATAAACTAATTGTTAATGGATGCCAAGATCTGAAAGCAGTGTACCGTTAAACAATTATACATCAAAAGAGGAAGTCAGACTTCATATGCTCGAGCTGGTTCTGGCATTGTCTTGTATCTGAATGTTTGACGGGAACACTTCCCATCTCCAGCTCCATGCGTCTCATGGAGAACTTACTTGCGCTAATTCTTGTTCTTCTTGGCTTAGCTCTGTTTTACTCGTGTAACATCCTATGGCTAAGACCAGAGAAGATAAGGAATAAGTTGAAGAGGCAAGGTGTGAAGGGACCCAAGCCTACTTTGCTCAACGGCAACACCGGAGAGATTAAGAGTATCCGTCATGAATTCAAGCCTGTGAAGAAGCAAGAGAGCAACAACTACATCTCCACCCTCTTCCCTCACCTCCTTGTCTGGAGAGAAGCTTATGGTATGTATGCAAGTGTTTCTTGATGCCATGTTGTTAGATTAGCATGCGAATAGTTCAGACTACTGCTATGATCTTGATCCTTCAGTAATGATTTATTGGGTAGATATTTCTAGTCTCATGTACAACTTTTGCAACGCAAATTGCCATCAAGAAGCAGTTCCAAAAGGTGGCAGAAAGAATTACTTTTAACAATCTGTTGTTCGATTCCTACACTGCTATTTGTTATGGCAAATGGATCAAAACAAGCGACTTTTCTCTTTTTATTTTTTGTTTAATTGTCAGTGAAACACAACTTATTTAAACAATGGTTGTCAGAGAAATGATACCATCCCATTTTGTAGCATAAAAAACTTGTCCTTTTCAAGAGTAAGTAAAACCTAATCCTTGTTATAGAACTCATTAGTAGTACTTAATTGCAATCGATTAGATTGTTTAATATTCTTCATGTAGTCTTTCAGTCTTAACACATTAGTAAACCAACGGAGAAGGTGGGCAGAAGCTGACAAAAGAGCACAAAATGTTAAACTTTTGTTGTCATGACTCATGTCATAAGAATATATTTTGTATTCAGGGTCACAAGACTGAAACACTGTCACATCTGTACTTATCCTGTTACTTTCTAATTTCTATCACTGTACAGCTTTGTTATAGCATTGAAGGCAGTAGTACACATTACTTTAATTAACACGTTTTTCAAAAAGATAGAACTACAGCCCTCAAGGCCTCAAAAAACTGGAACCTATATTCTGTGTTGTTACTACTGTCCTTACTTTTGCCACCATTAGAAATGTTTATCTGGTTAATAATATCTGAAAAGTAAGTCACATTATGTTTTGTATATTTTGTAATCGGGTGTGTGTGCCCATTTACTCAAAGCATTTCCTTACACGTCTCTGTTCTTCTATACGTTTGCAACTCTTGATAGTCAGGATGGATGACGCGATCAATAGTTGACTTGTGGTTATATTTTCTTGGACTAATTCCTGATACTGTATTTTGTGTTGGAAGACTCTACGCTTGCAACTTATATATTGTGCAATTTATAGTTATTTTTTGGACATCTAGCAGCAGGTTTAGGACCGTAACGCTAATCAGGTTTATTCTTAGTTATACGGACTTTTTTGATATTTCAGATTGACCTAAATGCATCTAAGAATGAATTAGAATTGGTACGTTTTCAGAATTATATCATTTCTTCTCACAGTGAGGTAGCTGAACAAACTGAAATTTGAATTTGGAACAGGCCCTGTGTTCCAGTACTCAGCAGGAGGTCGGGAGATACTGCATGTTTCTCAGCCAGATATGGTAAAGGACATCGGCCACTGGACACCATCAGAGCTTGGAAAACCCAGCTATCTAAAGAAATCCCGCAAAGTCCTCCTTGGAGGAGGTTTATTTACGGTGAATGGCGATGAATGGGCCTATCAGAGGAAGGTCATGGCGCCAGAGTTCTTCATGGACAAGATTAAGGTACTGGATCACACAGTTTGCTCACAGGTTACAATTTTTCATGGGTTCGAAACATGGACTGGTATCATAGCTTGCAGGAATGATGCATGCAGGATATGATACAGCTGATTGAGGATGCAACTGCTCCGTTGTTAGAAGCATGGGAGAGCATTCTCGACGGTGGAGGAGGGAGCTCGGAGATAGTTGTCGATGATTACGTGCGGAACTTCTCGGCAGATGTAATCTCCAGGGCTTGCTTTGGGAGTAGCTTCGCAAAAGCAGAGGAGATATTCTGCAAGCTTAGGCAACTTCAGAAGGCAACTGCTCAACGAGATGCGTTTGTGGGATTGTCTGCAGTGTGGTAAGTAAACGGTTTGAAACAAGACCTTTCACATCCATGCATGCTTGAACCAGTCTATTTCATACTTAAACCAGTCTATTTGTATAAGCTTGGGTAATTAGGAAAGCATATTTCTTGCAGTAGACAGGAACCAACATAGAAATAGAAGGTTTTTCAAATATATAACAACCGTGCAGCGATAAATCCTACTGCTATTTTGTTCATGCTGTTGCAGGAAGCACCTGCCTACGAAGAGCAACAGAGAGATACGAAATCTGGTTGAAGAAGTCAGGCTACTGATCCTGGATCTTGCAAAGGCCAACAGGAATGAGAATGGAGCTGAGCATGCGGCAACTCATAACAACGGTCTTCTGCGCGCCATCATTGACGGCTCGCACGGACCTGGCCATGGTGGCACTGCCGAGGAATTCATCGTCGGCAACTGCAAGAGCATATACTTCGCGGGGCATGAGAGCACGGCGGTCACCTCCATCTGGTGCCTGATGCTACTGGCCACACACCCAGAGTGGCAGGACCGCGCACGCGCCGAGGCGCTGGAGGTTTGCCATGGGAGGATGACACTGGGCGTCGACGGCCTCCACCGTCTTAAAATTGTGAGGAGGAATCGAGATCATCCCTCCATCATCTTGTAAGCTACTTAAAATGCTTAACGAGACATCTGACATCAAAATGCAGCTGACGATGGTGATCCAAGAAACCCTCCGTCTGTACCCACCGGCGTCGCTGATGATGAGGGAGGCGCTGACGGACATCAAGATCGGCGACCTGGACGTGCCGCGAGGAACGATCGTCCAGGTCACCAGATTGATGCTGCACCTGGACAAGGATGCCTGGGGCGCTGACGCTGACGAGTTCCGCCCGGACCGATTCGCCAACGGGGTGGCCGCGGCGTGCAAGCCGGCGCACATGTACGCGCCGTTCGGGCTCGGGCCCAGGATCTGCATCGCGCAGAACCTGGCCATGGCGGAGATGAAGGTGTTGCTGGCGCGCCTGCTGTGCAGGTTCGCCTTCTCGCTGTCGCCAAGGTATCGACACTCGCCAGTGTTTCGGCTGACTATCGAGCCCGGGTTCGGCATGCCGCTGGTGGTGACGAGGCTGTGATCATCATTGACCTGTAGGCTCTGAACTGTTATTTTAAGGGAACTTTGAAACAATGATCAGTCACCTTCTGTATGCTTCTGATTCTCGGAGGAAATTGTCCCCACTTCGTTTCCTACCAGGGATGGTGGATACTTTGTGTCCAGTAGCCGCTTTCGAGTGGCGGATACTGTTCCACTGTGCCATGCCCGCCGAAAGATCGCGACCTGATCTGGCGTGCTCATCTTCATATGGACGGCATGATCTGTTACAAGCTGGTACCCTCCGTCTGTACCCACCGGCGTCGCCCCCTCACATTTTGGCCTGGTGGCGGCGGCGGCAATGGCGGTCCACTCCACGGTGCGTATGATTCATGCTCGTTCATGCTCATGTCTTCTTCCTTCCATCCAGTTTGATTCGGACATCAGATGGGGAACAAATTTGCGGAATACGACCTCCCTTTGCTGTTCAAGAAGCAATTTTGTAACACATTTCAGTCTATACATGTTTCTAGGCTGAAAAATACACGCATTTGTCTGGAATTTGTTTTGTGTGCATCCTGGTTATGAGTTTGTGGTGTTGGATTTGAAATAGGAAGCTCTTGATCACAGGATTTTTAATATTTTCTCTACTACGGTTGACTCTTTTTTTTTAGAACCATACTACGGTTGACTAATTTTAATTATGATCATGTATGAATGGTTGCAGGGCCTTGTCAAATACATGAAAGCTTCAGTATACATCTTTTTCTGCCTAGTCACTACGGGAGAGCAGTACGTTGCCGTGTGCTGCTCTCTTTGCCGCGCGCTAGATATCGGGCACACGGAAGAACAACTCTTTGCCGTGCGTCGCACACGGCAAAGATCAGCACACGGCCTCGCAGCCAAAATAGCACACGGCAAAGACCGACGCACGGTAAAGACAAACAAATACACACGGTAACACCACACGCACGGGAAAGACCGAGGCCACGTGTCCGACCTGCCGGTGGAAGTAACGGAACCGTCACGGCAGTTCGTTGCCGTGTGCTCGAATACAACGCACGGCAAAGATTTATCCCGTTGCCGTGTGCTGGCACACGGCATCAATTACGATTATGTCCTTTACCGTGTGTATGCACACGGCAAAGAGTAATTTTTTTTAATTACCTTACCCACTTCTAGTATATATATATATAAATAGCACATGCATGCTTCACCATGATTAAATTATATTGCACTAAAAATATGATCTCGCCTAACACAACCAAGAAAAAAAATCCACCGGCATACCCCCTTTCGACTCCGGTCAAAGGGGTAGACGGCAACTTTGACTTTTCTCCAGCGGATCTAGGGTTTCACCGGAGAGGGGCTCCGGAGCGTCGGAACCCCACCAAAACCTAGGTGGTTCCATACCATATGTATTCAAGTGTGTTGGGTGTTGTACATGTCCAAGATCTCACTCAGGTGTGTGACCGGCTTCACCGGCATCACTTTCTCCATACCGAGTTCGTGGACTTATAGCTCGAAACTCCCACTTCGGGCGAAACGGAGGAATCTTGGCAAGGGCTGGGGTGGATCTTGGTTTTGGGTCTTCCTATGTCCTAGCCTAACACAACCAAGCAAAAAAATCCACCGGCCTACACCCTTTCGACTCCGGTCAAAGGGGTAGACGGCAACTTTGACTTTTCTCCAGCGGATCTAGGGTTTCACCGGAGAGGGGCTCCGGAGCGTCGGAACCCCACCAAAACCTAGGTGGTTCCATACCATATGTATACAAGTGTGTTGGGTGTTGTACATGTCCAAGATCTCACTCAGGTGTGTGACCGGCTTCACCGGCATCACTTTCTCCATACCGAGTTCGTGGACTTATAGCTCGAAACTCCCACTTCGGGCGAAACGGAGGGAATCTTGGCAAGGGCTGGGGTGGATCTTGGTTTTGGGTCTTCCTATGTCCTAGCCTAACACAACCAAGCAAAAAAAATCCACCGGCCTACCCCCTTTCGACTCCGGTCAAAGGGGTAGACGGCAACTTTGACTTTTCTCCAGCGGATCTAGGGTTTCACCGGAGAGGGGCTCCGGAGCGTCGGAACCCCACCAAAACCTAGGTGGTTCCATACCATATGTATACAAGTGTGTTGGGTGTTGTACATGTCCAAGATCTCACTCAGGTGTGTGACCGGCTTCACCGGCATCACTTTCTCCATACCGAGTTCGTGGACTTATAGCTCGAAACTCCCACTTCGGGCGAAACGGAGGGAATCTTGGCAAGGGCTGGGGTGGATCTTGGTTTTGGGTCTTCCTATGTCCTAGCCTAACACAACCAAGCAAAAAAATCCACCGGCCTACCCCTTTCGACTCCGGTCAAAGGGGTAGACGGCAACTTTGACTTTTCTCCAGCGGATCTAGGGTTTCACCGGAGAGGGGCTCCGGAGCGTCGGAACCCCACCAAAACCTAGGTGGTTCCATACCATATGTATACAAGTGTGTTGGGTGTTGTACATGTCCAAGATCTCACTCAGGTGTGTGACCGGCTTCACCGGCATCACTTTCTCCATACCGAGTTCGTGGACTTATAGCTCGAAACTCCCACTTCGGGCGAAACGGAGGGAATCTTGGCAAGGGCTGGGGTGGATCTTGGTTTTGGGTCTTCCTATGTCCTAGCCTAACACAACCAAGCAAAAAAATCCACCGGCCTACCCCCTTTCGACTCCGGTCAAAGGGGTAGACGGCAACTTTGACTTTTCTCCAGCGGATCTAGGGTTTCACCGGAGAGGGGCTCCGGAGCGTCGGAACCCCACCAAAACCTAGGTGGTTCCATACCATATGTATACAAGTGTGTTGGGTGTTGTACATGTCCAAGATCTCACTCAGGTGTGTGACCGGCTTCACCGGCATCACTTTCTCCATACCGAGTTCGTGGACTTATAGCTCGAAACTCCCACTTCGGGCGAAACGGAGGGAATCTTGGCAAGGGCTGGGGTGGATCTTGGTTTTGGGTCTTCCTATGTCCTAGCCTAACACAACCAAGCAAAAAAATCCACCGGCCTACCCCCTTTCGACTCCGGTCAAAGGGTAGACGGCAACTTTGACTTTTCTCCAGCGGATCTAGGGTTTCACCGGAGAGGGGCTCCGGAGCGTCGGAACCCTCCAAAACCTCGGTGGTTCCAAAATAGTATTAATAAAAGTATACGAGTACTATATGAGTATTATTGTATTGTAATAATAAGTAGTATATAAATAGAACAGTATTAAAAAAAAATTACCCACTGCCGTGTGCAAACACACGGTGAAATTATATTCATCCTTTGCCGTGTCCTTCCCTGCACACGGCAAAGAGAAAATTAGGTCTCGATCGATCTATTCAGCTCGCGCACACGGCCCCGACCTCTCCTCACACACGCAGACACTCCACCAGCGCCGCTCTACCCCCCAGCGCCGCCACACGCCGGCGACCGCTACTTCCCAGCGCCGCGCCACCCTTCCGGCCGCAGGGGCCGCCCATCCGACCGGGGCGCCGCCGCCACCCATCCGAACCGGGCGCCGCCGCATCTCCGACCCTCGCGCCGCCGCTGCTCATCCGAACCGGGGCGCCGCCGCCACCCATCCGAACCGGGCGCCGCCGCATCTCCGACCCGAGCGCCGCCGCCACACCACCTCGCACCTCCTCGCCACCCATCCGGCCGACCCCGCTGCTCATCCTGTCTTGCTCCTCGCCACACCACCCCGCACCTCCTGTCTTGCTAAATTGGTAAGTTCCCCTGCCTCCTTAATCTGTTCTGGTTTGTCCTGCTCTGCTAGATTGATTGAGTGAAGAAATTGTCTAATTGCTCTGCTAGATTGATTGAGTGATTTGTGCCGCCGCCGCATCGGGGTCGGGGAGGAGCAAGGATGGCGGGGACAGCAGGCTGATCCACTCCACTCCGTCGAGGTGGTGGCAGAGACGACCTTGGGTAGTACCGGAGCTGCTCATCGACGTCTCGGTGCCGCTGTTCCGCACCCCCCCTACGGAGAGCATCATCGAGCACGCTTCGAGGGTATACATCTTTCGCCTCGATCTCTTGTAATCTTAGTGCATAGGTTTTCTTTTGTCTAGATCACAATGTAAGTCGCGTAACCCGAGTCAGATCCCGTCCGGAAGAGTTATAAATTTATAAATATGCAGGATTGTCCATCTTTGCATATTTATAACCGTAACTCTTCCGGATTGTCCACGTTTTTGGACAACCCGAGTATGTGTAGATCGAGTCGTGTTCCATGTTCTACCCCTTCCTGAGACAGAATTTCGGCAGCACCTCCCTGTTGTTCTTCGGATGCACACCCTCTCGGCTTGACAAGCTCGAGACGTGTATTCTGAAGAACAGCGGGGAGGTGCTGCCGAAATTCCGTCTCGGGTCGGGGTAGAACATGGAACACGACTCGATCTACACATACTCGGGTGGGATAGGCCCCTACCTATTAGAAGTGTAGGTGAACCACCCATGCATGCTGTAAAAGATAAAATTTTGGCGTAATTAATCTGATGACATTGAATAAATTTATTATTATTACTTGCTGCATATAATGAAATGCGTCACTGTTGTCACCAAAAGAGCAGAAGAAGATGGCTGATCATGCTGACCGTGAGTGGATGTACACTGGTCGTGAAAGTAAAACAGTGATTAGCCCTGAATGGTTTGTTAGGCTGGAAGAATTCTTGGATCAAGCATTTGTTGAGGGGAATGCTACCGCTTGGTGTCCGTGCTTTAAATGCAAGAACAACAGAATACACAATAGGGATGATATTGGATTAGATCTGGTTAAGTATGGTTTTGTGCCCGGCTATTATGTGTGGACCTATCATGGTGAGGCTGATCGTATCATAGAGGAGGCGGCGAGAGAGTCCGACAGCGACCGTGATACTGGGTTAGGAGGCCTGATAAATGACTTGCGTGATGCGCAAGGGGCGCAAGGGGAAGAGCAGCCAGAGGGTGCCGCGAAGGCCTTCTATGATATGTTGGAGTCCTCGGCTGCACCTCTTCACGCGCACACCCAATACAGACAACTCAAGGCAATCGGTGACATTATGGCTATCAAGGCCCGGTGGAACCTGCCTAGAGACTGTTTTGATGAAATTATGACAACCGTTGGTCGTTGGCTCCCTGAAGCTCATGTTCTGCCTTCAAGCTATTACGCGGCAAAGAAAATCCTCCGTGCACTTAACATGCCATATGAGCATATCCATGCATGTCCGGAGGGATGCGTCCTATTTAGGAAAGAATACGAGTTCGCCAACTACTGTCCCAAGTGTGGCTCCTCTAGGTATGTTGAGGTAGACGCAGGTGATGGTCAGAAGAGACAGTCTTGTGTCCCAGCCAATATTCTTAGGTATCTTCCACTCATACCAAGGATTCAACGACTTTACATGGATAAGGATACTGCAAAAATGATGACGTGGCACAAAGATGGGACAAGATTCAAGGAAGACGCAAGTAAGAAGAAAATGTTGATACATCCGTCGGATGGTGACGCATGGAAGAATTTCGACAAAATACACACCCCGGGGAAAGCAGACGAGGCTCGGAATGTGCGAATTGCCTTGGCGACAGATGGGTTCAATCCGTATGGTATGACGGCTGCCTCATACAGTTGCTGGCCCGTGTTTGCTATCCCGCTTAATCTCCCACCCGGCGCTATTATGCAACGAAAGTACATGTTCCTGTCCTTGATAATTCCAGGGCCTGACTACCCGGGAAAAAATATGAGTGTGTACATGCAACCGTTGATGGATGAGCTGAAAGAAGCTTGGGATACGGGTTTCAGGACATACGACCGATCTACGAAGACACATTTCAATATGTTTGTCTGGTACCAGTACTCAATGCATGACCTACCGGCGTTTGGGCTATTCATTGGCTGGAGCGTGCACGGGAGGTTCCCATGCCCACAGTGCAAGAGTGCTATGGAGTTCTATTGGTTGACCGGGGTCGCAAGTATTGTTGCTTTGATTTGCATCGGCAGTTCCTTCGTGATGACCATGAGTTCAGACAAGACACCAAGAAGTTCACAAAAGATGTAGTTGTCACACACACGGCACCTCCCGTTTTGACTGGTAAACAGATACTTGCTGAGTTGAACGCTCTCGAGGAGGATCCCGAACATCCAGGTAAGTACAAGGGATACGGTGTGACACACGCCTGGACTCACAAGCCGTGCTTCTGGGATCTCCCGTACTTTCCGGATCTTGAACTTCCACACTACATAGATGTGATGCACACTGAGAAGAATATCGGGGAGTCCATTTTCGCTATGATGTTTGACATCCCCGATAAGTCGAGGGATAACATCAAGGCTAGGGTCGACCAAAAGGCGATTTGCGATAGACCAAATCTTGAACTACAACCAATTGGCGGGGGTACGAGATGGAGGAAGCCAAAGGCCCCTTTCGTTCTTACAAGGGAGCAAAGGAAGGAAGCGCTCATGTGGATCGCCCTGTTGATGTTCCCTGATGGGTACGCGGCGAATCTTAGAAGGGGTGTGAAGCTTGATGCCATGAAAATCATCGGGCTCAAGAGTCATGACTACCACATATGGCTCGAGCGGCTACTCCCAGTGATGGCTCGAGGCTTCATCCCCGAGGCAGAATGGCGGGTGCTGGCGGAGCTTAGCTATTTCTTCCGCGTTCTTTGTGCTAAGGAGATATCTCCAACCGTGATTGATGAAATGGAAAAGGTGGCTCCGGAGTTGATATGCAAGTTGGAGGCAATGTTTCCGCCTAGCTTCTTTGTTCCTATGGCCCACATGATTTTACACCTCCCCACGGAGGCACGAATGGGAGGTCCCGTGCATGCCCGTTGGCAGTACGCATTAGAGAGACTGCTAAAGACCGTACGAAAGAAATGTACAAACAAATGCAAGATTGAAGCATCCATAGCTGAGGCATTCATCGTTGAGGAGGTGGCGAACGTCATCACAACATATTATCCGCCAGATGTTCCCACTATGCATAATCCAGTCGCTCGTTACAATACTGACAACCATGTATCCGAGCTTAGCCTCTTCAAAGGGAAACTGGGAACTTCAGGCGGCAAAGTGATGCAAAAATTGAGTCTAGAAGTGTGGTCCAATATAACCTTGTATGTCTTGGTAAACCTAGAAGAAGCATCCGAGTACCAAGAGTAAGTGCTCTCTACGATAATTGTATCGCAACTCATCATAAGTTTGTGTCTAACTTAACTTTCCCTCGTTTCTGTAGCGAATTCATGAATCAATATTGGCCAAGTGCCAACGAACCTTCCCCAAGCGAGGAGGACAATTTTCTCCGTGAGGGTGCCGGGAACGGCCAACCAAATTACATTGATTGGTTGCGAGCAAAAGTACTTTCTATTTCCCCTCCTTGTTAGTTTATCATCTCAATCCCGCCTTACCTGGCGCTAATGCTTTCCGCTTGAACCTACAGGCTGACGTAGACCATGCAATGAACGAGGAGTTGAGAACCGTTGCCATGGGTTTTCACTATAAGGTCCTTAGGTACGACACGTACGACGTCAATGGGTATCGCTTCCGAACCCGTATCCACGAGGAGAGTCGGCCTAATCGAAAAACAACGAATAGTGGAGTGTTAACCGTATGCAATGGAGTAGAATACTATGGAGTACTTGAAGAAATATATGAATTACAATGGAAAAGAGTAGGAGGACCGCATCCTAAGGTCATTATTTTCAAGTGCAAGTGGTTCGATCGAGAGCATTATAGAGGAGAACCGGCTGTTGGGCTAGTCGAAATTAATCGAGAAAAGCTTTTGGATTGCCCAGATGTCTATATCGTGGCTCAAGAGGCGACCCAAGTTTATTACCTCCCATACGCGTGCAAGATTGCTCGTTTGCGGGATTACGATGTCCCGTACAAGGTGTCGCCGTATGGTAAATTACCTATGCCAATCGACGATGATTATAACCCTCTCATAAACGCCGACACATATGAGGGAGAATTCTTCCAAGAGGAAGGTGGGCTCACAGGCCATTTCGTGATCGACTTGACGGGAGGAGAGGGAGGTGAGGGCATGGAAGAAGACGTTGGCAGTGTCGGTGTCGACTCCGAAGAAGAGGTTGACGACATTAACGACTTGGCATTTCTCCAGCGATTAAGTTCACAGAACGACGGTGGGGATACCGACGGTGATGACACACGTGATAGTGACGATGAGACTGACGCTCCATTGGCTAATGCTAGACCTCCAGATCCAGATGATCCCGACTTTGACCAATATATGTATGCTTCTATTTATTTTACTTAGTTTATTTGCTTAGCATGAGTTCTATTTTTTTACTTAGTTTATTTGCTTAGCATGAGTTCTATTTATTTTATTTGCTTCACATGCTTTCTAATTATTTCACTTAGTTTATTTGCTTAGCATGAGTTCTATTTATTTTATTTGCTTTTGCATTCGTACTAATCGGTTCAATGTTTGTCATTGCAGGCCACAGAAACATGGTAGGAGGTAGCTCATGCGGCGGGACAGGGAGAGGGGGCAGGAGGAAAGCAGGGAGGAGAGGGAGAGGGGGCACGACGAAGCCCCTCAACGCCATGATCCAGGCGGTGGAGAGGAGGCAACAGGAGGAAAGAGGCGAAGGATCCAGAGTCGGCGGTTCCTCGAGAGGGACCAAGGGTAGGCCTCCGATGAGGAAGAGGAGGGGGGGTGGGGGAGGAGGAGAGGAGACAGTGGGGGAGGGGGGACGAGGGGAGGAGACAGAGGGAGGACGAGGGGAGGAGACAGAGGGGGAGGGGGGACGAGGGGAGGAGAGGGTGGAGATGGAGAGGGATGGGTGTGAGACCGAGATCCCGTCAGCTGATGGCTCCGATTCTGAGGAGGAGGGTTGTGAGAAGGAGGTGTCCAGTGACGTGTACCTGCGAGGTCCGTTAGCGCTCCCAAAGTCAGTCCCGCTAGCACAACGGCCTTTGGTTGAACCAAAGGGCTCTACGTAAGATGCACATTCTATTTAATATGTTTCTTACATTTTGAAACTTAAATCTCTCGACACATTCTAATTAACATTTTTGTTTCCCGGTTTTGCAAATAGGTTCAAGAAGCCTGAAGATGGAGGGCGGCACATGGGGCACGTGTTTGGCTCTCTGATGAAGACCCACTACCCGGGGTTGGTGACACGCTTTACAACCGGTGAGGTCGTGCCAGCTACGCGGTGGGAGGACTACAAGCTTCGTTGTGACACCACCCACGGCTCTAAGTACGAGGCCGTGCTCCACGATTTCTGGGTATGTCAGCAACCACATTTCGTTTAGCACATCTCATCCTTTTCACTAACTTGCACATTCGTCGTGCTTAATTGCAGGAGTTCTTTAGATGCGAGGAGGGGAAGGAGGCAGAGTGCAGGAAGATCCTCATTAAGATGGGCGCCAAGAAGGTGACGGACATGATCTACGAGGCGCGTATCGCAGCTGTCATCAGGATCGAGGCGGCCAAGGGGTTGTCATGCACAAGGGATAAAGCCATTTATAAGTACCCCAAGGCTCACGAGTATAATTCGGTAAGTGAGGCCTACCTGGCTAACACTTCTTGTTATTCCTTACATACATGCATGGCTAACACTTGAGTTATTCTTCATGCATACTAACCACATACTCCTTTATGTAGGTGAGGCCTAGCTGGCCCACGCGGAATGCTGGAGGCGGCTGTCGGCTTGGTGGGACTCTGACGAGTGGAGGGCGATCAACGCTAATGGCAGGGCGAATCGGTTGGTCGTGAAGGCTACGCACCACCAGGGTAGCCAGTCCTTGGGTTGGTACGCCAAGATATATGTAAGTGTTTATTTTTCACAAGTTCTTTATGCATGCTTGATTAAGCAGAACAAGATATGCTCTTCTAACCATATCACTTTTAATTGTAGGCGGCTCACAATAAGGTGCCAGAGCCTAACACGTACCAGGCGTACCACATGGCCAAGCTGGCATCCGCCAAAAAGGCCAAGCCGTATGATCCCGCTACTCCCAGCACCTCTTTCAACTTGTCCACAGCCAAACGCAAGGAGAAGTACAATAATGGCTCAAGGCGAGGGAGGGGGAGACCATTGACCCGAGCTCCCGGGACTTTGACCCGGTGCTGGTCATGATGTCAGGAGGAGGACTGAGGCACGGTCGGCCTGCTCTTGGAGCCAGCACCTTCCCTATAGAGATGGAGGGCCTAGCCAGCATGAGGGCTAGGTCTACGAGCTCCAGTCTACAGATCCAGAGGCGCGACGAGCCTGCACGTGACCTACAAGCGGTTAGTTTCATTAAAATGATGCGTCCTCTAGTTATTTGCATGTTTTCTTTCTAAGTAATGCAAACCATTTCATTGGATCAGGCGATGGAGGAGATGGCAGCACGGAACGCAGCCCTAGAGGAGAAGCACAGGCAGGAGACCGAGCAGACGAGGAAGGAGATGGAGGCGATGCGGGCACAGATGGCGGTCTTCGCGGTGAGTTTCATGTGCATAAGATACCAACGGTAGTCTACTGTTTCATTTACTAACCTTGCTTCTCAAAAATAATATGCAGAATATGTTCCGCAGCAACGGTGTGACACCCCTCCCTGGCACATATCACCAGAGAGGCAGTCGTCCCGTGCGCCATCCCAAGATAACTGGCCGCACGTCACAACAGTGTAACATAATGGAAATCATTACACAATCAGGCACATTAGTGCTACAAATGGTTTACAAGGCCATCAAGGAATGACGGAATATCAATCCCAGTATGGCACGATACAGAGTTTTAACTGGCAGCGGAAGACATATGAGAGGCTATGGCTTGGAGCGGCTCCACTCCACAGGTTCTGGCTGGGCTACTGATCCTAGCACGCTCTTGCTTCAAATCCTTACTAAGGTGGAAGATGAATCCTCGACAAAACCTGGCCACAATCACAAGGCCCGTGAGTACATTTGTATGCACTCAGCAAGAATTCGCCACTCACTACAAACAATCCAACAATCATGCAACAAGATATACATTGGAAATAAAATCCTACAACATGGCATGGTGTAATCTAGATACATGATATAAAAGTAGCATGGCATTGACAACCAAACATGTCATAAGCAAGCAATGGGGTTATCACCAGTACAGAGTCCAAGCCAGGTGGGGTTGGATCGTGCACCGACAATCAAACAAGGAGATTACCTGTGACGAGTAGATGAGTGTACTAGTTGGTACCAAATCTTATAATTACTCCTGTCAACACAATCAGGCTTCCAAGCCTCTAGCCAACTCTGGCTATCAATCCAGCCAACTCTGGCTATCTCCCGGGCATGCACGGTTGATGTTGGCTCTGGCCTAACTATAGGCTTCCAACGCATCACACCGCCATCCCATTCACCTCACAAGTAACATTCCCTGCATCATCTTATTGTCCATTTAGTGAAATCAGGTTGTTCATCTTTCTTTCAAACAAGCCTTAGGTTTAACCCCCTGACACGACACGGACACACAGTGTGACCGACACTGAACTGTTGTTCCATAACCTTGGAACGAGGCTAGACATCCAGATTTGACACTCTCGAGAGGTTGCAATTACCACTCACCTAAGTGCACCACACTGAGCCGGTACTTTAGGACATCATCCCTAAGGCGAACTCAGCAAGATACACTCACCTGACCGTTCACGCTACCAAGACACTCCCTGTATAGCCACCGACATAACTCTATGCCTTATGCAGAAGTGAATCCGGCACGCTCCCAACTATGGGCAACGCCTAGCTCCGGAACCTTCGCAAGACTAGCCCTGACCAACTATGGTACCGACTAGACTTGCCAAAAGGGTGGCATCAAAGGAGGCTCGATAGGATTACGTAGGTCAAGGCCCGCCCATGTGAGCGACAGTGGCAGTGCTTTCGATGTTCAGATTAGTGGCACCGTGGACTGACCCTATCGTTGTTTGGAGGGGTGTTTCATTTAATCAAGTTCCATCATTCACAAGTCCAAACCAAGAGGATTAGTCCAACACAACAATCACAATATCATAATATATCATCACACGACAAAATATTAGCAACACAATAAATCAAGCAATAGTAGTATCCATGTCCAAACTTAGAAAAATGAAAGAACGTCAACCGGATGACTGTGGCAGCGGTCTTTCGCTGGCAAGCGCCTTCTCGTTTGACAAGGAAAAAGAAACGTCAACCGGAAGACTGTGGCAGCGGTCTTCCGCTGGCAAGCACCTTCTCGTTTGACAAGGAAAAAGAAACGTCAACCGGAAGACTGTGGCAGCGGTCTTCCGCTGGCAAGCGCCTTCTCGTTTGACAAGGAAAAAGAAACGTCAACCGAAAGACTGTGGCGGAGATACCTCCGACCAGCGCCATCTCGTTTGACTACAAAAGTTAGGAGGGCATCGTTCCACCATTCCTTCGACTACGGCGGTTCCCCCAGTCCATCGTCTCGGAAATGGGGAGTGGTGCTCCAACCCAACACAATATTACAACTTTGTGGATATAAAATGTCAAAGTCATGATATCTCATGACGTACAGTGTACAGATGACGAGCAAACAGATAAATGCACAAACATGGCATGGTGATAAATAATTCAAACAACAACAATGGAAGACTGGTCATAGCAAGCGGTTAGCTTGCCTCGGGGTCACGTATTTGTTCTCCGGTTCGTCGATGAAGTGAAGACGTCGCGGGTTCGGGCATCGGTAGCCCTACCTCGCGCCGCCGGGATGGCATCGCACATAAAATGCGCGACCCGGAAGTTTCACCGGAAGGGGGTGGAATCTACGCCATCGGACAGATCTCGCGAAGAGGAGAATTTACAAATTTGGATCACCAAATTTGGAAATGTGGTTTGGGAGATATGAGCGAGCGAAAAACAGCTATCTGTCGCACGGGTGCGGCCGATAACTATTTGCCGCCAAAGTCAAAATTAAAAGAACGACCGAACGGGTCATCTTCTTCTTCGACTCGCCGTAGCAGGGGAGCTCGGGCGGGCACGGTTCGCCGGCGCTAGGAGGGGCAGGGGTGCCAAGGACGGCGGGGAAGGGTGGGGCGCGGTCCACCGTGGCCAGGGGGAAGCCCGGGCGGCCGGGAGAGCAGGGGCGGCGATGGCCCGAGCTCGGCCGTGGTGCGGCCATGGTGGGACGCCGCGGGGACGCGAGCTCCACGGAGGCTGGGCCGCCGGCGACGGAGGGGGCGGGTGCACTGAGGTTCACCATACACAGGGGAGGGCTCGGGGATGGAGGGGAGCCACGGGGCGGCGTTGCTATGAGCTCGGGAGTTTCGGCCATTGTTGCCAATTCTTCGAGCTCGAGCGCTCCACGGCCTCGGGCGATGCTGGGGGAAGTGAGAGAGCGAGGAGGGTGTGGTGTGCATTTCAGAGGAGGCTCGGGGTCTCCTTATATAGCTGGAGGGGGAAGGGGCAGGGGTGCGGGTGGTGGTCGCCGTTGCGACGCGTTGAAGCTCCGTGGCCACAGCAGCGAGGGGAGGAGATAAGGACGGTGTGCTGGAGCTACAGAGGGTGCACGAGGAACACTGGAGCGTCGGTGCGTCGCGTAGCTCTTGGAGGAGCACTGTACGGGCGGTGCGGCGTGTTGCTCTTGGCGGTGTTCCGGAGGGGCTAGGTGGCGAGCTCGGGTGCGGGGGGGCCTGGGCATGGCTGGAGTCGCCGGAGCAATGAGCAGCGAGGGGAGGGGGGGGCCTCGGCCGCGGCGCTGCTACGCTGGACAACAAGGTGGGAGCAAGGGGAGAGGACAGGGAGGTGATGCCATGCGCGTCCCGGCGTTCCGAGCGCGTCGTGGATGGCATTGCCGCGTTCCCGCCAAACAAAAGCTCCAAACGCAAAACCAAAGTTACTACGGGGTTCACAACAACAAGACCAGTGCAAACAAACAAGAATCAATCAATGAGGAGATACTTTACAGAATAATTTTTTTAGAAAAGTGAAGACACCGAAGGTGCTCGATGAAATGATCTGGGTCTTGCACAACTCAAATAAATCCCCAAAAATTACCACTAGTTAGGTTGGGTGTGGGGAGTGTGTCTATGAAGTTTGAGGTCATTTGGATGAAGGGAAATTGGGTTTCCAAAAGATGGCCTAAAATGGCCATAATGGCATGATCTAGGAAAAGTGGTGTTCCATGCTTCACCTTGGGGTGATCTCCTGGATTTGTGTGTCTAAGGACCATGTGGTCAAGATCACCAAGTATCATGGTCATTGGAATTTTCTAGGTGTAGGTTTGTTTGAAGAACTCAAAGTGGCATCAATTTGGGCTTACAAAGGAAGTGGTCTAAATATTGCTCAAATGGAGTTGTCTTCAAAAGATGAAATGTAGGAAATGCCAAAATATTCATCCCCTGAATTTATCAGAATTATTGGAGGTGCCTAGCTTGGTTAAAACATTTCTGGATCAGAAATGGCAGTTTTGAAATATTGCCTAACTTGGAAATATTGCATTGGAGTATGCCATATTTTTGCATGGATTGTCTTTATATGGACATGGGGTCCTCTGGTATTTTTGGTGGAATTT
This sequence comes from Poa pratensis, assembly GCA_947311845.1. Lineage (NCBI taxonomy): Eukaryota > Viridiplantae > Streptophyta > Magnoliopsida > Poales > Poaceae > Poa > Poa pratensis. The sequence continues at coordinate 59,496 of CAMZMU010000063.1, forward strand.
TTAGAGTTATGGTAATGGGCTTTCCTTTGTAGGTGGAAGAAAAGGATTAAAAGGTTCCGATAATTAGGGCTAGGGTTTTTCGGAGAAAACCTGAGCACAAAAATTATCAGGGGTGATGGAGTGGTTTGTGGGCTTATGGGAAAATTCGAGAAAGCAATTTCCAAGTCAATTCATCCTCAAAAGTTTTGGAGAATTATTTAGAATAAGAGGAAAAAGTTTTTCAGGTGTCGGGAAAACACCACTAAAATTAGGTACGGATTTTTGGGGTGTTACAGACCTTCCCCCCTTAAAAGAATCTCGTCCCCGAGATTCGGAGACTTATAGGATTCCCGGGGTTACAAGATAATTCTTGAATGATCCGTTTGTACCCCAATTTAAAACTTTTTTTCTACAAAATACAAGAATTTTGGTTAACCAAAGGGGTCAACAAGACTTCTCATAAAAACATACATTTTTTTAAAAGCACGATATTTCTACCATACTCAGGGCACTTTAAAGATGGCATGGCAGGGGCTCACTCAACCAATCAACATAGGATCTATTTGCATGCTTATGATTTTAAATCTAAGGTTTTGCTCAACCAGACATAAACATGGCAAGATCAACAAGGCCTACAACCAAACTATCAAACAACACCCAACTTGGGCAAACAATTTTCCCAAAAACTGGGAAACAAAAGGTTTAAGGCTTCCTTTTTGAAAAGTTATATACACGTGACAGGTGCCCCTTTCATGTGCGTACAACAAAAGGTTTTGTTTTTGAAAAGCTATATATACATGGCCGGCGTCCCTTTCATGTATATACAGGTTTGGAAAAAGAAACAAGGTTTGTTTTCAAACAACAATGTTCGTGCCACAAGAGTGGGATCACCACACCAAGATTTTTTTGTGGGATAGAGCCATTCCCAAAGTTTGTTTTTGCAAAGGAAATTTCCCTATAGAACTCCGGGATGCGAGGAAAATAACACGTCTCGGGGTACCTCTTCGCGTTGAGCGAGTCGCAGTGTCCTAGTTGGAGTAGAACTTGTATCATCAATTTCGGAAGTTGTCCATCCCTGCACCGTTCGTGTCTTGCAGCAAGATTAAATGGCAGGGATACAAGCATGGGTAGAAGAATTTCTACTTGTAGCAAAACATCCTTTTATAAAACATTTCTGCATTTTTATGGCCCAAAACAAAACGGCTGCAGCAGTATGGCATAATCATTTCAACCATACCGTATAGGCAAGCACACAACAACTATTAAACAACCGGCAAAACTTTTACTTTCGTGTGGCACATGATCTGTCCCAAGTGGGGAACCATGTATAACGTCAAGTAGGTGGTTTTACAAACCTACGCACGAGCCAACACTAAGTGAGCGGGACACTGTGGTTACCGTGTCTCATAAAATACTTCCACTTAATAGTTAAACTTGTGCAACACACACAAAATAATTTGCATACTACAAAATAATCCCATTCAAAGTTTGCATTAACTCACAGGTGGGTATATGCGTCTGGGTTCACATATACTATCCCTGTTTTAAGTGATCTGTCGTTTCTTCAAAACCTTTAACTGAAGAAAAGGCATGACGTTCCATCATGTGTCAACCAAGTGGTTAACAAGAGGATAAGAACACCAAGTTTTATTTCGGCTGATTCGGCATCCGCCAGAAAACAGACAACAAAACAAACAAGCTCACGGCTTCTCACCTACCAACGTACAAGCGTCACTCAGACTAAACAGGGGTTCTACTCTGCTGGATGTCCTCTGGCTCTAGGTGTAGGATGAGATAAGAACGCGGGATTCCTTTGCGGGATCCTGCTTCAAGAAAGTTCGGTTGCTAAGGATAGTAGGCGAGGGTGGGGTTAAACGGCAGTTAGGACTGGGTCTCATATAAGCTGGGTTGTGTCGATTCCTTCTCATGGAAGAAATCGGCGAGCCTCTCTCAGGGAATGGGACAAGTCCTACTGCACCATACTATTGACCGACACGAGCCATGCCGGTTAGGCGGAGATGGGTCAAATCCATCGGGCTCACTGTCGGGCAAAAGTAAGGCGGGGTTTTCCATGCTAGGGTAGTCTACAGCCAGCCTGGTGCTCTGATACCATGTCTGTGACACCCCTCCCTGGCACATATCACCAGAGAGGCAGTCGTCCCGTGCGCCATCCCAAGATAACTGGCCGCACGTCACAACAGTGTAACATAATGGAAATCATTACACAATCAGGCACATTAGTGCTACAAATGGCTTACAAGGCCATCAAGGAATGACGGAATATCAATCCCAGTATGGCACGATATAGAGTTTTAACTGGCAGCGGAAGACATATGAGAGGCTACGGCTTGGAGTGGCTCCACTCCACAGGTTCTGGCTGGGCTACTGATCCTAGCACGCTCTTGCTTCAAATCCTTACTAAGGTGGAAGATGAATCCTCGACAAAACCTGGCCACAATCACAAGGCCCGTGAGTACATTTGTATGCACTCAGCAAGAATTCGCCACTCACTACAAACAATCCAACAATCATGCAACAAGATATACATTGGAAATAAAATCCTACAACATGGCATGGTGTAATCTAGATACATGATATAAAAGTAGCATGGCATTGACAACCTAACATGTCATAAGCAAGCAATGGGGTTATCACCAGTACAGAGTCCAAGCCAGGTGGGGTTGGATCGTGCGCCGACAATCAAACAAGGAGATTACCTGTGACGAGTAGATGAGTGTACTAGTTGGTACCAAATCTTATAATTACTCCTGTCAACACAATCAGGCTTCCAAGCCTCTAGCCAACTCTGGCTATCAATCCAGCCAACTCTGGCTATCTCCCGGGCATGCACGGTTGATGTTGGCTCTGGCCTAACTATAGGCTTCCAACGCATCACACCGCCATCCCATTCACCTCACAAGTAACATTCCCTGCATCATCTTATTGTCCATTTAGTGAAATCAGGTTGTTCATCTTTCTTTCAAACAAGCCTTAGGTTTAACCCCCTGACACGACACGGACACACAGTGTGACCGACACTGAACTGTTGTTCCATAACCTTGGAACGAGGCTAGACATCCAGATTTGACACTCTCGAGAGGTTGCAATTACCACTCACCTAAGTGCACCACACTGAGCCGGTACTTTAGGACATCATCCCTAAGGCGAACTCAGCAAGATACACTCACCTGACCGTTCACGCTACCAAGACACTCCCTGTATAGCCACCGACATAACTCTATGCCTTATGCAGAAGTGAATCCGGCACGCTCCCAACTATGGGCAACGCCTAGCTCCGGAACCTTCGCAAGACTAGCCCCGACCAACTATGGTACCGACTAGACTTGCCAAAAGGGTGGCATCAAAGGAGGCTCGATAGGATTACGTAGGTCAAGGCCCGCCCATGTGAGCGACAGTGGCAGTGCTTTCGATGTTCAGATTAGTGGCACCGTGGACTGAGCCTATCGTTGTTTGGAGGGGTGTTTCATTTAATCAAGTTCCATCATTCACAAGTCTAAACCAAGAGGATTAGTCCAACACAACAATCACAATATCATAATATATCATCACACGACAAAATATTAGCAACACAATAAATCAAGCAATAGTAGTATCCATCTCCAAACTTAGAAAAATGAAAGAACGTCAACCGGATGACTGTGGCAGCGGTCTTTCGCTGGCAAGCGCCTTCTCGTTTGACAAGGAAAAAGAAACGTCAACCGGAAGACTGTGGCAGCGGTCTTCCGCTGGCAAGCGCCTTCTCGTTTGACAAGGAAAAAGAAACGTCAACCGGAAGACTGTGGCAGCGGTCTTCCGCTGGCAAGCGCCTTCTCGTTTGACAAGGAAAAAGAAACGTCAACCGAAAGACTGTGGCGGAGATACCTCCGACCAGCGCCATCTCGTTTGACTACAAAAGTTAGGAGGGCATCGTTCCACCATTCCTTCGACTGCGGCGGTTCCCCCAGTCCATCGTCTCGGAAATGGGGAGTGGTGCTCCAACCCAACACAATATTACAACTTTGTGGATATAAAATGTCAAATTCATGATATCTCATGACGTACAGTGTACAGATGACGAGCAAACAGATAAATGCACAAACATGGCATGGTGATAAATAATTCAAACAACAACATTGGAATACTGGTCATAGCAAGCGGTTAGCTTGCCTCGGGGGTCGCGTATTTGTTCTCCGGTTCGTCGATGAAGTGAAGACGTCGCGGGTTCGGGCATCGGTAGCCCTACCTCGCGCCGCCGGGATGGCATCGCACATAAAATGCGTGACCCGGAAGTTTCACCGGAAGGGGGTGGAATCTACGCCATCGGACAGATCTCGCGAAGAGGAGAATTTACAAATTTGGATCACCAAATTTGGAAATGTGGTTTGGGAGATATGAGCGAGCGAAAAACAGCTATTTGTCGCACGGGTGCGGCGGATAACTATTTGCCGCCAAAGTCAAAATTAAAAGAACGACCGAACGGGTCATCTTCTTCTTCGACTCGCCGTAGCAGGGGAGCTCGGGCGGGCACGGTTCGCCGGCGCTAGGAGGGGCAGGGGTGCCAAGGACGGCGGGGAAGGGTGGGGCGCGGTCCACCGTGGCCAGGGGAAGCCCGGGCGGCCGGGGAGAGCAGGGGCGGCGATGGCCCGAGCTCGGCCGTGGTGCGGCCATGGTGGGACGCCGCGGGGACGCGAGCTCCACGGAGGCTGGGCCGCCGGCGACGGAGGGGGCGGGTGCACTGAGGTTCACCATACACAGGGGAGGGCTCGGGGATGGAGGGGAGCCAAGGGGCGGCGTTGCTACGAGCTCGGGAGTTTCGGCCATTGTTGCCAATTCTTCGAGCTCGAGCGCTCCACGGCCTCGGGCGATGCTGGGGGAAGTGAGGGAGTGAGGAGGGTGTGGTGTGCATTTCAGAGGAGGCTCGGGGTCTCCTTATATAGCTGGAGGGGGAAGGGGCAGGGGTGCGGGTGGTGGTCGCCGTTGCGACGCGTTGAAGCTCCGGTGGCCACAGCAGCGAGGGGAGGAGATAAGGACGGTGTGCTGGAGCTACAGAGGGTGCACGAGGAACACTGGAGCGTCGGTGCGTCGCGTAGCTCTTGGAGGAGCACTGTACGGGCGGTGCGGCGTGTTGCTCTTGGCGGTGTTCCGGAGGGGCTAGGTGGCGAGCTCGGGTGCGGGGGGGCCTGGGCATGGCTGGAGTCGCCGGAGCAATGAGCAGCGAGGGGAGGGGGGCCTCGGCCGCGGCGCTGCTACGCTGGACAACAAGGTGGGAGCAAGGGGAGAGGACAGGGAGGTGATGCCATGCGCGTCCCGGCGTTCCGAGCGCGCCGTGGATGGCATTGCCGCGTTCCCGCCAAACAAAAGCTCCAAACGCAAAACCAAAGTTACTACGGGGTTCACAACAACAAGACCAGTGCAAACAAACAAGAATCAATCAATGAGGAGATACTTTACAGAATAATTTTTTTAGAAAAGTGAAGACACCGAAGGTGCTCGATGAAATGATCTGGGTCTTGCACAACTCAAATAAATCCCCAAAAATTACCACTAGTTAGGTTGGGTGTGGGGAGTGTGTCTATGAAGTTTGAGGTCATTTGGATGAAGGGAAATTGGGTTTCCAAAAGATGGCCTAAAATGGCCATAATGGCATGATCTAGGAAAAGTGGTGTTCCATGCTTCACCTTGGGGTGATCTCCTGGATTTGTGTGTCTAAGGACCATGTGGTCAAGATCACCAAGTATCATGGTCATTGGAATTTTCTAGGTGTAGGTTTGTTTGAAGAACTCAAAATGGCATCAATTTGGGCTTACAAAGGAAGTGGTCTAAATATTGCTCAAATGGATTTGTCTTCAAAAGATGAAATGTAGAAAATGCCAAAATATTCATCCCCTGAATTTATCAGAATTATTGGAGGTGCCTAGCTTGGTTAAAACATTTCTGGATCAGAAATGGCAGTTTTGAAATATTGCCTAACTTGGAAATATTGCATTGGAGTATGCCATATTTTTGCATGGATTGTCTTTATATGGACATGGGGTCCTCTGGTATTTTTGGTGGAATTTTTAGAGTTATGGAAATGGGCTTTCCTTTGTAGGTGGAAGAAAAGGATTAAAAGGTTCCGATAATTAGGGCTAGGGTTTTTCGGAGAAAACCTGAGCACAAAAAATATCAGGGGTGATGGAGTGGTTTGTGGGCTTATGGGAAAATTCGAGAAAGCAATTTCCAAGTCAATTCATCCTCAAAAGTTTTGGAGAATTATTTAGAATAAGAGGAAAAAGTTTTTCAGGTGTCGGGAAAACACCACTAAAATTAGGTACGGATTTTTGAGGTGTTACAAACGGTATGATGGTTCCCGACATGGCACAGTTTCAAGCGATGGTGATTCATTCATCTCCGCACACCGTAAGTTCTCATGTTCAAAGTTTTTATGTCTTTTTACCATGTCCTTCTAACCGGTGCTAACCATCTAATTCTTCATGCATGTAGGTTGCCTCCTCGAACGGATCGCCCATGGCCCAGACACCTGGAGCAGCAGATGGAGCCCAGACACCCGGAGCAGCAGATGGAGCAGCAGCAAACGCTACTCCGCCACCTTCAGCAGGCCGCCAGGTAGTTAGCTCAAACCCAAGTACATACTGTCGAAACATGCATGAATACTGAAACACGCTTATGCTGGACCCATGGATGCACAAGAGGCCTTCTTTGTCTTCTGTACTGTTCTCCTGATCACTTCCTTGTCCACTTCTTATCATCTCCATGTATATGTGTGCTTGCCAGTAGACAAAGTACTGTAGTTGTTTGCAGCTTTTCGAAAAGTTTTCTTGACGAAAATCACCATGATAGAGCCACTGTTTTCAATCAGAAACATAACCATTATGTTTATGCATTAGTTCTTTGATCGAAAAAAAGAATGAATGACATACAAACAAGTAACATATAAGAATTCCAGTCAAGATCTTTTATGAAAGCAACACAAGTGAGCAATATGGTTAGGTACCTAGGTGACCAACCAAACATAGTTAAATCTATCAGAAAATACATTTCTTGTCCAACTTGTGCAACACAAATAATTAGCAACTTAATAGTTTGAATCCTTTGCTTATGTCAGGAATAGGTAGTTGGACATGTACTTGTGTTTATACAGAAAAGTCTAATCATAGTTAAACTGCATGACTTTGAGCCCCTCAAGCACCTAGACTTCTAGTGCCTTTTAACTTCTGGAAATTGGCTCCAAATGTTCAAGCAATAAACACATAGGAAGTAAGACTTGATCAATAATTTATTTGAAAATCCTGTGCAACAACAGCACTGTATACTACTTTGTGCAATATGCTCATGTATGCCACAAGTACTCGTTATTTTTTCATGAATGCTAGTTCATTCATTCATATGTACTTGTTTTGAATTCATGGATGTTGGAATTGTTCTGGAATTTTTGACAGTATGTACTTGGGTTTGTTGTGCTTCTGTATACTACTTCATGAAGGCAATATCCTCATGCCTTTGTGTCTTTTTCTCATGTTTTAGATGGATTGGAGCTAGGAGCGGATGGCATCGATGGCATGATGACCGGGAGTTGCTTCGTCATTGTTTTGTTGTGCTTCATTGATGTAGTCGGAGCGGCCTTTTGTTGTTGTGCTACATTTGGACTTGAATAGGATACTACTATGTGATGTTTTGGACACTATGTGATGTTTTGGATGACATATGTGATATTTGGTGGGAGATATGTGATATTTGTGTGAGATATGTTATATTTTGTTCTGGAATTGTTCTGGAATTTTTGAACTGCAGGGATTGAGAAAAATAAAAATGGCAGGAAAATTATGGTCATCGTTGCCGTGTGCTTGCACACGGCAAAGACTGCCAGAAAACCGGGCGCCAGGACGCACAGGTTGACGACACGTGTCCCAGCACACGGCAAAGAGCGAGCGCACGGCAACGATGACCATACATTGCCGTGTGTGCTGGTGCGAGCACACGGCAAAAGGTTATGTGATTTGCCGTGTGTACATGCACGGGCACACGGGAAAGATGGCTGCACGGCACCTGCCTGACAATCGGGTCCCACCTTGTTTCCTTTGCCGTGCACGGGCACACGGTAAATATTCCACACGTTACCGTGTGCCACGAGAGACGACACACGGCAAAGAGCCGCCGTCACCGTCCACCATCGTCAAGTCGCTGCGGGTCCCACAAATAATCTTCGCCGTGCGCCCCGACATCCGACACACGGCAAAGAGGTCTTTCCCGTGCAATTCTCCCCCGTGTGGTCGTTGCCGTGTGCGGCGCACGGCAAAGACGTCGCCGTGTGCTTTTCGGTCTTCGCCGTGTGCTTCTGGCACACGGCAACGTACTGTTCTCCCGTAGTGAGTCTTATTCACGACTTATCCGAAAATGTGCAAACTTGTTCAGTTCTTGCATAGAGCATAAACCAAAAGGTTGTATAAGGATGACCATAAACCAAAAGGTGGCCCTATGCAGCACAAAACAAAATTACTTTCTGGTCTGGCTATATACATTGTGTTCATATACATTGGTGCTGCCCTAATATTGCCCCGGCAGATTTTTCTCAAAATAAAAGTATTTTTGCCCCAGCAGAAATGTAGTACTAGATGTATCCTCATCACCTAACACGGGATATGTTGGTTTTAGATCCAAATTGTATTTTTGTGATGGGTGTGGTTTGGTCATTCAAGCAGACAAAAGCATCTCTATCAAACTACTCCTACGTTAAAGTTATGGCAGCCAGCTTTCTCTTACTCCTACCTTCTTTTTTTATTTCTTCCCGTGTCTTATCTGCTTGCAGCTTTCAGAGTGCGTGACTGATTTGTTGCTTTGCACCTTCCCTTCTGCTAGCTGCGCGGGCACTACCGAATAAATATATACGTTAATATGACCGGACAGATATATAGTATGAATTAATATGACCAAACAAAGGATTGCATTAATACCTTTGTGAACATCTCTCTCTCTCTCTCTCTATCTATCTATCTACATGGAAATGATCCTCTCATCCCAGCAATGGCTACTGCTGCTACCTCCGGTCCTCATCCCTGTGCTTCTCTTCTCCTACCTGTACACCATCCTATGGCTAAGGCCGGAGAGGCTCAGGCAGAAGCTGAGAAGCCAAGGAGTCAAGGGTCCCAAGCCCTCTTTCCTCTTTGGGAACATACCGGAGATGAGGAGAATCCAGAAGGAACTTGCCACCTCTGGTCAAGAACAGGAAGCAGGATCTGCTGACCGTTTCTCCTCAAATTATGTCGCCACTCTGTTCCCTTACCTCATCCACTGGAGCAGAGTTTATGGTATGTTGAGAAACTTGTGATTAGTTTTCAGTAAGAAAGCAATTTCACTTGGGAATAATTTAGTTGTTGAATTTCAAGTGACATGTTTATATAGAGGAGTGTTTTATTGACTTTGTTTTGAAAAAGAAATTTCTTTTTCTTCCACAGTTTTGTGGTTCCTCTATGGGGAATGCGAACTTGCAACCGAATTTATTTATTTTTGAGTTCTTTTGTACTTTCAGGATGATACTGGATACTGAAAGCCTGAAACAACTAATATGGCATATCGAAAATTCTTTTATTAGGAACTGTTTATAGATACTCATATTAATCGTGCGCTGGAGCTCGCTTGAGGGACACTCATGAAATAAATCAGCAAAACATTAAACAGCACTCGAAGTACATTGTCTTAAAATAAATGTGTCAACAGACAACACAGCTGTTGTAAACTAGTTCACCATTCTTGACTCACGCATGGGAGATGACACAGAACAATCAGCTAGTATTATGTCATTCTTCTTCAAATCGCTTTGCGGATGGACATGTCGAGAAGCAGGGAAAAGGGTAGATTCATGACCAAAGAAATGAAACTACAAGACCGTATGGATTAAATTATTAGAGAAACTGACTGCCATGGAAAAATGTGGTGAAACTCGCACTTTATCTTCTTAATCTAAAAGAGAATGTACGGTTGTTATACTTACAACTGATAACTTTCAAGGATTCACGATGATGGAACATAACAAGATAATCAAGAGATGATGCATACAGAACAAAACATGAAATACAAACCTGATGTTGCTAATAGATGGTTGCGGATGCATATCTCAATACCCAATTCCATAAGCCGCATCAGTAGGACCGCCGAAGTTATATGAGCAGAAGCATGAAGAAACCCAAGCAAAGCACGTCTTCTACGTGATAGTTTTGTGGGTACAAAGAAAAATGATACCATCAACAGAGTAACAACACCAGCTAGGGATACATAAGACCGCTCGAGAATCTCAAAAATAGCATTCCACATTGCAATGAAGAAACTACTCACACGATCACCCCAGGAGTCTTCATGTAAGATACGAAACGAGTCACACTGAATAAGAGCATCATACTTATGTCAGGCCACGGAAGATACAAACTAAGAAACGGTTAGCGCTACTGTAATATCTACTGTAATATCCATAATATCCCTCATGTTTGTAGTTTTATATGGGCCATGCATATTCATCATCTGAACGTATAATTTAGCCCCGCTTGTTTGTTGCAAAATTTGATGGAGCAGAATTTACTTGTGCAGACTGCAGAGAGCTACGTATAGACAACGGTTCTAACAATGTACATACTGGACAAAGCCTGAGAACATATTAAGACCCCCTTGGAGTTAGGTTTCGAAAGTCGGAATGGTCTGATCATATGAATAATCAAACCCTGATTTCCTTAAATTTTAATGAGTTAACACAAAACTATAAATATCAATATAATGGATATCAGCATCGTCTAGTGTTCTAAAATATTCTACACAACTCTGTCCTGTTCAATGGCAATGCTAAGACAGCATAAACATTGATGAACTTGAACTACGAAGAAGAAATCTTGCAACGTTATGTCAGTTCTTCCATCGGAGGACAATCATTTCCATGGAATTCATAATTTACATGACTGAACGGTAATTTTTTAAGAACTACACTTAATAAATATAATCTAGTCTCTCACCTGTGGAAACATTGAGAAAACCAATACGAAGTACACGAAACCACCAATGACATCAAATTGCCAATTTTTTCTTCGGAATTTCAAAATATTACCAAGTGCAATCTGGAGGGACAAACAAAAGATAAAATTCAGTTGGCAACAAGTAAACACCATTCCAAGAACAACCCTGTTACATGATGAACTCAAAGAAAGGTTTCAGTAAAAAAAATACTAAAAGAAAGGTAGGAGTCTACCATACCTTGCTAGAATCGTCATAAGAAGGATATGTAGCCTTTGTTTCATACTTGTTCCCATAACATTCCTTGAAGTTTTCAAAGACATGTGTTGGATGCAAGAAAGCTCCACCACAGCCATTTACAAGCAAGTGGTGTACATGTACTGGTTCTTTGGACTCGACGCAAGAATGGCGCATATAATGGTGCAGGTCGCCAGCCATCCGCAGTTTGCATCTTCCCTTCAGGTACTCACATATTAAATATGTTACATTTTTTCCAGTTTTATCACCCCAGTACCAGTCGAGAAGCCAATTTGGCTCATGAGTTATAACAATTACAGAATCACTTTCTCCAACCTGCATAACTTCCAGTGATACTAATCACTACGAAAATCAACATGTGGTAAATCCTAATGCGCAATAAAGGAAGTGTGCATAGTTTTCTGCTTAAGATAACAAGATCTACTAGCACTGCTCAAAATTATCTACCAATGTATTACTATTAAATCATCGAATTAACAAATGAAAACCATAGCACTTGCCACTAGAAGAACTTTCTGATACAATGTAATTGAGAGGATATAGTTACCTTCTCTCGACACAACTCTGCAAAAAACTTGAACTGGTACACATCAATGTCACCATGAAGAGCTTGATCAAGGCCAAAAACCCACCATCCATTTGGAAGCTTTAATGCAAAATAACTCCTCTTCTGAGGTAGAAACCACCCACCAAGCCAGCTTTTATGACAGATATACCTCATGAATGTGTGCAGTCCATCAAACCAATCTGCTCAAAACAGTGCAGGTTTTTTCACTCTTATTTATATACGTCAATCAACAATACTGTCTTACAAATATATACAGTTTAACTTCTCCCATGCCAAGGCGTCATTGGCAAAAAAAAAAGTGACACTGTTGGGAAAGGAAGGAAAGACAGGATATATAAATGGCATAAACGAGTACAGTGCAAGATCACAAATAAGTAATATTTACCATGGTTCCCAGGAATCAAAAAACACTGTGGTCCGCGATACTTCCTGAGCTCAGAAACTCCAAGGGGAAGTTCAGGTTTCTCCAATGCTATATGTTCAGGCTTATACCAAGCAGGAGGCTTGAGAGCATCCTCAAATGGAGAGAAAAAACGCCGCTCGTAGGAAAACGAGGACGGATTTGGATACCTGCAAGAGAAAGGAACAATCACCATCTTTCTGAAGGATTTAATCTAGCAGAATTTATCACAATGTCACTAGTCGACTCTCTAACTTTAAGTGTGCCACTGCTCTTTTTTGCTATTTATGAAAATGGCACTGCTTCGTTAGCTTTTCTTTCGTTTTTGCCATGCAGAGGCGTTACCGTCTGGTCAATGCCTTTGACTGGCCTAGGCTATTTGGGTTCTGAAAATTCCTCCTCAAGAGACATATGGACCTAGGCTCCTCGTTCACCCTCGCTGGTGCCATCCATCGATGATCAATCGATTCTTCGAGCTCCTTTGTTTCTACTTACGTATGTATGCAGATTTTGGAGCAAGTGATTCTGATTTCTGATTGGGGTTTAACGAATTCTTAAACAGAAGGTTCTTGCAGGTATGGCACTGAGGCCGTGTCTCTGAGTGGCGGCCTGTTTGCCGCAGCGCATCCGGCTTCATACCAAGGAGCCATCGGCTGCAGCACGTGCTTCCAGGTACCACCAAAGAAGAACTGAACGAACCTGCCGTCTTCTGGATGTTGCTTCGTGATTGGCCTGTAGGATTAAATTCTACAGATTTCCTTAATCTGCAATCTGATTGATTTCAGTGCTGCAGGTGAGGTAAAAGGATATTACAAGGAGCAATGCAACACTGCAAGGAACATCATCAGTGACCATGCCAGGACAAACGCTCAGCAGCCCGGCGTTCTACCAAGGGTATTTAAGACTTATTATCCCTTCACAAACTCAACCAGACCGGTCAAAAGGATTTGATCAGAAAGACGGTAACGCCTCTGAATGGCAAAAAGGGAAGAAATGCTAACAGAGCTGTGGCATTTTCATAAATAGGAGAAAATGGCACACTTCTAGTTCCAGAGTCGACTAGTGGCATTACTATAAATTTCCCAATCTAGGATCAACATGGAAAACTCCAAATCCAGCATAACAAGCTGAATATAAGGCTTCAAGGAATGCAACTTCTGAAGAATTAAGCATACCACAAGCAAAAAAATACCAATCATTAATCAGAAAGTATGTATTGAACTTGATAATAATGTAAATGTATGATCAAAGTCTGCAACATACGCAAGGTCTCCACCAATAAGTAGTAGTTCTCCTCGGGGAAATGTAAGCCTGGAATCATCAGATTTAATGACTAAAGAAGGTTGAGCAAGTAAACGTGCTATAGCATATGTAGAGTTGCCACCATCGCCAGTATCTGCAATGAAGTCAAACCAAAGTTCGTCTTTTCCATCAAGATGATCGTATAAAAGATCGCTGCTCTTAGATTCATCTGGAGTTTTGTTCATAGCAGCCTGGTTGGGTTAGGAAAAAAAATATCAATTGTTTCCTTAACAGAACAATAAGCTACAATGTGAAAACACTTTAAAGCAGAAGAACAGAACTCTGGAAAGAAGGCATCCTAAGAAAAAGAAAAACTGAGGGAAGCAAAAATCAAAACAAAATGAGAACAGGAGGCTTGAAATTTCACATCATTTACCTGCATCATACGCATGTCAAATCGACCAACAAAGAGTGTCACTGATACCATGAGGTCGAAAACAGTTTTAAATAAATCAGTTGAGGTCCTGCAGAACATATCAGTAAATAGTCAGACATTTTTACAGCATAAAGTGGATAATAAGAGCTGATGTGTGACCAATAACATACCCAGAGTACCAAGGAACCATGTCCTCAAACTCCGGTTTCAACAGTCTCTTCAGTCTCTCATACTCCGAAATTGTCAAAGGATGAGTTAGAGCCCATCTGTAGAGGAAACAAAGATATTGAACGAGTCCAAAACTGAACATACAAACAAACAATTTTCAGTTTATATTATACTTCAACCAATATACAATTATAGTGGGCAAATTTGTTTTTGCACGAAAGCATGTGAAGGACGACAAATAAGGTGGCCACCATCATGTCCAACTCCCAAGTACCCTAATAAGGAAGTAATGACCTGAAATCTTACCCCCTCACACCATGTTATTCCACTAAAGCATATTCATGTGACTGATAGGTAACAAAACGAATATAACACTTTTTAGATTTCCCCAAATTTCTCCAACAATCATTGCCATTTTGTGGAGGGACCATCAAGAGTCTATTTCATTTTCTTTTCATCATCATAAGTTCTTTTCTACGAATACCAAATCGATATGTTCAGATAGTTGACATACCCGGTCGACCGCTCCACGACATAATTGGCCATGTAAAGACCAATGAATGTAGCCACACAAGCAGCTCGGCTGTACAAGTCCTCCTATCTTTTCTTCCCCTTCCCCTCTAAACTCCCAATACCCTAATGATCCAAACAATGGATTTAAAGATTTATCTTTTTAATTCCCATTTCTCTACCTTTAATTAGTCTCAACCAAACAGGCTGACAGGGGATGTGGAGACAAGTTTTTCCACTTGAAGATTCTTTGGTTCCGCTCACTTCTGCTTCGATACACCCTCTCCCCAAAATCAAACACAAGGACATGTCAGATTGGATCATACCCCTTTGGTAAGAAGGGCATAATGGTCATAAGTACTCTATTCTTCTTTCTGGCTATCTCTTCCTTTCCAGCGTCTGCTCTCTGCATTCCTCTATCTTCTACGCATGCTCTCGGCGGCCATGGCGCTGCTCCTCACCTCGCCTCCTTCGGTCCCCATTCTATCATAATCTCATTCCTCTAATTTTCCCATTAACTGAATCTCTAATCTCATTAATTCCGAGCATGGTCAATCGGGATTTGAAGTCGCCGACGCCAAGCGAGCTGCCGCTGCTCCACAATCGGTTGGTGGTTCGCGGAGGGGCCGTTCCCCATGTCCCTTCACCTTCCCGGGGCGGCAACACGCCGGCAGAGGGACGCGGCGGCGCTAGTGGGAGATTGAGAAAAATCTGATTCTTTTTTTTTTGTAATTTTTTTACCAATGTAAAAAAGTCTATAATATCCTTTTGAATTTGGGGAGTGGGTGTACCGAAGCAAGCCTCTTCTTAAGATATTGCAATCCAAACAACGTATGAAGCCAACATGTATTTTTTAGCTGCAGCATCTCTTCTCTGTGCCATATTGATTTTCTCCACCAACCCTTGATTATTTTTATTTTTATTTTGCGAACCCTAAACCCTTGATTGACTCTTCTCTCGCGGGTTCCGTTTATTTTGTGGTGCCGAGTCGACATACATGTCAATGTAACATCCCAAAAATTTAACCTTTGCATATGCATTGCATTCATGAGCATCATGCCACAATTACAATTTGAATCTTGTTTTTGAATTCCAAAAAGGCTTTGAAAAGATTTTAATTTATTTTAAACCTTGGCCTTTTACCCATTTGGGTTTGGATTTTAAACCAATAGGGTTTTGTTCTTAAAAAGGGGTTTATTGCATAAATGCGCTACCCCATTATTTTTAGGATTTAATTTAGAGTTGAAAAACTATTTTATTTAATTTATTATAAGGCCCTAAAGGCATTTATAGGGCAAATGTATTTTTATGTATTTTATTTTGAGGGAATTATTGTCCCAAAAGTTGAATCATATTTAAATAAGATTTTACAAATTTTCTGACATTTATTTGGAGTGATTTGGAGTTCAAAATCAAAAGCTATAAAAGAAAACAGGAAAAGAAAAAGGAAAGAGAAAAAGAACAAAAAAAAAAGGAGAGAAGAAACGGACCGACCCAACTGGGCCGGCCCGTCTTACCTCGCGCGCCCGAGCCGCTCGCGCCACGGCCCAGCCCAACTCACCGCGCGCCCGAGCCAGCCAGGCCGCAGCCCAGCCCAGCCAGCCGCGCGCGCCCGCCGAGCCACTAATAGGCGGGGCCCGCCTGTCAGCTTCGTCTTTCCCGGAAGGAAAGCGCGCCGGCAATCTCGCTCGCCGGATCCCGCGCGCCATCACCGGAGTTTCCTTCCCTGCCGTGCCCCGGAGCTTTCCATCCGCGGCAGTATAAAGCCCCTGCCCTCCGCTCCTTTTCCCCCATCCTTGCCCACCGAATCGCGCGCCCACGCTGCTCAATTCGCTCGCCGGAAAACCCTAGCCGCCGCCGCGTAGTTTGCTCGCCGCCGGCAACACGGTGAGTCAACCTTGGCCCTGCCTAGTTTTTCGTGATCCCCAAGCTCGTGCGCAGCTTTTGACACGCGCCGTTCAATTTTTGGAGCACCGTAGCTCATCGCCGAGGCAAGCCCGAAGCTCCGCCGCCGCCGACGAGTTCTACCGACGATCACCGCTCGCCGCCGTTGATCTTCCGCCGTTCAAGAGGTACAAGAATGACCGCCTTCTTCTCCTCTTCGTTTTCCCCTTGGTCTCATCGTCCAGATCGTACCGGAGTGCTCGCGCCGCCGTTCCCGTGTAGTCGCCGGCGAGAAATCACCGCCGGAACCCTAACCCTAGTCGTCGGAGGCGCGGGAACGATCTGAACCGTTAGATCTCATCCAACGGACGGGATTAAATAACTTAAACGAACCGGTATCCTTCGATCTGGATCGTCCGATCCGTTTAAGTGAGATCCGATGGCCCGGATTAGATCCTTTACCCGAACCGGTACCGGCGAATCACAGGCTGCCACGTGGCACTGTTAAAATAAAAATCTATTTTTCCCGGTTAGATTAAATGGCAGATTTGCAGAAAAGCTCCTAGAACTTCAAAACATCATATCTTTTAAACCCTTTGGCCAAATTTGATGAACTTTATCTTTCTGGAATCCTTATCACTTGTAGAATCTTTTGGCACTGTTCAAATTCAAATTTGATTAATTGTTTCTGGACTTATTTACAGAATAGTGTTTAATGCCTTTTAATTCATATCTTTTGTTTTAAAAATCCTTTTGACTTGAAACCAGTGCCCAAAATTTTATTTTAATGTCCTCTGTTCATTTGGAACAGAGAAATAAAATGTTGATTTAATTAATTGTCTGTTTCTATTAAAACCTTGTTTTAAGCTTTTAAGACCCTTTATTTTGTAAACCTTATTTTAACCTTTTTATTTTGGTTTATTTTGTTTAATCCTTTTGACCAGAGAATAAATGTTGTATGCCTATGAAACTGAAACCCTTTCTTGTCAAATAAAATAAACGAAATCATGTCACATGCTTGCATTGCATCATAGCATACTTTCTTTGTTGTGTTGTGAATGGTATGTTTATGTATGTATATGCTTGTTTATTTTAGTTTACTCGGAGAGCGAACCTTGTGATTGTGAAGAGTGTTTGAACACCAACTACTATCAAGGCAAGTTCACTTTGATCATTCACCTACTATTTTACTATGCACTAGATGTTTTATTAGTTGCATTGATAGGGCTATTATTGTATCTATGCTAGCTATGAATTCCTAGTAGTATAGGATACCCTTGCCATGTTCCTTACCACCAATTGCCATCGTAGGTAGTTAAATGCTATGCTATACTAGTATTCGTGGGAGGGAACAATACAATATGATATTATTGTTGTTATGAAGTAAAGTTATGTTTTCCTAGTGTATGACAAAACAAGTAACTTAATGAACCATCCTGGGTGGGCTGCTTTGAGATTTTGAGATGACATGCGACGTCAGGTCCATTTCTATGGGTCCATTTCTATGAGTCGTCTCTCCGTGGATTCGGGAGCGCCTGCGTCGCAAATGTGGAATGCCACCTGGGGTATCAGAGACTGGACTAGTTCCCTATGTAGTAGCTTCCAGTACAACCACATGCTAATATGGGCTCTGGCTTGATGGAGTAAGACATATGAACCGGACCCGAGGTGATCGTGATGATGTAGTAGTGTAGGTGGGAGCGGGTCCCTCGGTATGGGTCAGGGTGATTATGGTCTGAAAATTCTCGTAATCGATGCCGTTGCTACTCTACCCTGAGGACAGCAAGGGATTAACACGTCGATTTCTTGTGGTTAAAGTGTACAACCTCTCGAGAGTGTCAAACTAAGTACTTAGCCGTGTCCCTGGTTACGGACAATTATGAGCAACTAGATGTGGAGCTGTAAGGAAAGTCTCACTCATCCCAATTTCTTAATAAAATGAATGGTTTGAACCTGGGTAGGAGCATTGATTTGTCTACTCAATGTCCTTTAGTTTAATAGGAGCATGTGTGTGTCCACCCTATGTCCAATAGTGATAAAACTATTTGTCTAAAAATAATAGGATGAAACATTAATGCATTTATGCAAATAGCCAAACCCAACCTAGCCAAATTTTGCATGTACTGGGTAGGTCCTATTATAACTACTTGTGAACTTGCCAATACATTCAATGTATTGACCACATAGTGGCTGCAATTAAACAATGCAGGTGGATCTGACGACGAGTGAGGTTCGTCGTTGTTTATTTGGGTTGCGAGCTTACATTCCAACATGCTTCCACTGTGGTGTTGATGTGGCTCCTATTCATCTATCGTTTTCCGCTGTCAAACTTTAAGTTATTTTGAGCTAACCCGAGAGGTTATGCAACTTTGTAAGTATTACGAGTTCTAGATATGATGATGTAATAAATTTACTTGACCTTTGTATCTGGTATTTCATCATGAAACTGTGTGTGTGCTAGTGAGTCGATCCAGGGACTAGCACTGTAAGCACAGAGATCGAACCCTGTACGGGGGCGGTCGCTTCAGTCAAACAACCTCCTTTGCAAAGGTGCAGGAAGATATGCGATTCAAGCACCTGATCGCACAACATACATCTCTCCTGGCGAATCCATTGCCTGGATTGCAGCCTGTCGCAATCGCAACAGCCACACACACACACACTCTCTCTAATCTTCCCCTCAGCCTTAACTGACCAGATCTTCTCAAGGTGAGGTTAAAGCACCCTGGAAATGGTCTGCTGGACAGATCGATCGAATTCAGGTGCTCTTGACAGGAACACGCTCCTGCCCTAGCCGCCACCCACCGCCGTCTCTAGATTGATCTTGTCTCCCGGGGGAACGACGTCCCTGCTTTTTTTTACGTTTAGTGCTTTAGTATGTCTTCAAAAATTAGGTTTTGGTCAACCGGCAGCCGAGCTATGGTGGTGATGGCGGCACTGTGCGGGTTAATAATACGGTTTTCCCGACTCCTCATCCACCTCGTCGACAGCGATCCTGCCGGTTGCGTTGAGGAGTGCGGGACGGTTGGTCGCCACTCTTCTGGAGTTGTGGATCGGTTCTGTGTTTGTGCTTTGCAGGTCGTCTGCGCATATTGTTTTATTGGTTCCTTTTCAGATCTATGAGACTCGGCCAGCTTCGACCTTATCGTGGAGTTAGTGCGGCCAGGTCTTCTCGGATACGTCTGGCCGGATCGGGGATGGTCATCCAACCCTCTTCGTCGTCTTCTTCTCCGGGACGGTGGTCTTTTTCTCAGATCACTGTCGCCGGCATCTTCTGGCTCCGACCGGCGACTTCCCGGCTGCTTCATCAACAACGGTTTCCTGACTCCGATGTGGTTCGGAGGTCCAGAGGCAGCATCGAGCTTCGCTCACGGCGCGCCACCGGCGAGTGCAGGAGGAAGACAACGACGTTTACCTATAAGAACTTGCGTGTATTTTTCTTTTGTTTTAAAGATGGTTCTGTAAGGGTTGGTTGATTTTAATATATGACCCTGGCCTTCTCGAAAAAAAAAGCACCCTGGAAATGGAGTGAAACTCATATGTAGACTTGGCCGAGTACATGGCGCTAGAAGACCGGTTCCAAACGATTTGATCCGGCTCTTCGATCATAACCACGTTCTGTATAGTAGCCTGTCCCAGAGCGAGATGCACGAAGGCAACTAAGCAGCACATTTTTTTTTCTTGCCACAGTTAACAGATCGATTTTAAGTATAGAAATGTTCTGCTTAATTAATTCGTTCACATTTTAAGAACAGATCAATGTGCCGCTAGTTAACTGTTAAATCAAAATATCAATGTCCAAGTCGACAAAGGACAATAATTTTCATCAATCCATAATGTTCTACAAGAATCTTCTACTATGGATGCATGGATGTTTTCTTGCGACACGATTTCCTATATGTAGTGCCTGTAGCTAATTAAAAGTCGCAAAAGACGTGTGGACAACTAGGATGATTGTTGTCCTTGGAACGTGCGGTTAGCAATCTCAATCAATCAAGTGATTGATTAAGCCTACAGTTCACAGAAAACATATACTTTGCGTATTAGATCCACCACTACTGATAAGTACCGATACCAACTTCATGTCATATAAACAACATGCATTAACATATATAGTAATTCTTGCTCAAAACCTTGTCTGAACGAAACCTAATATATATGTCTTACATTGTGGAATGGAGTGAGTACTATTAGTTACTCCCTCCGATTCATAAAAAGTGTCGTCCACTTAGTAAAAAATATTTATACTAACTTAGTACAAAATGAGCGACATTTTTTATGGATCGGAGAGAGTAACCCTTAAAATATGAAATGAACTTCCAAGATCATCGATTTAAAGATAAATAACTATCACACTAATCCACTTGGAAACAGACATTTCCCGAGAATAACTATGCTGATTGTGAGAGACGGAGACTATGAAAGGACACGGCACAGGGAGTAATTAACCATGATGTATGTCTGTCCAGCATCTCTAGAGCCTGAGGGTTGTACATACATATATGCTCGATCTCTGGCTGCTCCATCAGCTTGGCTTATTTTGGGTCGAGCCTAGCACAAGGGCACACATCAGTTGATATGTTTGTGCACACAATTTAATGCAACCCCAGTTTCTTTCTTTAACTCGGTTGATATCTTGCTATTTATTTTACGATTTTCAGCACAAAAAAAAATTCCCTGTTACTAGCTGAAGATCAACTACGTGCAAAATGTAACCTAGCCTTATTCCATTCTATCATCGTTTCTCCCTTAAAAAAAGGACCCAAACCATTTGTTTTTATGATTGATTAGGTTGAACGGTTCATGAATTGTCCTCTACTTGTTTTGTCAGTGGAAGATGCAAAGTCAAGAAAAGATAACAGCTGTGAAGCCTGTGGCCTCCAGGCCTTGCTCCAGCTTCAGTTCCTTTTCGAAGCTTCTGAAAGACTTCACTACCACTGGTTCCACGCAGATTACCTCTCCAGGGGAGACTGTCATAGTTAGGCGGCCAAAGGCTACGCGCTTCGCACTGCCGCCGAGTGATCTGTCGACTGGAATCACTGCAACTATGGTCAGTCCAGTCCCACACTGAAAATCAATTTCTGAATTTAGAAAGAAACTTAATTTGTGTTCATCAGATCCCAGCAAAACTGTGCCACTGCTTCCCAAAAACGATTCTTCAAATTTAAGCACATACTATCTGTCATCTGTTATATGAGTTCGAAACTATCTTAAGATGTCACAGTGTGATCATGTTACACCTATTAATGTGCCAAAAATTCAGCTACAGGATGGTGGTTCAGACACCACACATGAGCAGATGGTCGTAGACACACAACAACAAGCAGTCTCTTGTGATGACCATCAGACAGTATTCCACAACATCAACAAGCCGATTCACGGTGCGAGAAACCGTCTGTCCTATGATGGCTACAACTGGAGGAAGTACGGGCAGAAGCAAGTGAAAGGGAGCGAGTTCCCAAGGAGCTACTACAAGTGCACCTACCCAACCTGCCCTGTCAAGAGGAAGGTGGAAACCACACTTGATGGCCAGATTGCTGAAATTGTGTACAATGGTGAGCACAACCATCCCAAGCCCCATCTTCCAAAGAAGCCAGTGTCCTCAACAGGTACAGAGGTTGTCATTGCCGACGTTTATGGCAGTAACGATGCTGGAGCAGAAAGCCAGTTAGTGTAGAAACGTGGAAGGAGAGTTTGGGGGCAAGCCTCGCACGTTAACAGCGTGGGGTTCCGTTGTTTATATAGGCACTAAGGCCGGTTAGGGTTAGGGTTACAACATGTTACACATATGTACATATATCGCTAACACACCCCCGCAGTCACAGCGGGAGGTTCTCGGACGCAGAGACTGGATCGAAAGTCGAGGAAGAGTAGCGTCGGTAGTCCCTTTGTCATAATATCTGCAAACTGAAGCGCAGAGGGGACATGAAGAACCCGAACATCACCCAGGGACACCTTTTCTCGGACGAAGCGGATGTCGATCTCGATATGCTTGGTGCGACGGTGTTGAACTGGGTTAGAGGACATGTAGATCGCAGAGACGTTGTCGCAGTAGACGAGCGTCGCAGAACGGAGAGGTCGATGAAGCTCCTGTAGGAGTTGGCGCAACCAACAACACTCAGCAACGGCATGGGCAACGGCTCGATACTCGGCTTCAGCACTAGAACGGGAGACAGTTGTCTGGCGCTTGGAGGACCAAGAGATGAGGCTGTCTCCATAGTAAACACAGTAGCCTGATGTCGAGCGACGGGAATCGGGGCAGCCTGCCCAATCCGCGTCGGAATATGCAGTCAAGGTAGTGGATGAAGAGGCTCGGAGATGCAGACCGTGAGCCATTGTCCCACGGACATAGCGAAGCACACGCTTCACAAGGGCGAGGTGAGGAGCACGAGGAGCATGCATGTGAAGACATATCTGCTGCACCGCGTAGGAGATGTCTGGTCTCGTCAGAGTGAGATACTGAAGTGCACCGGCGAGACTCCTGTACTCAGTAGCATCAGGGATGAGCTCACCTGCTGTAGCGGAGATCTTCGAGCTGGTGTCGATAGGTGTCACGGCGGAGTGGCATTCAGACATGCCTGCACGCTGGAGAAGATCCGCAGCGTACTGTCGCTGAGAGAGAAACAAGCCATCCGTGGAGCGCGTGACAGCAATGCCGAGGAAGAAGTGGAGGTCGCCGAGATCAGTCATGGCAAACTCACTGTGCAGCCTGTCGAGCAACCGCTGGAGGAAAGTCGGAGACGAAGCAGTGACAATGATGTCATCAACGTAGAGGAGCAAATATGCAGTGTCAGAACCAGATCGTAAGACGAACAAGGATGTGTCCGTGGCTGATGCTGAGAATCCCAAGGTGGCAAGGTAGGTGGCGAACCGCTGGTACCAAGCACGGGGGGCCTGCTTCAGACCATAGAGTGACTTGTGCAGCTGACAGACATGATCTGGGTTGGCGGCGTCGACAAATCCCAGTGGCTGCTGACAATAGTCCTCCTCGTCGAGTGTGCCGTTGAGGAAAGCATTCTTGACATCCAGCTGTCGTATAGGCCAAGAACTGGATACAACAATGTGAAGTACAAGACGAATCGTTGCAGGTTTGACCACCGGACTGAACGTTTCGTCATAGTCGATGCCGGGACGCTGTGAGTAACCACGGACTACCCAGCGTGCTTTGTAGCGGGCGAGAGAACCATCGGCATGGAACTTGTGACGGAAAATCCATTTACCGGTCACCACATTAGCACGGGGAGGACGTGGAACAAGTGACCATGTCCGGTTGTCGAGGAGAGCCTGGTGCTCATCAGCCATAGCCGCACGCCAGCGGGAGTCCTGCATGGCCTGGCGGTAAGTGGTCGGAACAGGAGCAACATCATTGGCGACGGCTGAGAGGTTGAGCCTTTCCCGAGGGCGCACCACACGTCCACGACGGGTGGTTTTCTGGGCGGATGCAGCCGAAGGACCAGGAACGCTCGGCGTAGAAACAACACGGGTGGCTGCACGAGGAGCAGTGGCAGGAGCAGCTGGCGGGGCAGAATTTTCTGCAGAGTTTTCTGCCGTGGCAGAGGGGTTGTCAGGGCGGCCGTAGAGGTGGCGACCGTGGCAGCAGAAGTTGCGGACTTCTCTGCCGTGGCAGCAGGTGCTGCAGTAGAGCGAGCCGTGGCCGAAGGCCGGTACGCCGGCGGGTCGACAAAGAGGAAGTCGAGCCGGCGAGGCGAAGCTGGTGGTGATGACGCCGCTGCAAGCTGAAACGGAAAAACTGTGTCGTCGAAAATCACGTGACGTGAGATGATGATTTTACCCGAGGTAGGATCAAAACACCGGTAACCCCGGTGGTTGGATGGATACCCGAAGAATACGCATGGCAGAGACCGTGGGCGAAGTTTGTGTTGGGCAGTGGAGGAAACGTTTGGATAACACAGACAACCGAAGACACGGAGTTGGGCATAACGTGCTGGTGTTTTGTGGAGGGATGTGTAGGGTACAGCCGATGAGATAGCTTTACACGGACGTCGGTTAACGAGGTAAGTAGCAGCAGCAAGGGCTTCGGCCCAGAAGGGCTCGGGGAGGTGGGCATGGAACATGAGAGTTCGCATCGTATCATTGATAGTGCGAATAGCGCGCTCAGCTTTGCCATTTTGCTGGGATGTGTAGGGGCACAAGAGGCGAAGGGTGGTGCCATTGGTGGACAAAAGCTTGTCAACCACGTGGTTGATAAACTCGGTGCCGTTATCGGTTTGTAGGGATCGGATTGTGGTGTTAAATTGTGTGCGAGCATAGGCAAAGAAATTCTCCAGAATACGCGATGCACAATTTTTAGTTTTCATGGGAAAGGTCCAATAAAAGTGAGAGAAGTCATCGACAATAACAAGATAGTATCGAAAACCAGAAGTACTTATAATTGGAGACGTCCACAAATCACAATGTATCAAATCGAAAGGGGCGCTAGTCGCAGAAGTAGAAGAACTAAACGGGAGGCGCACATGTTTGCCGAGTTGACAAGCTTGGCAAACAGGGGAACGACGAGTCCTATTACACTTTATTAAAGATAAATGCTGCAAGGCCGACATTGCATCTTGTCCGGGGTGTCCTAGACGCTGGTGCCATAGTTCGGCGGTAGCAGTGGTGGTGGTGGTCATGGCGGCTGGTGGAGGTGGCGTGGTGGCGATGCCGGGGAACGTGTAAAGATCCCCCTCACTGTCGCATCGAAGAATCTCGCTACTCGTCTTCAGGTCCTTCACAGAGAAACCAAAGGCGTCAAACTCAACCGAACAGGAATTATCACGTGTGAACTTGCGAATAGAAAGCAAATTTCTGATTATGTGGGGAACATGAAGAACATTGTTGAGTTTAAAACTATGGCCAGAGGGGGTGTAAAAGGATGTGTGACCTGAAGAGGTGATCGGAACAGCGTGGCCATTACCGACAGTAACAAAGTGTGGACGAGATAAAGGAGTGGAGAGGGAGAGGTTACCATCATCATGAGTCATGTGAGAGGACGCGCCGGAGTCCATCACCCAGCCACCTTGTTGGAGGGCTAGGTTGTCCCAGCTAGGCATGTTGGAGGAGCCGGACTGGTACACGGGCGCTGCCGTGGTCGTGTAGGCCTGGGGACGGGGACCGAGGATCCCCGGTGTTGCTGGTGCGTTCCACTGGCTGGACCCGGGAGAGAAGCACACCCACGGGCCAGCGGGTGATGGGGTCGCGCCACGGTTGGGAGTGTAGGGGCGGCCGCCGTTCTTGTTCTTGGGCTTGAAGGCCGGCTTCGGTTTGCCGGCGTTGGGAGCAGCACCGCGACAGCCAGCACCCGTGCATGGCGAGGGGGCACGGGTCTAGGCAACAAGGGCCGTCGAGGCCGCGTTGGTGGCGGCGTTGGCCTGCTGCATCTCCTCCATGAGGAGCATGCTGCGGACGCGGAGGAAGGACGGCAGGGGCTCCGTCATGGAGATCACGGTGGCGGCCGACGCGAAGCGCGGGCCGAGCCCACGGAGAGTGTTGAGGACGAGGGCCCGGTCGGTCACCGGCGAGTCGTTGTCGGCGAGCGCGTCGGAGAGGTGCTTCAGGCGGCGGCAGTACTCGGTGATGTTCATGGCACCTTGCACGAGTTGGCGGAAATCATTATCAAGATAGATTGCTTTGCTTGCCTTGTTCGCGGTGAAGAGTTCCTTCACGGCAAGCCAGAGCTGGCGTGCCGTCTTGTTCGTGACCAGCGCCATATCCGCGACATCTTCGTGGATGCCGGAGTGCAAGAGGTTGAGGACGGTGTAGTCCTCCGCAAGCCAGGCGGCGTCAGTGGGAGCGGCCGCCGTGGTGCCATCCACGTGACCGAGAAGACCACCGCGGCCGAGCGCGGCTTGCATGTAGATGCACCAGCGTGAGTAGTTGCCCGCCTCGAAGTTGAGGACGATGGGGGCAACGTTGCGGGGCGCGCCGCCGGGCGGCAGAGCGCCTGAGGAGGCGGACACGAGCGCACCAGAGATGGCGTCGAAGGAGGCCGACGAGGTCATGGTGGGCAGCGGAGGGTGGGGGCTAGGTTTAAGGGAGGAGGCGGCGGCGGCTGCTAGATTGCGGCGGCGGCTGCTAGGGTTTTAGGACCGAAAGAAATCTGATACCATGTAGAAACGTGGAAGGAGAGTTTGGGGGGAAGCCTCGCACGTTAACAGCGTGGGGTTCCGTTGTTTATATAGGCACTAAGGCCGGTTAGGGTTAGGGTTACAACATGTTACACATATGTACATATATCGCTAACAGTTAGGAGGATGCAATGGCCTATCTCTTATTGGTTCCACTATTGTGGCTGATACATTCAGAAGGTGTTGTGATTGCTTCGATGAGCTTGCAGACAATAGTCTAGGCTGTGACTGCAAGGGCAGGTATGTATGTTAATGTTGTTTAATTTGGGAAGCCAGAACTTTGTTAAACCTAGTAGCAAAATGTCTCTAGTCAAAATTCCATGCAGTCAAGAACAATGTCTACATCTATTTGCTCCAAGAAATCCAATGTTTCATTGTTCAAAATCGCCATTTTTCAGCCAAAAGGAGGAGCAATCAAATGGCCTGGGAGCTCATGTTGAGGCTGCTCGTGTGTTCCAGGCTTCAACAGAATACGAGTCATCTGAGGATGCATTCCGTTGGCGCAAGTATGGTCAGAAGGCTGTTAACGGCAATTTGTTTCCAAGGTAACACACTTCTGCATGAAACCTTGGAACATAACCATCACCTCCGTGAATTCATACTCTTGTGTATTTCTGGGAGGATTTGTAGTACTGAAATTGCAATTAAATAAACACAAGTGCAAATTATAGATCCATATTAATTACTCTACCTTAAGAGTGGCTGTTGAACTTGCAGGAGCTACTACAGATGCAGCACAGCCAGATGCAATGCACGCAAGTTCGTTGAGCGTTCATCAGACAATTCACTGGTAACAACATATGAAGGAAAACACAATCATATTGCTGAACGACTTGGATGAAAAGAGAAACAATGCTAATGTGATTCAAGGAAGAAGAATAGAATATCAATAGTGTGCTTGTGAGGATGCTAAGATAGATATTCAGAAGAGAAGGATACAATGTTTATCTTCGCCTAATAATGTTGCTGAATTGATCCATCTCCGGACTAATGTATTCTGATTGCTTAGTAACAACTCTTTAGATATCACAAGTTACGTTACAACTTACTAATATTAATATACTAGCCTTATCTGCCTCTGGTACAATTCCAGACAGTTGAAACAGCAGCAATCATTCGACGTAAATCAAAGCAATTTGTTCCACACGCAAATCATACACACACAAATCTCATCCCAGGTGCATTAATTAGCTGGATTACAACACAGACACGGGGCGCGCACAGTCCAGTACCAACCAAGAGGGGATACAAAAATTCCAAGGGGAACCAAGCAAGCCAGGAGCGCATCAGAGCTGTTACACCTTCAGGTTTCACTCGGCACCATTGCCTGGATGCCTACGATGACATATAAGATGTGATCACAATGCAAAGCCAGAAATGAGGGTGAATTTACAAAAGCAAACAACTCTAACAACAGTGCCTACCTCCAGGATGAGGTCAGATTCCGGGCTTTCCGGTCTAATTGGAGGTTCTCTACACCGCTGGTTGCACGCAGTACTTCTTCCGAGATGTCGTCAGCATCATATCCCCAATTGTACTCATCTTTCCTTGTGTTGGAAGCGGAAGAGCCCCCTCTTCGATCTGCATGAACAAAACATTTGTTTTAGAATTTATGGTTGCAACACCGTGGCATGTGACAAAGTGAAAGAAAATTATATGGCAGGTACCTGATGTCTGTGATGATGGCATTTGCCTGGCAAGTTAAAAGGCGAGCATTACCCACAATTAGAGGAAAAATAAGAAAGAGCTCCAACATATTTAGAATGGCAGAATATCAGCAAGCGTGTGTTACCCACCTTCCCATAGGAGGAAGGCTGCCAACTGAAGATGAAGATGATGGCATCCTCATATTCCGATGCTCAGTGTTTAATGTTGGTTCGGGCTCGGAATTGACAATCCTCCTACCAGCCATCCTTGTTTGAGACAAATTCTAGTCCGCAGAACAATTTCAAGTAAACCAAGTATGCACCAATGTCAGATAAAGGTTTTTATTGACTATTCGGAGGATAATAACAGAGATCTTATTAAAAAAAATAGCCAGCGTACTTTGTGCCCATGAGTACAAGAAGAGTGAAGAGACAAAGATGAAAAATACTAAACAAATTCATATGCTGAAACTATATGCCGTCAACACCACCAAACTACATATGCCCACCAAAAGTTAGCTACAGATATTTATAAACCAATATTCAGGTGTAGACAAATCAAATTTGATCAGAGCTCAACCACAACGATGCCTTCCAACTATTAATGTCACAGCATTGTAAGATAATAGAAAACTAACTGAAGTAGAATAGTCATAATTTTACTTCCCTACTGAATCTATTCTCTGTCCAGAACATTCAAAACAATTGTCTTCTACGGCTATGCTGAAAATCCAAAACAATTGCATCTAATTTGTTTACACAGTTAGAATCTCTTGCTGGGGATCATAATAGTTGTTTACACAATTTTCAGAATATCCTTAGGGAGTTAGGGTGCATCATAACAGCCACAAATATTTTTGTTACGAACAGACAAGTAGGTTTTGACAGGTTGGTTAATTTGCATAGAAATATTAATCAAGAAGTGGGCTATTCGTCAAATTCATGCAGATCTATTTTAATGACCATATTTCGGAGTTAGCAAGAGATGTACTAACCTCATATTTGAGATATCCTTCAAGAACATCCAGAAGCATGGGACCACTCTCAGCACTCCTGCTCCCTTCAGCTCCATTTTTGCTAGAAAAATCCTTGAGTTCATTCTTCCAAAAGTCCTTGGGCTGATTTATAGTGCAAGACACACATTACTGGATGTTGACACACACACAACCAAGGTTTATTAAATACAAGAAATGGTTACCAGATTACATTCTGGCAAATAAACTTTCATCGTGTGACTTAGCTGGGCCCACTCCAAGTATTCGCCTATAAGTGCGGTCAATAACCTACCTGCCAGCAACAGAAACTCTAGGATGTGAACCACTAATCCTACACAAGTTTGCGAAAAGAAAAACCCAATATGAGGGCCTTAAACATTGAAGACATATGCGGAAGAGACTTTATGCAACATAGACAAAGGCAATTAATCCGATTTTACAAATGCTTTTTTGATCTAATAGCAATGGTGCAGAAACATGAGAACTCGTTGGTCAGCAGAAAAGAAGATACATCTTTCGGGTTGGAGCGTAGACAAAATATAAAACAAGCTTAATTAATCTAAGTTTCATTACTGCTGGCACCCTAAACAAGTTGTGTGCAGCCGATACAGTCTATACAGATCAAATAAGGCATCCTTATCCAGGGCACAAACCTGACGCTGAAACATGCAGCTGCTTAGCACGGTCATTGCAGCTTCCAAGCAAAGCAGGATTCCCTCCATCATCATTCTCCTCTACGACACGATCCTCCTCTTCTATGTCCTCAAACACACTCGCTCTCAGTTCAGCCTGATCATGCAAGACACATGATGCGAAAATATGATGCCTTGTGCCAAAACAAGACTTTCAATGCAAAATTAATAACTAACGAGCGTGTGTGGATATTGTCAATATATCAAATATGCCAACTCAAGTTGTATTCTATCATAGTGCTAGTACATATACACTTAACACCCCCCCTCAAACTCAAGGTGATCTAAAACATTGAGTTTGATAATATGAAGACGATGTTGTTCTCTAGTTTGGGACTTGGTGAAGAAATCTGCCACTTGGAGCTCCGACGGAATATATTGAAGACGAATAGTTGATTGTTGACAATGTGAACGAGTAAAAGAGGCATCCACACCAATATGTTTGGTTAGCTCATGCTTGACAGGGTCATTGGCAATCTGAATAGCAGCGGTACTATCACAAAAACATTTGTGGGTGCCTCACACAAGACTCCAAGATCAGTCAAGAGCCACCGAAGCCATACAATCTCTGAAGTGACAGTGGCAATGGCACGAAGTTCCGCTTCAGCACTAGAACGAGACACGGCTATTTGTTTCTTTGACTTCCATGCAATGAGAGAAGTCCCAAGAAAGAGGCAATATCCAGTGACTGAACGACGATCAACGGGATCACTCGCCCAAGTGGAGTCAGTGTAAGCATGAAGCTGAAGCTGGTTAGAGCGGGCATAGAATAATCGGCGAGATGATGTCCCCTCAAGTACCGAAGAACACGAAGCAAGTGCCCATAGTGAACTGAGGTAGGAGCACTAACAAACTGACTGAGAATGTGAACTGCATGAGCAATGTCCGGTCGTGTCACAGTGAGATACACAAGGCTGCCTACAAGATGACGATAGCGAGAAGGATCCTCAAGAGGAGTTCCGTCACTTGGACGCAATTGCAGATGGAGCTCCATGGGTGTGGAAGCAGCATGTGTGTCAGTCATACCTGACCGTGAGATCAAATCCTTGGTGTAACGATGCTGAGAAAGATAGTAACCATCATCAGTACGATCAACCTCAATTCCGAGAAAGTAACTAAGAGATCCCAAATCTGACATCTTGAATTGCTCACTCAATTTTTTCTTAACAAAAGCAATGTACTTCTGATCATCTCCGGTGATCAACATATCATCCACATAGAGCAGAAGCAAAGTGCGACCATGGCCAGATGTATGAATAAAAAGTGCTGGGTCATGCTCACTAGAAGAGAAACCAGCAGCTTGAACCACAGAGCTGAAACGCTCAAACCAAGCACGAGGAGCTTGCTTGAGCCCATAAAGAGCCTTCCGAAGGCGACACACATGACCCGGTGGGACCTCAACACCGAGAGGTGGCTGCATATATACTTCCTCCTGTAGATCACCATGAAGGAAAGCATTCTTGACATCCATTTGAGAGATTTGCCAAGACCGAGCAGCAGCCACAGCAATTAGAGTGCGGACAGACGTCATGTGAGCAACTGGAGCAAAGGTCTCATCATAATCTCTCCCATGAGCTTGCTGAAAACCTCTAGCAACAAGACGAGCCTTGTAGCGCTCCACAGAACCATCTGACCTGGTTTTGATTTTATATACCCACTTACAAGTGATAGGAACTGATCTTGGAGGCAATGGTACCATGTCCCATGTATGTGTACCCTCTAGGGCCGCAAGCTCCTCAGACATAGCCATTTGCCACTCGGGTAGCACAACAGCCTCTTCATAAGTACTAGGCTCACAAGCTGCCCCTGCACAAAAACCATTTCTATATCTGTCTGGAAGCTCAAGAGTGGAGCGATCACGAAGGGCATACCTGTTTGTCTGAGGGGACTCATCAGTGCAAGGTTCAGTGGTACTGGCCGGAGGAGAAGAAGACAGAGGAATAGATGACTGAGTCTCAGATGAAACAACAGGACGACGACTATAATGAAAAGGAAAAGGATCCAAACACGGTGGGGCTGGTGGAACAAGCAAAGAAGGACTGGAGTGTGGAGTTGGTGAAGAAGGTGTGTCTTGATCAGAGACTGGCTCATCCGAGGAAAATATCGGTGGAAGTGAGAGAAAAGAGGTGGACTCTAGGGAAGTGGAGGATGATGGTTGAATGGAAGAGGAATAGAAAAATGGTTGATTCTCATTGAAAGTAACATCCCGAGAGAAGCGAATGCGACGAGCGGAAGGATCATAGCAGCGATACCCCTTGTGCTCAAGACTATACCCAAGAAAAACACACTCAACAGACTGGGCAGTCAACTTGGTCCGCTCGCGAGGTGCTAATAGGACATAACAAGTACAGCCAAAAACACGAAGGTGACCATAAGTGGGAGGAGAACCAAATAAAACCTCACCAGGGGACTTGCCTTGGAGACGGGAGGAGGGCTGAATATTTATGAGATACACTGCCGTGGAAATAGCTTCACCCCAGAAATGTGTGGGGACAAAAGAGGAAATCAGAAGAGTTCGAGCTGTCTCAATTAAATGACGATGCTTACGCTCGGCAACACCATTCTGAGCGTGAGCACCAGGACATGAGAGCTGAGGAAGAGTACCCTCGTTCGAGAGAAACTCACGAAAAGATGTAGAGAGGTACTCCCCCCTGAGTCAGAGCGAAAAACACGAATAGCACTTGAAAACTGAGTATGAACCATGCGAGCAAAAGCTTGATAGATAGAATTTAACTGGGAACGATGTTTCATAAAATAAACCCAAGTATATCGAGAGTAATCATCAACAAATATGACATAATGTTTGTGACCACCCTTTGAGACAAAAGGGGAGGGACCCCAAACATCAGAGTGCACTAAATCAAAGGGACGACTAGAACAAGTGGTGCTGGATGGATACGGAAGTTGTATCTGTTTACCTAGCTTACAACCCTTGCAATGAAAACCAGCATCCACAGGAACACGACCCAAAACCCCTTGTCCAACAAGTTCAGATAAACGAGAACCACATAGATGACCTAAGCGATGATGCCACTTGGCAAAAGAAAAAGATGAATTTGATGTTGAGGTGGATGAAGCAGACGATGCGGAAGCGGAAGGGAGATGAAGGGTGTCAAGTTCGTAGAGGGAGGAGGATCCTCTACGGCGATGGCCAGTTCCAATGATCCTCTTGCTCTGAAGGTCCTGCACATAACAAGATGTTTTGTCAAAACCAACAAAATAGTCCATATCAGTAATTTGACCAACTGACATGAGATTCATTGACAATTCCGGGACAAAAGAAATATTTGGAACAGAAAACTTGGATGTGCAAAGCGAACCCTGATGAGTAACAGTACAAGGTGTACCATCAGCGGTGTGAACAGAGGCGCCATCCTTGAGTGGCTGACATTGCACGAGCTGGGAGCAATCTGAGGTGACATGAAACGAGGCTCCAGAATCAAGCACCCACGGCTGAGTGGCACGAGCAGCAGACACAGAGGCACTCCTTGCTGGCTGCTGCTGAACACAGAAGACTTTCTGCTAGATGGGTGACGCTGTTGTTGCTGAGCAGGGAACTTTCTTTGATACTCGGTCCACAACACTGGGTGTAGAACAAAGCAACTATCAATTGTGTGCCCTGGCCTTTTGCAGTGAGAACAAAATTTTGCTGAAGAAGAGCCTCTGAAAGGACCCCGAGGAGCAGCAAGAACACTGGTGTGAGACATATAATTTGAGCCATCCTTGGCCATGGCAGCAAACAGACCACTAAAAATGGACAGCAGCAGCAACTAGACAACAGCAGCACAAACTACTAAAATCCGGTTTCAGGTCCGGAAAATTCCGGATCTGGTACCGGAAAAAATCCGGAATGACTTCCGGGTCAACACCGGGCGAGTCCAGAAGCTGTTTCGCGGTCCGGAAAGATTTCCAGAAGGATTTCCGGAAAAATCCGGATCTGACACCGGGATCGATACCGGGATCGAAAGAATACCAGAGGATCAGCAGTAGTGGTCGAGGAGAGCAGCAGCAGGTCGTTCTGCTCTTTGGGCAGAATCGCAACAGCAGCAAGCGGCCGGACGCGTCGGCTGACCGGATCGCAGAAGCAAGTCGACCTTGGCTGCAGCAAGGGGCGTAGAGGAAGCAGCGCTGATGTCCAAGTCGGTGACGAGCAGCCGGTCGTGGTGCTGCTGGAGCTGCAGCTTGATGTGGTGGCGCGCCGCCCGCTGAATCGATGGAGATGGAGAGGAGCTTGCAGGGCAAAAGATGGAGCAGCCTGTGGTGGAGTCTCGGGGCACGCTGCCACGCTGGCCTGGCCGTGGCGGCGGCCGGTCGTGGAGCAGCCCAGAGGCAACGGAGATGGGGACGGCGACGGAGATGGAGACGGCCGGGAGACGACGGAGATGCGCGGAGAAGCGGAGATGGAGACGGCCGGGGAGCTCGCCGGAGTCAGCTCGCCGGCGGAGACGAACACGAAGACGAGACGCCGGCGCTCAGCTCTGATACCATGTCAATATATCAAATATGCCAACTCAAGTTGTATTCTATCATAGTGCTAGTACATATACACTTAACAGATATCATTGAACATAACATAGATTTTAACATATAAGGAAACAACAGCACATCTCTAGCTCTTCAACCTAGTATTATGCAAATTCCTAACATGCACTTAACTGAACTAAGTTCCCAAATCACTTTTTTTGCAGAATAAATATAGGAGCATTGTAAAAAAAAAAAGAATCTTGCAGTCCAAAAGAGAAACTCACAAGAACACATTTCCAACCCGCGTGTATAACATAGGTAACAAGACAGATGCTAATTCATAATGGTTTTTTAGGTGATCACCGGTGGGGTTACTCGCCGCACCGTAGAGCACCTCCAGCAAACTCAACCTGCCAGGATTTTCTTAGCGCTAAATTTCTATGGTCTCGATAATTTTAGTGGTTACAGCTTTGGGAATCAATTTCTGTACTCAAACTGTAAAGTATGTAGGTTATGTGAACTAAAGGAAGTTTGCTCCTGAGAGGTGCCATCTGATAACCATTTTTTGCACGTGAGTGCGCGAAAGTTGCAACTCAGTGGTCCGTTCTTAACATGCTATCGGCTAATTGATCTAATAACACATGCTTTACCCCCAATGTTCCACAGAATGATACAAAAAAATGAGAAAAGAAAAATCCCAATTACCATTCTGAAACTAAAATGTGAACGATCCGATGACTTTAAGGCAACCATATCATACAGATACTAATCATAACTGTACACGGAGAACTACCTGTAGACCTTTATTTGCTAGGAATTGCTTGAAATCAGCCAATTTCAGATCACCCACAAGAACTGATTTATGGGCAGATGGAGTTGACGAGGGGGGTAGCAGATTAAGCTTCTCATCCACTTTTCCAACTTCTGCATCAACCCACGCAATTTCATGCTCGCCCAACTGCAGTGTTAGTGTGAGAGATGCTTTCTTACAACAAAAAAATAACTCCTAGCGAAGTACATCAACGATGGTGTGAAGAATTGAAAAAAGGACCAAATGAAACGAAACCATATGGACAAACACCACTGTTTGAGACTCAGACCAGGTGGTTTCTGGGCTAATTTTTTTTTAAATAATACGATTTTTTTATTCATTTTTAAAAATAATATGCATTTTTAAATTTTTTCAAAAATAATACACCCTCGGCCAGGCGCTGGCCGACCAGGACCCGTCGGCCAGCCCTGGGCCGACTGGGATCCAGTCGGCCAGCCCGTGGCCGACCAGCTCCTGGTGGGCCCCGGCCGAGCGCCCCGTGCCCCCGAGCGCCAGCCACACTGCGGCAGCACGCGGATCTCCTCTCGCGCCGCGAACTCCGACAGGCAGATGGCGCACTCCGCCAGGATCTTCTCCTCCTCCTCCTCTCGTCCGCATGCCGCGACGGCCGCGGCCACGGCGTCCTCGTACGCCAGCTTCGGCAGCGCCCTGAGCGCCTCCTTCTCGAGCCCCTTGCTCGCCGCGTCGGCCCGGCTGGAGTTGCTACCGCGGCGGGCGCAGGCGCAGCGGGCGACGGCGGCGAGGCCGAGGAAGCAGACGAGCGCGCAGAGGAGCGCGGCGACGTCGGAGTCGGCGGCGAGAGTAGTGCTGCCGGGAGGGGCGCTCGGGGGCACGGGGCGCTCGGCCGGGGCCCACCAGGAGCCGGTCGGCCACCAGCTGGCCGACGGGGTCCGGTCGGCCACGGGCTGGCCGACGGGATCCCGGTCGGCCTAGGGCTGGCCGACGGGTCTTGGTCGGCCAGCGCCTGGCCGAGGGTGTATTATTTTTGAATTTTTTTAAAAATGCATATTATTTTTAAAAATGAATAAAAAAACGTATTATTAAAAAAAAATTAGCGGTTTCTGGTGATCACTAGCCAAGTTTTTGGCATGGATGGCTCAGGGTTTATGAGCAAATTCATCTGGTTTGTCATTTGTTAAGTGTTTATGGCTGGTAACTGGCTGGGAAATGCAATAGACTGTTTAGTTGGAAAGCAATACATGGCCTTTTAGAGGGAACCCTGTTAAAAGAACCTACAAGTTCAAGCCTTTTCTTTCTGTGTGTAATAACCTCACTCGCACTTGTAGAGCTCTATATGACCTCTGAGCACTTTAGGAGCTAATCTATCCAAAAAGAGAACTATGAAGCATTAGAATGCTACTCTTATCTAAAATGTATATCCTAAGTATATAAAAGTTGGATTATATCGCGATTTGTGGGAGGCCCTAGCACTGTAGCAGCTACAGTCTGCTACAGTGTTGAACAGTCGCCGATCCGCGCCGTCCGTCGGAGATCGGACGACCCGCACGGCACCGTCCTGCCAAGTTTGCAAAAACGCCCCTCGCTCACGAGAAATAGCTCCGCCGTCCTCCATTTCCCGAACAAAAGGACCTAAACGTAATTACAGCAAACTCCGAGGAACCCGGTGCAAAACGGTCCAGAACTCCCCCCTCCCTCCTCCCTCGCGCGCGAGCCGAGCTCGCCGCCGCCGCCGCCGACACGCCACGCCGCGCCGCCAGGCCTCCCCGCGGGCATCGAATCCCACGGCCGGCTACGCCGTCACCGCCTCTTCCTCCTCGCCGAAGCTCGCGTCCCGGGGCGCCTCGCCGTCGCGGGAATCGCCGCCGCCGCGTTCGGCTCCCTCCGCCGCTTCCGCGCCGCGCCGGCGCCGCTCCGGCGACCTAAAGGGGGCGGCGCCGCCCCGTACGCGCTTCCCGGCTCGGCGCGCGCCCGCGGCGCCCACGCGCGCGTCCTCCCTCGCCGTCGCGCGGCGCCGGCATCGTGGTCGCCGTCGTGGCCGCTCCGGTCGCACTGACGCCACCATGGCGGCACGGTGGGCCGGGCTGGGCACATGGGCCGGCTGCTGGGCCGGCCCGTACTTCTTTTCCCTGTTTTTATTTTTATTTTTTTCCTGTGCACTCAATTTTTTTTTTGTTTTCTGCATACTCAAAAAAATCTGTCGATTTTGAAATGCACCTCCAAATAAATTGAAACCAATTTAAAAAAAAAAAGCAAAAAACTAAACAACCATCTTAAATGCTTTGTGACATCTTCCAAATTACTGCAAAACTTAACTTCCTCCAAAAAAAAAAGTACTCTCGAAAATTATTGTAAATTTTGAACTACATGTCCACATAAATTCAGACCAAATTCAAAGAAGTTGTAAAAATCGGAATAACAATTTTAAGTGCTTTGTGTACTTCGGTACAATTCAATCTAAACAAACTTCAATGTGCCCATTTCTATATTTGAATTTTTTATACTTACACGAAAACTTAAACAAAAAGAAACATCGGAAAAAACAATGTCCCTGAATAAATGCAATGCAAAAATACAGGTAATATATCATAACAGAAAAAAAATACATCGAACTACTTATGCTACAAAAAAACATTGAATATGCAAATTTTGTCAAATTTTACTAACAATTCAAATGCACTTCTCCTACTTTCAATTAAATGTTAGCGTCATCGAGAAATCGATGTCCTTGAATACATCCACTGCAAAAAATAGGTAATATATCAAAACAGAAAGAAAAATACATGCAGACTACTTATGATATGAAAAAACATTGAATATACAAATTTTGTTAAAAAGTGCAAAAAACCAAATGCATTTTCCCAAATTTTAAAAAACAGGTTATATATCAAAACAAACAGAAAAATACATGCGACCTACTTATGCTACAAAAAAACATTGAATATGCAAATTTCGTCAAAATGTCTGAACAATTGAAATGCACTTTTCCTAATTTCAATTAAATGTTGCCACCGAGATACAAACATGCTCGACTATTTCGAATTACTAAATATTGGAAAATTGTACAAAATATATCACAAATATTTGGAAAATAATGCTACATATTCGTAAGAAAAATAAAAAAAACATGTTTGACCATCACAATTTGGCCAACATTTAGGCTAATATTGCGACATTCCACAAATTATCTAATAATTTAAATCAATACATAAAAATTTAAATTTTTATGTATTGATTTAAATTATTAGATAATTTGTGGAATGTCGCAATATTTGCCTAAATGTTGGCTTTAAATTTTTTTAAATCCCGAATGGCTTTTAAATCTACCTATTTTTCCCAACTTTCGGAAATCAAACAATTTGTAAACAGAACAATTTTTGAATTTCGATACATTCAAATGTGGCCACAATTCGAATATAGTGGTTTCCAAATTAAATTTCTCAGCAGCACGGTATTTATAAACTCATAAATGTAGACATTTTTCTTATTTCGATAGACTCAAATCTTAGCAGATTTCGAACATAGACATTTCCAAATTAATTTTCCCCGCACCACAATGTCCACAAATGTGAAAATAATATGAGCATGATCACACCAATAAACGCAAATGTAACAATAATGTGAGAATGACCACATCAATAACCGCTGGCTATTAACGACGTAAGACCAGAATTTAAATTTGAATGTTCCAAGATTTTGAACGTCTTTCAAGTCTAAGCATTCAATGAACGCTAACTAAATTTAAATATGAATGCCGTCCCAGTCTTAACAATTTTGGAATTTAAAAAATTTTAGGTACAAACCTCTTCCCGAACTTCTGTACAATTCAATCTAAACAAATTTCAATGTGGCCATTTTTATATTTGAATTTTTTACGCCACGGTACTTACACGAAAACTTAAACAAAAAGAAACATCGGAAAAATCAATGTCCCTGAATAAATGCAATGCAAAAATACAAGTAATATATCAGAACAGAAAAAAATACATGCGAACTACTTATGCTACAAAAAAACATTGAATATGCAAATTTTATCAAATTTTACGAACAATTCAAATGCACTTTTCCGACTTTCAATTAAATGTTACCGTCGTCGAGAAATCGATGTCCTTGAATATATCCACTGCAAAAAATAGGTAATATATCAAAACAAACACAAAATACATGCAAACTACTTATGGTATGAAGAAACATTGAATATACAAATTTTGTTAAAAAGTGCAAAAAAATCAAATGCATTTTCCCAAAATTAAGAATACAGGTTATACATCAAAACAAACAGAAAAATACATGCGACCTACTTATGCTACAAAAAAACATTGAATATGCAAATTTCGTCAAAATGTGCGAACAATTGAAATGCACTTTTCGTAATTTCAATTAAATGTTGCCACCGAGATACAAACATGATCGACTGTTTCGAATTACTAAATATTGGAAAATTGTACAAAATATATCACAAATATTTGGAAAAAAATGATACATATTCGTAAGAAAAATAAAAACATGTTTAACCATCCCAATTTGGCCAACATTTAAAACATGTTTGACCATCCCAATTTGGCCAAAATTTAGGCAGAAATTGCGACATCCCATAAATATAAATAAAAAATGCTCACAAAAAACGCTATTTACTTATATCAAAATATAAATACATTAATTCACAATGGGCGTGGCGTGACGCCACGCCAAATACAACTAGTAATGTCATAACGTCAACATAAAGGTAACTCTTTAACATCAATAAAGGGATAGAGTATATTAACATTCAAGGAAGCAAACATAATTCATAGTCATAGTCTCGTACCTTCTTAGAAATGACATTGCTCATTAACTTCTCTGAAAGTTGCACCTGAAATTGCATAACAACATGGACATTACAAAACTAGCAAGTCTGTATGTTTACATAAAGTTCTTCCTGCTGCTTAATATGGAACATCATGATGGTGCAGTGACTTCAGTAATTGGCGATGACTTTCAGTTTTACCTCTTCTCTTCTATCAGGTATATGAATTAACACACCGGTATCTGAGGATGACTTTACATTCATGATCTCCTAACTCCTAAGTAATGCTCTACTAAGAAAGAGCTTGGTAGCTAACAAACTAACCTTGTAAGCACATAAATCTGAAGTTACATCAATTGTTTCTTCTATCTGAGGAGCATAAACATGCAAGTCTGAGTTCTTTGCACAATGCATTTTTAAATGTTCAGTAGCTTCTGCTGACCCATGTACCAAAACCTGGAAAAATACGATAAGAGATTCAGAATATGAGCAAGCATTGACCACGAGAAGATCAACTGCAACACCTGCCCGCTCGGAGCTCCTCCTCCTCAACCCCGCCACGGGCGAGCAGGTCGCGTTGCCGCCCGTGGCTACCATCGAGCAGGTAAACCCTGTCTTTAACAAGGCTGGAGAACTCGAAAGGTACGACCTTTATTTCTATGACTCTACTCCTAGAAGGGAAACTGAGGAGCCACATGACCATGCTGTGGACGAGCTCCGGGATGCTCTGTATATCAAGGTCGTGTTATCCTGCGATCCTTCGCAGGGGGATAGCATCGCTATGATGATTCACAATCCCTATAGGCAGCTCTTGTTTGCGAGGGTGGGCGACAATAAGTGGCATTGGGTCACCTCCTCTGTCCAATATTCAGAGTACTCTGATTGCATATTTCACGAAGGCGCATTCTACGCGATGAATTTGCTTGGTGGGATCCATCGCTACATGATTGAAGGTTCTCGTGCCACCCGCGATGTAATTTTCAAAGACACATCATCATACATCGCACATAACGCTTACATTTCCCGGACCTCGTCTGGCGAGGTGTTGCAAATATGGAGGTTGACGAATTGCTCACGTGGTGAGCTTGATGATCTAGAAACAACTGGTATTGAAATATACAAAGTTGATTTTGACAAGCAAGAAATCGTCGATATGCATACTTTGGGGGATGATGCATTGTTCATCGGGCATAACTATACATGTTGTATTTCGACAAAGGATTACCCAATGCTGCTGCCAAACTATGTATATTTTACTGATGATGAGGAGTATTGGCTATATGATGGGAAGGATAAGCGCCGGGATGTTGGAATATATAGTTTGGAGGATAAACATGCCGATGATGTAGTCTCTCCTCAACACTGGTTAAATTGGCCAATTCCTGTATGGATCACTCCATGTTTTACTAAGATCCACAAATAGGTATGGAATTTCCCTGTCGTACTTATCCTTGCTTGGTTTGTTCATATGTAAACCGATACCGTATGATTGCTTGATTATCTTTGTTGCTGAAGAAATATTTCTGAGTATTTAGTCCACATTCGGCAAACACTTCATACTATTTCAAAGATATGATTTACAATGACTGTTTCATTGCTTCATATGCACAGCAGAACACCTCTAATTGAAGAGGTGAAAAGGGTTATAAGGTCAAATGCAAATGTAGGTCACATGTCGGTCTAGAATTAGAAATTGTCCTTTTATCCAATGTAACCGTCCCTTACGTTAATCTGCATTTCTTTTAGAATACCACATCCTATACAAGGTTTGACTTCTACAGTAGCATGGAAATCAAACAATTTGACGTTGCTATGGTAAAATTGCTTTAATTTTCTTTACCACCTTTAGGATGTTTTATCTTTCAAACTCGTACGATTGCCAAAAAAATGGCTAATGGCTATGGAACTTGCTCTTCCAAAACGAAGGCTAAAATTCTGTAGTTGCTTTATTTTTGCGATGCTGAAGAGATATATTCCCTCACAAGAATAGCCTTTTTTATTTATTTTGATTGTCTCTTCTACTACCTGTGTTGACCAAAATAGCCTACCAAAACGTCTTATATTTTGAAACAGAGGTGTAATTGCTAAGCATAGCAAGGTATATATCTTCATTAATATTTTTGCGAGCTTTACTTATTTGCCAATGAAAACAAGGTCATTTGGTGAACATAAATGCTTGGTTCACCCCCTGAAAATCTATCTTGATGGCTGCACTCGAGGTTCCCTCCAGCTCCAGTTATAGTTGACTCCTTAAACAATTTGTATTCAACTGAAGCGTCTAGCTGCCAGTGTTTATGACTGGAGCTAATATGTACTAGTAGAATATTTGGCTGCACTGGAGGTGCTCTCCAGCTCCAGAATTTGACTCCGTAAACAATTTGTATTGAACCGAAGCATGTAGCTACCAGTGTTTGTGATCGGAGATAATATGACTAGTATAATATTTGGCCTTTGGGAAAAATGAATTGTCATAGAGCTTTGTCAAGGTCCGCAGCAAAATTCATACAATAGGGACCAACCATGAATATGAATTTTCTTCTTTTTTTCTGCATATAACATAAAAGTAAAAAACAAAATGTTTTGGAACTTAACCTAACTATTTTTTCCACTCCCACCCGTGGGATGATGCAAAACTGTATATAATGCATAATTTGCACATGCACAATGCTACTAACTTCACTAAATTTGCACATGCACAAAGTTTTTTTTTCTTTCACTAAATGATACTCCCTCCGTTCCATACTAAGCGAAGAAATATTACATGTATTTAGACGCATTTTGGGTATAGATATATTCATATTTGGGCAAATTTGATCACTTATTATGGGACGGAGGGAGTTTTATGTACGCTGACTAACCAGTGATTGTTTCAATGTAACTGACAGAGTTTCAGCTGAAGTACTTGGAAGGGATTTCTTGCTCGCCGTCAATAACTTGCTCCAGAAATATTCTGGCGCTGAAAGTTCCTAGGCTGAACGTGAATTCATCACATCAATAGTTACTCCAGAAGTATTCTGGCGTTGAAAGTTCCTAGGCTGCACCATCTACCTAAAGGGGTTAAATTTTTTATCGTGCCAATAAGTACTAATTGTACCATCTATTTGCTATTTTTGTGCAAAATGAACATAAGAATTATACCGTGTATGGCTATGGATGTACCTGTTGATTTTGTATACTCCCTACGTCTAATATTAGTTGTCGAAATATTACATGTATCTAGACGCTTTTTAAGCATAGATACATCCATATTTGGACAAATTTGAGACAATTAATTCATATTTGGACAAATTTGAGAGAAATATTATATGTATCTAGACGCTTTTTAAGCATAGATACATCCATATTTGGACAAATTTGAGACAATTAATTCATATTTGGACAAATTTGAGACAACTAATATTGGACGGAGGGAGTACAATAATTGGGGAGTGGTTGTTTTGGTGCTCTAGTGCTGACACAATCTGTTTGTCAAATATGGCATGGAAGTCCTGTCGCTTGATCTGGACATGATGCTTGATCTTTCGTAAT
Organism: Poa pratensis; assembly: GCA_947311845.1. Lineage (NCBI taxonomy): Eukaryota > Viridiplantae > Streptophyta > Magnoliopsida > Poales > Poaceae > Poa > Poa pratensis. The sequence goes on from CAMZMU010000063.1 coordinate 102,958, forward strand.
TAGCTGCATAATGAGCTGCATCATGCTTGTCCTGGAGTACGTGATCAGCTGCATGGTACGTGGCGTATTTGTTGGCATTACGCCGACCATTTTCTTTCATCTCTAGTGGCCAAGAAATGTTTGAAGTTGGACATCGCACCCAGAAGGCGTGACGCTATCCAGCGTCAGCGCTTTTGGGGAAAGTAGGGATGACTTTCAAAATGACGGTGCATCAGCAAACTGATATCAAGTTTTCCTCAGGACATTCACATAGCCAAAGGAAATAGAAAGAAAATTTGACAAAAATGCTCCTGGGCCCCGAACAGTAGTTGCAGGTTCTGCACGAATCTCAACATCAGCGCAACCGGACGAATCTCAACATCAGCGCAACCTGACGAATCTCAACTCGTCTCCTCTCACTTCAGACCAAGAGGCCAGTACCATCGTCTTACGAAGGATGGAATCTAGTCACGTGCGCAAACCCTCTGCAGTTAAATCCATCTACTAGATGCTAAAACTACTAAGTTTAGAATCATCAAGGGAAATCCGTAGAAAAAGTTTTTCGTTCAACCACATCGAACCAAACTCCATATGCACAGGTCTGTTCTTGTTAAGCCGAGCACTGTCTTCAAGCACCATCAGTTGATTGGGATCCACCAGCCTACAAAGACCAAGCAAACAGATATTGTTAGTCGTGATTCAGTTAAATAAATGATGCATAATTTTGACTATCATAAAGAAAAACATGCTGAAAAACCCTTCATTCTAAAACATTCACAGGACATTAACCCACATGGAAACTGTAATTTCAAGAAAGAGTTGATTCACCTCAAGTCATTATAGGCATGAAGGCATGCATTTATGCTACCTCTCATTCAAAAGGCACATAGTCTAATAGCCTTCACAGAAATAAAATGGCCTTATGGATCTTTACGTTCTAGTAGAATGAATTTTCTATTTGAAATGTAGCAGGTATAACTGAGTACGTATGCAATCATGTTGGCTAATGCGTGTAGCATTGAATATGTAATCAGATTATGTGCCAAAAAATAACCCACCAGACAACTGAGTAGACAAATGTATGAAGAAACATGATTTGGCATCAACAGTCCAAATTTAGCTGTATCATTCCGCTCAGTTTATTCATCAAAAGCTTAGTTCATCAAACAGAACAATCATTATAACAAAGATTTGGCATTAAGGCAAACCATACGACGCATGCCACATATAAGAACCAACAAAACAAGGCATCTAAGATTACAATGAAACCAAATGAAAGCCTAGCTAATCGAGAAAGACAACTATTCTACAAAAATAAGATCTACACCATCTTTGGACTTGTAAAAACTGTTGCTGAGTTAACTGCACCTATCAGAACAAATGGACTCATCCAATCTTACGATTTTCAAATCTAGGACCGTTTCTTTTTACTCTTACATATAACCCTTGCAAGTTTTCTCACAATACTTGTGATTTTGGACTTCCAAAGCACAATTAATCATTGTACTCTAGCTTTTCCTAGGCAAATAATTTGAATGCAACCATCCTATTGGGTGAGGGAGAGTTGGAGATGAGAAGAGATTGGATGGAAATTGAAGTAATGGTGCAATTAATTGCATGAGAATATGAGAGAGACTAGGTAGCAATTTGCCCACCAAGTTTATTTTGTCTCGAAAAGGCTGCATGGAGTACAAGTAAAAAGAAACGGAGGGAGTATCTATAATCTCACAGAAATTTAACATCATAAATACTGAAACTATCTAAACAACACCAGACTCCATGCTTAGCAAAAGCATGACCGACCAAATTACAAGCCAAGAAGCAAAACAGTAAAACCCCAGTAACTGGCTTTTGCCTTAGACAAAAGGTCTTAGACCTCACCCATCTCAGTCAAATTTGAGTTTGGAGCTTTGAACTAGCTATCAAACACAACTCCAGGAGCAATCACATGAAGCACTTTTCTGGCACATCTGGACACTTGTGCCACAAAACAAGATCCATGAAATAATCAGAAAAAGAGAACACAACAGAAATGCTAACAGTATGAAATCATAGAGGATTGAAACTGATATACAGATACAGTTGTTCTAAGAATTGCAGTTTCTAGTTTATATCTGTTTGTATTAAAATATGAACAACTAAAGTGTAAATTACAGAGTTGGAAGTCCTACTGACAGAAAAAAATGCTCCCCCAAAACAAATCTCACTCTTGACTAGGTCAAAAAGGATGAAGTGTCGTAGCAGTTTAAACGCGAAAAAACTGCAATTCACAAATAGATGGCACAAGGCAAAAGAAATTCCACTCAGTTTTCCAAATTCAAGGATGGACAATAAGGAGTGAAAAAAAAGGATGGACAAAAAGGAGGTCAATTCACAATATGCAAATCAAATGCAGATAACAAAAGGAATCAACATGCAATCGGTGACTACATGTGTTAGATGTGTGTTAGATGTGTATATGTAGTGGCCTTGTGCCCCCAGTGTACAGTAGTTGCTCATTTGTCACATGGTATCAGAGCGCAGGTTCGCTCTCCCGTTCCCCGCACGCAAGCAACTCCGTGCAAATCCAACCTCGCCGCCGCCGTAGCTAGGCTGGCCGTCGCTGCCACTCCCTCTGCTCGAATCGAGCTGTTGTTCTGCTTCTCTCTGCTCGGAAACGAGCTGCGGTCGCTGCCTCTTCCCCGACCTTCTCCGGCTGTGGTCGACTCCGGCTGTCCTGCTCCCTGCTCCCCGTCGCTGTCCGTCCCCGGCCGCTGCGAGCGCCGGCCGTCCCGTCCCGCCCGCGCCCGAGCCCGAGCCCGAGCTTCTTCCCGTCTGGCCGCCGCCACACTCGCGGCCGCCCCTTGCCCGTCGCCGGCCTTGCCCCGGCGTGCTGTTGCCACCACTACATATACACATCTAACAACATGAACACAAAGCAGGTTGCTGTTCCCACGCCGCGTGACAAAATATGATCATGAAAATTAGTCTCCTGATAAAGAGGATAGCAATTTCTGACATTTCGTCATGTATTCCAAGTCTATTTCAGTTCATGATTTAATTCATTGAAAAAAACTTGGAAGAAATTGAGCAAATATCAGTCACTACGGAGCAAAACTAAAAGAAACTATGAGCAAGTCTACATTTCAAACTAATCAGGAGAGAATTTTGGGTTATGTAACAAAAGTGGACTGAAATAGTTTCATAAAGATAACCATGCATGGTGACCACCACGCGAACGAGCAAAGCAGCACAACATGTAAACATTAACAATTAACCAACCAATGTCACCACAACTAGTCACCACGAACAACACTTTCTTTTCTCAAAAATGCACCCAGATGCATGTCATTTTGACCATGGCCAACGCTGGAATAAGAAGAAACACAAAGCTAGTAGCCCGCTGTAACCAACAATGATAATGAAGCATGTGGCTGAACAAAAAGAAAACATGTACAGAACATTCAGTCATTCACCACAGGGGAGCAAAGAGATATGAGAAAGCTCCATATGGAATTAATTGCAATGAAGAGGTATGCTCCGATTGACCCGTGGCTGTGCTGGATTGCAATACTGGTAGCTGACATGGCCAAAACGGAGCTAATCACAATGAAGAACCTCATTCAACAGCACGACAGACCAAATTACAAGCCAGAAGGAAGTACCTTACTTTGATGCTACTAACGTAGGGAAATGAGTGACCTCGCTGTCTTTGTAAACTCCTTTTAGACTAAGATCATATTCTCTTAACCGAGTGCAAGTGAAATACGACGGGGAAGAACACCTTCCAGTTCTATGAACGTCAGACCTACCATTTGCACCAATTCTAATGTCAAACACTTCCTAGAACAAAACAAATACATTTCTCTCAAAAACTCGCACATAAATACAATATGAGAGAACATCCACAATATTCAGAAAGGTTCAAATCAGGGCCTCAGGCCTCTGCATGCTCAACACTGCACCACCAAGAACCAAGAATCAAAACAGTAAAACCCCAGTAACTGGCTTTTGACTTAGATAAAACGTTTTAGGCATCACCCATCTCACAGTCAAATTTGAGTTTGGAGCTTTGAACTAGCTATCAAACACAACTCCAGGAGCTATTACATGAATCTGAATGTAACACGTGCTGCAAGAAGTTCAAGTTCATGCACCACCTTGAAAGCGTCACAATCACGGTATCCATAAATCTCAACCACCACCATAACAAAAGCACAACTGAGCACCAAACTGGCAGCTGTAAGAACAGATGGCAATACCAGCACAATAAGCCACAGCAGAGCAAAGAAAACCAGCAAGATGACCATGCATGGTGACCACCAAACGAACAAGCAAATCAGCACAACATGTAAAGTTAACAACCAACCAATGTCACCACAGCTGGTCACCACGACCAACACCTTCTTTTCTCAAAAATGCACCCAAATGCATGTCATTTTCACCATGGCCAACACTGGAATAAGAAGAAACACAAAGCTAGTAGCCCACTGTAACCAACAATGATAAGGGAGCATGTGGCTGAACAAAAAGAAAACATGTACAGAACATTCAGTCATTCACCACAGCGGAGCGAAGAGATGTGAGAAAGCTCCATACGGGAATTAATTGCAATGAAGAGCTATGCTGCGATTGACCCGTGGTTGTGGTGGACTGCAATACTGGTAGCTGACATGGCCAACACGAAGCTAACCGCAATGAAGAACCTCGTTGAACAGCAGGGGAACTCTAAGAAGTGGAGCACAAAGGAGGCTGATGAAGCTGTGGGACATGGATGCTGATGGCATATTGGCATTACACAAGACAATCAATTCTGTGATTCCCATAACTTAACAGTTTTGACCTCGGTTTGAGAGGCATCCTCAGCCCATATGGAAAATCATAACTCCTCAAGAATAATGCACCAAAAATGAACCTGGCATATTTGGTAAGGGATTGGATCGCAGTCAAAAGATCATATGATTCACTGGAAACGTGTGTTGTCCAAAAGCTTACATGGCTTGGGGAGTACTCAATACCAGTTTGATGAACGCATGCCAAATGTTGAAGTGAATCTAAAAATTGGTCATCAACAATAATGATCAATGGCGTTGATTGGCCAGAAAGAAATACTCCATTGGGTTATTTTTCTCCACACCTTACAGGGATTGTTCACACAGTGGCTTTACATAAGATCCAACACATGGTTCAATGAGAGCAGTTCATGGGAGATTTAACAGGTTTTGGTGTGTCATCTGAACGGGAGAAGTACCTCTTAAAAATTAGTTCAGCGGGTTATTTCTTGATCTGGTAAGCATAATGTGAAGAAAGGGATAAGAAGCTGAATTGCTGTGGTTTAGTAGCTACTGGAGCCTGCTTTGTACCACCGGGAGTAAAATAATTCCAGCACTCAAATTTTGACCAAATTTTATGGATAAAACTTACAAAAATCAAATAGGACACTTACCATAGGGCTTCCTGTGTACATAAAATGGGTGATCCCTTCGTGAGAAAGTTAGATAACACTTCTTGCATTTACTAGATTTAATTTTTTCTTTATATTTTTTATACTCATAAATTTTATATTCAGGCAACATTAAGTGCAAGACATGGTACTAAGAGTTAGTTGATTCTGTGAAATGCTTTATTGTGACATGGAACACATAAAAAACACTCTTCTTTACCACTGTTCTTTTAAAAAACAAAGTTCTCTACCACTTTTCTGACAAAGCTATTACTATCATCTACTTCCTCCATTTCACAAAGGTTGGCGTATTTTGTTTCGTTAAGACAAGGCTTTGACCAATGAAAACTTTATTGTTATGTGTTTTTTCATACATGGAATTTATATCATTGGATTCGTCTTTAAAAGTTCTTGCTAATGATCATGGTTCCGAATCATATAGCTTACATATTAATAGAGTAATTTTTGGTAAAAGGCTTGTCTTAACGAAACCAAATACGCCAACCTTTGTGAAATGGAGGGAGTAACACCCTATGCAATTTTATCCTCTCATGTCGATTAGCATATACATACAAACATATATAGATTACCATAGCACATACGTAGTATTTTAAATAGACTTGAAATTTCAAAGAATTTTTATGCTTGATAATGGAGACGTGAGTTGCTTTACTAGTTCAACAAAGGGAATAATTTCAGAAAAATCCGGTTTAATATGGTGTAAATTTCGTCAACATCGTGTGAATCAATACAATCCCATCATCTCTTTTTTTTAAGCTTACAATCCCATCATCTCAAATGGGGTCAAAACCAAACAATTGGCACGTATATATATCAGAACAGCATATAACACCCTGCCTTTCCGCGAGGGATCGAAAGCGTTCACCGATCAATGCCTGCTCCGTGGCCGAAGATTGTACCTCCGGCTCGACGTGGTGATGGAGTTCTCGCCGACCTCTTCAGGCAAGGCGGCATACCTCCGGCGAGCAGGCTCCGGCAAGGCGTAGCTCGGATCGCCTTTGCTGTCCGCCTCATCGGCCAACTCTTTCCGGTTTAGGGTTATAACTTTCGAGGTCAGAAAATGTATGTGGCCACATGCCCTCGAGATGAGCCGGTCAGAACATGAGTGGTGCATAGAAAGTTAGCGTGGGCTACGTACATCATGTTTGTACCAATCACGTCTGTTGATCGAGCCGTTGAGGTACCGTGACGGCCGCGTCACCGCGGACTGCCGACGTAGAGTTCACGGTGAAGGTAAAACCTTGAGAACTTTGAAGTCTGGACCCGGATCGAGTTAGTTTTTTTTCCACGACTGCAGAATGAAATGCTACACCCTAGAGAAAACAAATTTCCATAATTGTCCCCGTGGAGATTTTTTCTAAAAATCACTTATTATAAGCCAGAGAGCAGCGCTCCTTTCGGTGGAATCCTGCAGTTCCGTTGAAAATGTATGTGGCCACCCGCCCTCGAGATGAGCCGGTCAGAACATGAGTGGTGCATAGAAAGTTAGCGTGGGCTACGTACATCATGTTTGCACCAATCACGTCTATTGATCGAGCCGTTGAGGTACCGTGACGGCCGCGTCACCGCGGATTGCCGACGTAGACTTCACGGTGAAGGTAAAACCTTGAGAACTTTGAAGCCTGGACCCGGATCGAGTTAGTTTTTCTTCCACGGCTGCATAATGACATGCCACACCCTAGAGAAAGCGGATTTCCATAATTGGCCCCGTGGAGATTTTTTCTAAAAATCAGTTATTATAAGCCAGAGAGCAGCGCTCCTTTCGGTGGAATCTTGCACTTCCGTTGAAAATGTATGTGGCCACCCGCCCTCGAGATGAGCCGGTCAGAACATGAGTGGTGCATAGAAACTTATCGTGGGCTAGGTACATCATGTTTGTACCAATCACGTCTGTTGATCGAGCCGTTGAGGTACCGTGACGGCCGCGTCACCGCGGACTGCCGACGTAGAGTTCACGGTGAAGGTAAAACCTTGAGAACTTTCAAGTCTGGACCCGAATCGAGTTAGTTTTTTTCCACGGCTGCAGAATGACATGCCACACCCTAGAGAAAGCGGATTTCCATAATTGGCCCCGTGGAGATTTTTTTCTAAAAATCACTTATCATAAGCCAGAGAGCAGCGCTCCTTTCGGTGGGATCCTGCACTTCCGTTGAAAATGTATGTGGCCACCCGCCCTCGAGATGAGCCGGTCAGCACATGAGTGGTGCATAGAAAGTTAGCGTGGGCTACGTACATCATGTTTGTACCAATCACGTCTGTTGATCGAGCCGTTGAGGTACCGTGACGGCCGCGTCACCGCGGACTGCCGACGTAGAGTTCACGGTGAAGGTAAAACCTTGAGAACTTTGAAGTCTGGACCCGGATCGAGTTAGTTTTTCTTCCACGGCTGCAGAATGACATGCCACACCCTAGAGAAAGCGGATTTCCATAATTGGCCTCGTGGAGATTTTTTCTAAAAATCACTTATTATAAGCCAGAGAGCAGCGCTCCTTTGGGTGTGATCCTGCACTTCCGTTGAAAATGTATGTGGCCACCCGCCCTCGAGATGAGCCGGTCAGAACATGAGTGGTGCATAGAAAGTTAGCGTGGGCAACGTACATCATGTTTGTACCAATCACGTCGATTGATCGAGCCGTTGAGGTACCGTGACGGCCGCGTCACCGCGGACTGCCGACGTAGAGTTCACGGTGAAGGTAAAACCTTGAGAACTTTGAAGTCTGGACCCGGATCGAGTTAGCTTTTCTTCCACGGCTGCAGAATGACATGCCACACCCTTGAGAAAGAGGATTTCCATAATTGGCCCCGTGGAGATTTTTTCTAAAAATCACTTATTATAAGCCAGAGAGCAGCGCTCCTTTCGGTGGAATCCTGCACTTCCGTTGAAAATGTATGTGGCCACCCGCCCTCGAGATGAGCCGGTCAGAACATGAGTGGTGCATAGAAAGTTATCGTGGGCTAGGTAAATCATGTTTGTACCAATCACGTCGATTGATCGAGCCGTTGAGGTACCGTGACGGCCGCGTCACCGCGGACTGCCGACGTAGAGTTCACGGTGAAGGTAAAACCTTGAGAACTTTGAAGTCTGGACCCGGATCGAGTTAGTTTTTTTCCACGGCTGCAGAATGACATGCCACACCCTAGAGAAAGTGGATTTCCATAATTGGCCCCGTGGAGATTTTTTCTAAAAATCACTTATTATAAGCCAGAGAGCAGCGCTCCTTTCGGTGGAATCCTGCACTTCCGTTGAAAATGTATGTGGCCACCCGCCCTCGAGATGAGCCGGTCAGAACATGAGTGGTGCATAGAAAGTTAGCGTGGGCTACGTACATCATGTTTGTACCAATCACGTCTGTTGATCGAGCCGTTGAGGTACCGTGACGGCCGCGTCACCGCGGACTGCCGACGTAGAGTTCACGGTGAAGGTAAAACCTTGAGAACTTTGAAGTCTGGACCCGGATCGAGTTAGTTTTTCTTCCACGGCTGCAGAATGACATGCCACACCCTAGAGAAAGCGGATTTCCATAATTGGCCCCGTGGAGATTTTTTCTAAAAATCACTTATTATAAGCCAGAGAGCAGCGCTCCTTTCGGTGGGATCCTGCACTTCCGTTGAAAATGTATGTGGCCACCCGCCCTCGAGATGAGCCGGTCAGAACATGAGTGGTGCATAGAAAGTTAGCGTGGGCTACGTACATCATGTTTGTACCAATCACGTCTGTTGATCGAGCCGTTGAGGTACCGTGACGGCCGCGTCACCGCGGACTGCCGACGTAGAGTTCACGGTGAAGGTAAAACCTTGAGAACTTTGAAGTCTGGACCCGAATCGAGTTAGTTTTTTTCCACGGCTGCAGAATGACATGCCACACCCTAGAGAAAGCGGATTTCCATAATTGGCCCCGTGGAGATTTTTTCTAAAAATCACTTATTATAAGCCAGAGAGCAGCGCTCCTTTCGGTGGAATCCTGCACTTCCGTTGAAAATGTATGTGGCCACCCGCCCTCGAGATGAGCCGGTCAGAACATGAGTGGTGCATAGAAAGTTAGCGTGGGCTACGTACATCATGTTTGTACCAATCACGTCTGTTGATCGAGCCGTTGAGGTACCGTGACGGCCGCGTCACCGCGGACTGCCGACGTAGAGTTCACGGTGAAGGTAAAACCTTGAGAACTTTGAAGTCTGGACCCGGATCGAGTTAGTTTTTCTTCCACGGCTGCAGAATGACATGCCACACCCTAGAGAAAGTGGATTTCCATAATTGGCCCCGTGGAGATTTTTTCAAAAATCACTTATTATAAGCCAGAGAGCAGCGCTCCTTTCTGTGGAATCCTGCACTTCCGTTGAAAATGTATGTGGCCACCCGCCCTCGAGATGAGCCGGTCAGAACATGAGTGGTGCATAGAAAGTTAGCGTGGGCTACGTACATCATGTTTGTACCAATCACGTCTGTTGATCGAGCCGTTGAGGTACCGTGACGGCCGCGTCACCGCGGACTGCCGACGTAGAGTTCACGGTGAAGGTAAAACCTTGAGAACTTTGAAGTCTGGACCCGGATCGAGTTAGTTTTTTTCCACGGCTGCAGAATGACATGCCACACCCTAGAGAAAGCGGATTTCCATAATTGGCCCCGTGGAGATTTTTTCTAAAAATCACTTATTATAAGCCAGAGAGCAGCGCTCCTTTCGGTGGAATCCTGCACTTCCGTTGAAAATGTATGTGGCCACCCGCCCTCGAGATGAGCCGGTCAGAACATGAGTGGTGCATAGAAAGTTAGCGTGGGCTACGTACATCATGTTTGTACCAATCACGTCTGTTGATCGAGCCGTTGAGGTACCGTGACGGCCGCGTCACCGCGGACTGCCGACGTAGAGTTCACGGTGAAGGTAAAACCTTGAGAACTTTGAAGTCTGGACCCGGATCGAGTTAGTTTTTTTTCCACGGCTGCAGAATGACATGCCACACCCTAGAGAAAGCGGATTTCCATAATTGGCCCCGTGGAGATTTTTTCTAAAAATCACTTATTATAAGCCAGAGAGCAGCGCTCCTTTCGGTGGAATCCTGCACTTCCGTTGAAAATGTATGTGGCCACCCGCCCTCGAGATGAGCCGGTCAGAACATGAGTGGTGCATAGAAAGTTAGCGTGGGCTACGTACATCATGTTTGTACCAATCACGTCTGTTGATCGAGCCGTTGAGGTACCGTGACGGCCGCGTCACCGCGGACTGCCGACGTAGAGTTCACGGTGAAGGTAAAACCTTGAGAACTTTGAAGTCTGGACCCGGATCGAGTTAGTTTTTCTTCCACGGCTGCAGAATGACATGCCACACCCTAGAGAAAGCGGATTTCCATAATTGGCCCCGTGGAGATTTTTTCTAAAAATCACTTATTATAAGCCAGAGAGCAGCGCTCCTTTCGGTGGAATCCTGCACTTCCGTTGAAAATGTATGTGGCCACCCGCCCTCGAGATGAGCCGGTCAGAACATGAGTGGTGCATAGAAAGTTAGCGTGGGCTACGTACATCATGTTTGTACCAATCACGTCTGTTGATCGAGCCGTTGAGGTACCGTGACGGCCGCGTCACCGCGGACTGCCGACGTAGAGTTCACGGTGAAGGTAAAACCTTGAGAACTTTGAAGTCTGGACCCGGATCGAGTTAGTTTTTTTCCACGGCTGCAGAATGACATGCCACACCCTAGAGAAAGCGGATTTCCATAATTGGCCCCGTGGAGATTTTTTCTAAAAATCACTTATTATAAGCCAGAGAGCAGCGCTCCTTTCGGTGGAATCCTGCACTTCCGTTGAAAATGTATGTGGCCACCCGCCCTCGAGATGAGCCGGTCAGAACATGAGTGGTGCATAGAAAGTTAGCGTGGGCTACGTACATCATGTTTGTACCAATCACGTCTGTTGATCGAGCCGTTGAGGTACCGTGACGGCCGCGTCACCGCGGACTGCCGACGTAGAGTTCACGGTGAAGGTAAAACCTTGAGAACTTTGAAGTCTGGACCCGGATCGAGTTAGTTTTTTTCCACGGCTGCAGAATGACATGCCACACCCTAGAGAAAGCGGATTTCCATAATTGGCCCCGTGGAGATTTTTTCTAAAAATCACTTATTATAAGCCAGAGAGCAGCGCTCCTTTCGGTGGAATCCTGCACTTCCGTTGAAAATGTATGTGGCCACCCGCCCTCGAGATGAGCCGGTCAGAACATGAGTGGTGCATAGAAAGTTAGCGTGGGCTACGTACATCATGTTTGTACCAATCACGTCTGTTGATCGAGCCGTTGAGGTACCGTGACGGCCGCGTCACCGCGGACTGCCGACGTAGAGTTCACGGTGAAGGTAAAACCTTGAGAACTTTGAAGTCTGGACCCGGATCGAGTTAGTTTTTTTCCACGGCTGCAGAATGACATGCCACACCCTAGAGAAAGCGGATTTCCATAATTGGCCCCGTGGAGATTTTTTCTAAAAATCACTTATTATAAGCCAGAGAGCAGCGCTCCTTTCGGTGGAATCCTGCACTTCCGTTGAAAATGTATGTGGCCACCCGCCCTCGAGATGAGCCGGTCAGAACATGAGTGGTGCATAGAAAGTTAGCGTGGGCTACGTACATCATGTTTGTACCAATCACGTCTGTTGATCGAGCCGTTGAGGTACCGTGACGGCCGCGTCACCGCGGACTGCCGACGTAGAGTTCACGGTGAAGGTAAAACCTTGAGAACTTTGAAGTCTGGACCCGGATCGAGTTAGTTTTTTTCCACGGCTGCAGAATGACATGCCACACCCTAGAGAAAGCGGATTTCCATAATTGGCCCCGTGGAGATTTTTTCTAAAAATCACTTATTATAAGCCAGAGAGCAGCGCTCCTTTCGGTGGAATCCTGCACTTCCGTTGAAAATGTATGTGGCCACCCGCCCTCGAGATGAGCCGGTCAGAACATGAGTGGTGCATAGAAAGTTAGCGTGGGCTACGTACATCATGTTTGTACCAATCACGTCTGTTGATCGAGCCGTTGAGGTACCGTGACGGCCGCGTCACCGCGGACTGCCGACGTAGAGTTCACGGTGAAGGTAAAACCTTGAGAACTTTGAAGTCTGGACCCGGATCGAGTTAGTTTTTTTTCCACGGCTGCAGAATGACATGCCACACCCTAGAGAAAGCGGATTTCCATAATTGGCCCCGTGGAGATTTTTTCTAAAAATCACTTATTATAAGCCAGAGAGCAGCGCTCCTTTCGGTGGAATCCTGCACTTCCGTTGAAAATGTATGTGGCCACCCGCCCTCGAGATGAGCCGGTCAGAACATGAGTGGTGCATAGAAAGTTAGCGTGGGCTACGTACATCATGTTTGTACCAATCACGTCTGTTGATCGAGCCGTTGAGGTACCGTGACGGCCGCGTCACCGCGGACTGCCGACGTAGAGTTCACGGTGAAGGTAAAACCTTGAGAACTTTGAAGTCTGGACCCGGATCGAGTTAGTTTTTTTCCACGGCTGCAGAATGACATGCCACACCCTAGAGAAAGCGGATTTCCATAATTGGCCCCGTGGAGATTTTTTCTAAAAATCACTTATTATAAGCCAGAGAGCAGCGCTCCTTTCGGTGGAATCCTGCACTTCCGTTGAAAATGTATGTGGCCACCCGCCCTCGAGATGAGCCGGTCAGAACATGAGTGGTGCATAGAAAGTTAGCGTGGGCTACGTACATCATGTTTGTACCAATCACGTCTGTTGATCGAGCCGTTGAGGTACCGTGACGGCCGCGTCACCGCGGACTGCCGACGTAGAGTTCACGGTGAAGGTAAAACCTTGAGAACTTTGAAGTCTGGACCCGGATCGAGTTAGTTTTTTTCCACGGCTGCAGAATGACATGCCACACCCTAGAGAAAGCGGATTTCCATAATTGGCCCCGTGGAGATTTTTTCTAAAAATCACTTATTATAAGCCAGAGAGCAGCGCTCCTTTCGGTGGAATCCTGCACTTCCGTTGAAAATGTATGTGGCCACCCGCCCTCGAGATGAGCCGGTCAGAACATGAGTGGTGCATAGAAAGTTAGCGTGGGCTACGTACATCATGTTTGTACCAATCACGTCTGTTGATCGAGCCGTTGAGGTACCGTGACGGCCGCGTCACCGCGGACTGCCGACGTAGAGTTCACGGTGAAGGTAAAACCTTGAGAACTTTGAAGTCTGGACCCGGATCGAGTTAGTTTTTTTCCACGGCTGCAGAATGACATGCCACACCCTAGAGAAAGCGGATTTCCATAATTGGCCCCGTGGAGATTTTTTCTAAAAATCACTTATTATAAGCCAGAGAGCAGCGCTCCTTTCGGTGGAATCCTGCACTTCCGTTGAAAATGTATGTGGCCACCCGCCCTCGAGATGAGCCGGTCAGAACATGAGTGGTGCATAGAAAGTTAGCGTGGGCTACGTACATCATGTTTGTACCAATCACGTCTGTTGATCGAGCCGTTGAGGTACCGTGACGGCCGCGTCACCGCGGACTGCCGACGTAGAGTTCACGGTGAAGGTAAAACCTTGAGAACTTTGAAGTCTGGACCCGGATCGAGTTAGTTTTTTTTCCACGGCTGCAGAATGACATGCCACACCCTAGAGAAAGCGGATTTCCATAATTGGCCCCGTGGAGATTTTTTCTAAAAATCACTTATTATAAGCCAGAGAGCAGCGCTCCTTTCGGTGGAATCCTGCACTTCCGTTGAAAATGTATGTGGCCACCCGCCCTCGAGATGAGCCGGTCAGAACATGAGTGGTGCATAGAAAGTTAGCGTGGGCTACGTACATCATGTTTGTACCAATCACGTCTGTTGATCGAGCCGTTGAGGTACCGTGACGGCCGCGTCACCGCGGACTGCCGACGTAGAGTTCACGGTGAAGGTAAAACCTTGAGAACTTTGAAGTCTGGACCCGGATCGAGTTAGTTTTTTTTCCACGGCTGCAGAATGACATGCCACACCCTAGAGAAAGCGGATTTCCATAATTGGCCCCGTGGAGATTTTTTCTAAAAATCACTTATTATAAGCCAGAGAGCAGCGCTCCTTTCGGTGGAATCCTGCACTTCCGTTGAAAATGTATGTGGCCACCCGCCCTCGAGATGAGCCGGTCAGAACATGAGTGGTGCATAGAAAGTTAGCGTGGGCTACGTACATCATGTTTGTACCAATCACGTCTGTTGATCGAGCCGTTGAGGTACCGTGACGGCCGCGTCACCGCGGACTGCCGACGTAGAGTTCACGGTGAAGGTAAAACCTTGAGAACTTTGAAGTCTGGACCCGGATCGAGTTAGTTTTTTTCCACGGCTGCAGAATGACATGCCACACCCTAGAGAAAGCGGATTTCCATAATTGGCCCCGTGGAGATTTTTTCTAAAAATCACTTATTATAAGCCAGAGAGCAGCGCTCCTTTCGGTGGAATCCTGCACTTCCGTTGAAAATGTATGTGGCCACCCGCCCTCGAGATGAGCCGGTCAGAACATGAGTGGTGCATAGAAAGTTAGCGTGGGCTACGTACATCATGTTTGTACCAATCACGTCTGTTGATCGAGCCGTTGAGGTACCGTGACGGCCGCGTCACCGCGGACTGCCGACGTAGAGTTCACGGTGAAGGTAAAACCTTGAGAACTTTGAAGTCTGGACCCGGATCGAGTTAGTTTTTCTTCCACGGCTGCAGAATGACATGCCACACCCTAGAGAAAGCGGATTTCCATAATTGGCCCCGTGGAGATTTTTTCTAAAAATCACTTATTATAAGCCAGAGAGCAGCGCTCCTTTCGGTGGAATCCTGCACTTCCGTTGAAAATGTATGTGGCCACCCGCCCTCGAGATGAGCCGGTCAGAACATGAGTGGTGCATAGAAAGTTAGCGTGGGCTACGTACATCATGTTTGTACCAATCACGTCTGTTGATCGAGCCGTTGAGGTACCGTGACGGCCGCGTCACCGCGGACTGCCGACGTAGAGTTCACGGTGAAGGTAAAACCTTGAGAACTTTGAAGTCTGGACCCGGATCGAGTTAGTTTTTCTTCCACGGCTGCAGAATGACATGCCACACCCTAGAGAAAGCGGATTTCCATAATTGGCCCCGTGGAGATTTTTTCTAAAAATCACTTATTATAAGCCAGAGAGCAGCGCTCCTTTCGGTGGAATCCTGCACTTCCGTTGAAAATGTATGTGGCCACCCGCCCTCGAGATGAGCCGGTCAGAACATGAGTGGTGCATAGAAAGTTAGCGTGGGCTACGTACATCATGTTTGTACCAATCACGTCTGTTGATCGAGCCGTTGAGGTACCGTGACGGCCGCGTCACCGCGGACTGCCGACGTAGAGTTCACGGTGAAGGTAAAACCTTGAGAACTTTGAAGTCTGGACCCGGATCGAGTTAGTTTTTCTTCCACGGCTGCAGAATGACATGCCACACCCTAGAGAAAGCGGATTTCCATAATTGGCCCCGTGGAGATTTTTTCTAAAAATCACTTATTATAAGCCAGAGAGCAGCGCTCCTTTCGGTGGAATCCTGCACTTCCGTTGAAAATGTATGTGGCCACCCGCCCTCGAGATGAGCCGGTCAGAACATGAGTGGTGCATAGAAAGTTAGCGTGGGCTAGGTACATCATGTTTGTACCAATCACGTCTGTTGATCGAGCCGTTGAGGTACCGTGACGGCCGCGTCACCGCGGACTGCCGACGTAGAGTTCACGGTGAAGGTAAAACCTTGAGAACTTTGAAGTCTGGACCCGGATCGAGTTAGTTTTTTTCCACGGCTGCAGAATGACATGCCACACCCTAGAGAAAGCGGATTTCCATAATTGGCCCCGTGGAGATTTTTTCTAAAAATCACTTATTATAAGCCAGAGAGCAGCGCTCCTTTCGGTGGAATCCTGCACTTCCGTTGAAAATGTATGTGGCCACCCGCCCTCGAGATGAGCCGGTCAGAACATGAGTGGTGCATAGAAAGTTAGCGTGGGCTACGTACATCATGTTTGTACCAATCACGTCTGTTGATCGAGCCGTTGAGGTACCGTGACGGCCGCGTCACCGCGGACTGCCGACGTAGAGTTCACGGTGAAGGTAAAACCTTGAGAACTTTGAAGTCTGGACCCGGATCGAGTTAGTTTTTTTTCCACGGCTGCAGAATGACATGCCACACCCTAGAGAAAGCGGATTTCCATAATTGGCCCCGTGGAGATTTTTTCTAAAAATCACTTATTATAAGCCAGAGAGCAGCGCTCCTTTCGGTGGAATCCTGCACTTCCGTTGAAAATGTATGTGGCCACCCGCCCTCGAGATGAGCCGGTCAGAACATGAGTGGTGCATAGAAAGTTAGCGTGGGCTACGTACATCATGTTTGTACCAATCACGTCTGTTGATCGAGCCGTTGAGGTACCGTGACGGCCGCGTCACCGCGGACTGCCGACGTAGAGTTCACGGTGAAGGTAAAACCTTGAGAACTTTGAAGTCTGGACCCGGATCGAGTTAGTTTTTCTTCCACGGCTGCAGAATGACATGCCACACCCTAGAAAAGCGGATTTCCATAATTGGCCCCGTGGAGATTTTTTCTAAAAATCACTTATTATAAGCCAGAGAGCAGCGCTCCTTTCGGTGGAATCCTGCACTTCCGTTGAAAATGTATGTGGCCACCCGCCCTCGAGATGAGCCGGTCAGAACATGAGTGGTGCATAGAAAGTTAGCGTGGGCTACGTACATCATGTTTGTACCAATCACGTCTGTTGATCGAGCCGTTGAGGTACCGTGACGGCCGCGTCACCGCGGACTGCCGACGTAGAGTTCACGGTGAAGGTAAAACCTTGAGAACTTTGAAGTCTGGACCCGGATCGAGTTAGTTTTTTTCCACGGCTGCAGAATGACATGCCACACCCTAGAGAAAGCGGATTTCCATAATTGGCCCCGTGGAGATTTTTTCTAAAAATCACTTATTATAAGCCAGAGAGCAGCGCTCCTTTCGGTGGAATCCTGCACTTCCGTTGAAAATGTATGTGGCCACCCGCCTCGAGATGAGCCGGTCAGAACATGAGTGGTGCATAGAAAGTTAGCGTGGGCTACGTACATCATGTTTGTACCAATCACGTCTGTTGATCGAGCCGTTGAGGTACCGTGACGGCCGCGTCACCGCGGACTGCCGACGTAGAGTTCACGGTGAAGGTAAAACCTTGAGAACTTTGAAGTCTGGACCCGGATCGAGTTAGTTTTTTTCCACGGCTGCAGAATGACATGCCACACCCTAGAGAAAGCGATTTCCATAATTGGCCCCGTGGAGATTTTTTCTAAAAATCACTTATTATAAGCCAGAGAGCAGCGCTCCTTTCGGTGGAATCCTGCACTTCCGTTGAAAATGTATGTGGCCACCCGCCCTCGAGATGAGCCGGTCAGAACATGAGTGGTGCATAGAAAGTTAGCGTGGGCTACGTACATCATGTTTGTACCAATCACGTCTGTTGATCGAGCCGTTGAGGTACCGTGACGGCCGCGTCACCGCGGACTGCCGACGTAGAGTTCACGGTGAAGGTAAAACCTTGAGAACTTTGAAGTCTGGACCCGGATCGAGTTAGTTTTTTTCCACGGCTGCAGAATGACATGCCACACCCTAGAGAAAGCGGATTTCCATAATTGGCCCCGTGGAGATTTTTTCTAAAAATCACTTATTATAAGCCAGAGAGCAGCGCTCCTTTCGGTGGAATCCTGCACTTCCGTTGAAAATGTATGTGGCCACCCGCCCTCGAGATGAGCCGGTCAGAACATGAGTGGTGCATAGAAAGTTAGCGTGGGCTACGTACATCATGTTTGTACCAATCACGTCTGTTGATCGAGCCGTTGAGGTACCGTGACGGCCGCGTCACCGCGGACTGCCGACGTAGAGTTCACGGTGAAGGTAAAACCTTGAGAACTTTGAAGTCTGGACCCGGATCGAGTTAGTTTTTTTTCCACGGCTGCAGAATGACATGCCACACCCTAGAGAAAGCGATTTCCATAATTGGCCCCGTGGAGATTTTTTCTAAAAATCACTTATTATAAGCCAGAGAGCAGCGCTCCTTTCGGTGGAATCCTGCACTTCCGTTGAAAATGTATGTGGCCACCCGCCCTCGAGATGAGCCGGTCAGAACATGAGTGGTGCATAGAAAGTTAGCGTGGGCTACGTACATCATGTTTGTACCAATCACGTCTGTTGATCGAGCCGTTGAGGTACCGTGACGGCCGCGTCACCGCGGACTGCCGACGTAGAGTTCACGGTGAAGGTAAAACCTTGAGAACTTTGAAGTCTGGACCCGGATCGAGTTAGTTTTTTTCCAGGCTGCATAATGACATGCCACACCCTAGAGAAAGTGGATTTCCATAATTGGCCCCGTGGAGATTTTTTCTAAAAATCACTTATTATAAGCCAGAGAGCAGCGCTCCTTTCGGTGGAATCCTGCACTTCCGTTGAAAATGTATGTGGCCACCCGCCCTCGAGATGAGCCGGTCAGAACATGAGTGGTGCATAGAAAGTTAGGTGGGCTACGTACATCATGTTTGTACCAATCACGTCTGTTGATCGAGCCGTTGAGGTACCGTGACGGCCGCGTCACCGCGGACTGCCGACGTAGAGTTCACGGTGAAGGTAAAACCTTGAGAACTTTGAAGTCTGGACCCGGATCGAGTTAGTTTTTTTCCACGGCTGCATAATGACATGCCACACCCTAGAGAAAGCGGATTTCCATAATTGGCCCCGTGGAGATTTTTTCTAAAAATCACTTATTATAAGCCAGAGAGCAGCGCTCCTTTCGGTGGAATCCTGCACTTCCGTTGAAAATGTATGTGGCCACCCGCCCTCGAGATGAGCCGGTCAGAACATGAGTGGTGCATAGAAAGTTAGCGTGGGCTAGGTACATCATGTTTGTACCAATCACGTCTGTTGATCGAGCCGTTGAGGTACCGTGACGGCCGCGTCACCGCGGACTGCCGACGTAGAGTTCACGGTGAAGGTAAAACCTTGAGAACTTTGAAGTCTGGACCCGGATCGAGTTAGTTTTTTTCCACGGCTGCAGAATGACATGCCACACCCTAGAGAAAGCGGATTTCCATAATTGGCCCCGTGGAGATTTTTTCTAAAAATCACTTATTATAAGCCAGAGAGCAGCGCTCCTTTCGGTGGAATCCTGCACTTCCGTTGAAAATGTATGTGGCCACCCGCCCTCGAGATGAGCCGGTCAGAACATGAGTGGTGCATAGAAAGTTAGCGTGGGCTACGTACATCATGTTTGTACCAATCACGTCTGTTGATCGAGCCGTTGAGGTACCGTGACGGCCGCGTCACCGCGGACTGCCGACGTAGTGTTCACGGTGAAGGTAAAACCTTGAGAACTTTGAAGTCTGGACCCAGATCGAGTTAGTTTTTCTTCCACGGCTGCAGAATGACATGCCACACCCTAGAGAAAGCGATTTCCATAATTGGCCCCGTGGAGATTTTTTCTAAAAATCACTTATTATAAGCCAGAGAGCAGCGCTCCTTTCGGTGGAATCCTGCACTTCCGTTGAAAATGTATGTGGCCACCCGCCCTCGAGATGAGCCGGTCAGAACATGAGGGTGCATAGAAAGTTAGCGTGGGCTACGTACATCATGTTTGTACCAATCACGTCTGTTGATCGACCGTTGAGGTACCGTGACGGCCGTGTCACCGCGGACTGCCGACGTAGAGTTCACGGTGAAGGTAAAACCTTGAGAACTTTGAAGTCTGGACCCGGATCGAGTTAGTTTTTCTTCCAGAGCTGCATAATGACATGCCACACCCTAGAGAAAGTGGATTTCCATAATTGGCCCCGTGGAGATTTTTCTAAAAATCACTTATTATAAGCCAGAGAGCAGCGCTCCTTTCGGTGGAATCTGCACTTCCGTTGAAAATGTATGTGGCCACCCGCCCTCGAATGAGCCGGTCAGAACATGAGTGGTGCATAGAAAGTTAGGGTGGCTACGTACATCATGTTTGTACCAATCACGTCTGTTGATCGAGCCGTTGAGGTACCGTGACGGCCGCGTCACCGCGGACTGCCGACGTAGAGTTCACGGTGAAGGTAAAACCTTGAGAACTTTGAAGTCTGGACCCGGATCGAGTTAGTTTTTCTTCCACGGCTGCATAATGACATGCCACACCCTAGAGAAAGCGGATTTCCATAATTGGCCCCGTGGAGATTTTTTCTAAAAATCAGTTATTATAAGCCAGAGAGCAGCGCTCCTTTCGGTGGAATCCTGCACTTCCGTTGAAAATGTATGTGGCCACCCGCCCTCGAGATGAGCCGGTCAGAACATGAGTGGTGCATAGAAAGTTAGTGTGGGCTACGTACATCATGTTTGTACCAATCACGTCTGTTGATCGAGCCGTTGAGGTACCGTGACGGCCGCGTCATCGCGGACTGCCGACGTAGAGTTCACGGTGAAGGTAAAACCTTGAGAACTTTGAAGTCTGGACCCGGATCGAGTTAGTTTTTTTTCCACGGCTGCAGAATGACATGCCACACCCTAGAGAAAGGGATTTCCATAATTGGCCCCATGGAGATTTTTCTAAAAATTACTTATTATAAGCCAGAGAGCAGCGCTCCTTTCGGTGGAATCCTGCACTTCCGTTGAAAATGTATGTGGCCACCCGCCCTCGAGATGAGCCGGTCAGAACATCAGTGGTGCATAGAAAGTAAGCGTGGGCTAGGTAGTACCAATCACGTCTGTTGATTGAGCTATTGAGGTACCGTGACGGCCGCGTCACCGCGGACTGCCGACGTAGAGTTCACGGTGAAGGTAAAACCTTGAGAACTTTGAAGTCTGGACCCGGATCGAGTTGGTTTTTTTCCACGGCTGCAGAATGTCATGCCACACCCTAGAGAAAGCGGATTTCCATATTGGCCCCGTGGAGATTTTTTCTAAAAATCAATTATTATAAGCCAGAGAGCAGCGCTCCTTTCAGTGGAATCATGCACTTCCGTTGAAAATGTATGTGGCCACCCTCCCTCGAGATGAGCCGGTCAGAACATGAGTGGTGCATAGAAAGTTAGTGTGGGCTACGTACATCATGTTTGTACCAATCACGTCTGTTGATCGAGCCGTTGAGGTACCGTGACGGCCGCGTCACCGGACTGCCGACGAGAGTTCACGGTGAAGGTAAAACCTTGAGAACTTTGAAGTCTGGACCCGGATCGAGTTAGTTTTTTTTCCACGGCTGCAAATGACATACCACACCCTAGAGAAAGCGGATTTCCATAATTGGCCCCGTGGAGATTTTTTCTAAAAATCGCTTATTATAAGCCAGAGAGCAGCGCTCCTTTCAGTGGAATCCTGCACTTCCGTTGAAAATGTATGTGGCCACCCGCCCTCGAGATGAGCCGGTCAGAACATGAGTGGTGCATAGAAAGTTAGTGTGGGCTACGTACATCATGTTTGTACCAATCACGTCTGTTGATCGAGCCGTTGAGGTACCGTGACGGCCGCGTCACCACGGACTGCCGACGTAGAGTTCACGGTGAAGGTAAAACCTTGAGAACTTTGAAGTCTGGACCCGGATCGAGTTAGTTTTTTTCCACGGCTGCAGAATGACATGCCACACCCTAGAGAAAGGATTTCCATAATTGGCCCCGTGGAGATTTTTTCTAAAAATCACTTATTATAAGCCATGGAGCAGCGCTCCTTTCGGTGGAATCCTGCACTTCCGTTGAAAATGTATGTGGCCACCCGCCTCGAGATGAGCCGGTCAGAACATGAGTGGTGCATGGAAAGTTAGCGTGGGCTACGTACATCATGTTTGTACCAATCACGTCTGTTGATCGAGCCGTTGAGGTACCGTGACGGCCGCGTCACCGTGGACTGCCGACGTAGTGTTCACGGTGAAGGTAAAACCTTGAGAACTTTGAAGTCTGGACCCAGATCGAGTTAGTTTTTCTTCCACGGCTGCAGAATGACATGCCACACCCTAGAGAAAGCAGATTTCCATAATTGGCCCCGTGGAGATTTTTTCTAAAAATCACTTATTATAAGCCAGAGAGCAGCGCTCCTTTCGGTGGAATTCTGCACTTCCGTTGAAAATGTATGTGGCCACCCGCCCTCGAGATGAGCCGGTCAGAACATGAGGGTGCATAGAAAGTTAGCGTGGGCTACGTACATCATGTTTGTACCAATCACGTCTGTTGATCGACCCGTTGAGGTACCGTGACGGCCGTGTCACCGCGGACTGCCGACGTAGAGTTCACGGTGAAGGTAAAACCTTGAGAACTTTGAAGTCTGGACCCGGATCGAGTTAGTTTTTCTTCCAGAGCTGCATAATGACATGCCACACCCTAGAGAAAGTGGATTTCCATAATTGGCCCCGTGGAGATTTTTTCTAAAAATCACTTATTATAAGCCAGAGAGCAGCGCTCATTTCGGTGGAATTCTGCACTTCCGTTGAAAATGTATGTGGCCACCCGCCCTCGAATGAGCCGGTCAGAACATGAGTGGTGCATAGAAAGTTAGGGTGCGCTACGTACATCATGTTTGTACCAATCACGTCTGTTGATCGAGCCGTTGAGGTACCGTGACGGCCGCGTCACCGCGGACTGCCGACGTAGAGTTCACGGTGAAGGTAAAACCTTGAGAACTTTGAAGTCTGGACCCGGATCGAGTTAGTTTTTCTTCCAGAGCTGCATAATGACATGCCACACCCTAGAGAAAGCGGATTTCCATAATTGGCCCCGTGGAGATTTTTTCTAAAAATCAGTTATTATAAGCCAGAGAGCAGCGCTCCTTTCGGTGGAATCCTGCACTTCCGTTGAAACTGTATGTGGCCACCCGCCCTCGAGATGAGCCGGTCAGAACATGAGTGGTGCATAGAAAGTTAGTGTGGGCTACGTACATCATGTTTGTACCAATCACGTCTGTTGATCGAGCCGTTGAGGTACCGTGACGGCCGCGTCATCGCGGACTGCCGACGTAGAGTTCACGGTGAAGGTAAAACCTTGAGAACTTTGAAGTCTGGACCCGGATCGAGTTAGTTTTTTTTTTTCCACGGCTGCAGAATGACATGCCACACCCTAGAGAAAGGGGATTTCCATAATTGGCCCCATGGAGATTTCTTCTAAAAATTACTTATTATAAGCCAGAGAGCAGCGCTCCTTTCGGTGGAATCCTGCACTTCCGTTGAAAATGTATGTGGCCACCCGCCCTCGAGATGAGCCGGTCAGAACATCAGTGGTGCATAGAAAGTAAGCGTGGGCTAGGTAGTACCAATCACGTCTGTTGATTGAGCTATTGAGGTACCGTGACGGCCGCGTCACCGCGGACTGCCGACGTAGAGTTCACGGTGAAGGTAAAACCTTGAGAACTTTGAAGTCTGGACCCGGATCGAGTTGGTTTTTTTTCCACGGCTGCAGAATGTCATGCCACACCCTAGAGAAAGCGGATTTCCATATTTGGCCCCGTGGAGATTTTTTCTAAAAATCAATTATTATAAGCCAGAGAGCAGCGCTCCTTTCAGTGGAATCATGCACTTCCGTTGAAAATGTATGTGGCACCCTCCCTCGAGATGAGCCGGTCAGAACATGAGTGGTGCATAGAAAGTTAGTGTGGGCTACGTACATCATGTTTGTACCAATCACGTCTGTTGATCGAGCCGTTGAGGTACCGTGACGGCCGCGTCACCACGGACTGCCGACGAAGAGTTCACGGTGAAGGTAAAACCTTGAGAACTTTGAAGTCTGGACCCGGATCGAGTTGGTTTTTTTTCCACGGCTGCAAAATGACATACCACGCCCTAGAGAAAGCGGATTTCCATAATTGGCCCCGTGGAGATTTTTTCTAAAAATCGCTTATTATAAGCCAGAGAGCAGCGCTCCTTTCAGTGGAATCCTGCACTTCCGTTGAAAATGTATGTGGCCACCCGCCCTCGAGATGAGCCGGTCAGAACATGAGTGGTGCATAGAAAGTTAGCGTGGGCTACGTACATCATGTTTGTACCAATCACGTCTGTTGATCGAGCCATTGAGGAACCGTGATGGCCGCGTCACCGCGGACTGCCGACGTAGAGTTCACGGTGAAGGTAAAACCTTGAGAACTTTGAAGTCTGGACCCGGATCGAGTTAGTTTCTTTTTCCACGGCTGCAGAATGACATGCCACACCCTAGCGAAAGGGGATTTCCAGCCAGAGAGCAGCGCTCCTTTCGGTGGAATCCTGCACTTCCGTTGAAAATGTATGTGGCCACCCACCCTCGAGATGAGCCGGTCAGAACATGAGTGGTTCATAGAAAGTTAGCGTGGGCTACGTACATCATGTTTGTACCAATCACGTCTGTTGATCGAGCCATTGAGGTACCATGACGGCCGCGTCACCGTGGACTACCGACGTAGAGTTCACGGTGAAGGTAAAACCTTGAGAACTTTGAAGTCTGGACCCGGATCGAGTTAGTTTTTTTTTTTCACGGCTGCAGAATGACATGCCACACCTAGAGAAAGCGGATTTTCATAATTGGCCCCATGGAGATTTTTTTCTAAAAATCACTTATTATAAGCCAGAGAGCAGCGCTTCTTTCGGTGGAATCCTGCACTTCCGTTGAAAATGTATGTGGCCACCCGCCCTCGAGATGAGCCGGCCAGAACATCAGTGGTGCATAGAAAGTTAGCGTGGGCTACGTACATCATGTTTGTACCAATCACGTCTGTTGATCGAGCCGTTGAGGTACCGTGACGGCCGCGTCACCGCGGACTGCCGACGTAGAGTTCACGGTGAAGGTAAAACCTTGAGAACTTTGAAGTCTGGACCCGGATCGAGTTAGTTTTTCTTCCACAGCTGCATAATGACATGCCACATCCTAGAGAAAGTGGATTTCCATAATTGGCCCCGTGGAGATTTTTTTAAAATCAGTTATTATAAGCCAGAGAGCAGCGCTCCTTTCGGTGGAATCCTGCACTTCCGTTGAAAATGTATGTGGCCACCCGCCCTCGAGATGAGCCGGTCAGAACATGAGTGGTGCATAGAAAGTTATCGTGGGCTAGGTACATCATGTTTGTACCAATCACATCTGTTGATCGAGCCATTGAGGTACCGTGACGGCCGCGTCACCGCGGAGAGCCGACGTAGAGTTCACGGTGAAGGTAAAACTTGAGAACTTTGAAGTCTGGACCCGGATCGAGTTAGTTTTTCTTCCACGGCTGCAAAATGACATGCCACACCCTAGAGAAAGCGGATTTCCATAATTGGCCCCGTGGAGATTTTTTCTAAAAATCAGTTATTATAAGCCAGAGAGCAGCGCACCTTTCGGTGGAATCCTGCACTTCCGTTGAAAATGTATGTGGCCACCCGCCCTCGAGATGAGCCGGTCAGAACATGAGTGGTGCATAGAAAGTTAGTGTGGGCTACGTACATCATGTTTGTACCAATCACGTCTGTTGATCGAGCCGTTGAGGTACCGTGACGGCCACGTCATCGCGGACTGCCGACGTAGAGTTCACGGTGAAGGTAAAACCTTGAGAACTTTGAAGTCTGGACCCGGATCGAGTTAGTTTCTTTTTCCACGGCTGCAGAATGACATGCCACACCCTAGCGAAAGGGGATTTCCAGCCAGAGAGCAGCGCTCCTTTCGGTGGAATCCTGCACTTCCGTTGAAGATGTATGTGGCCACCCGCCCTCGAGATGAGCCGGTCAGAACAAGAGTGGTGCATAGAAAGTTAGTGTGGGCTACGTACATCATGTTTGTACCAATCACGTCTGTTGATCAAGCTGTTGATGATGGAGGGATAATAACCCGGTAGGCCCATGAAGAGGGAAACGTGACCCGCCAGGAAGGAGGCCCGGTCAGGCCAGTTAGCCCTCAGCACGGGCCGGGTTATGTTTCTGGGCCGGCATCTTGGCGGTGACCCGGCTAAGGAAGGTGACGTTCTAGAAGGTACAAGAGGCGGTTCGAGAGGCGGTTCAAGACTTGGAGTGCACGAAGAATAAAGGAGCTAGGATAGGACTTGGAGTTCGGGTAGAACACGGCTCTATTGTGTACGCGGTCAGAGGGCCCGGTATCTATATAAACCGGCCCCTGAGCCATAGCTAGCAAGACTTTCATAATCCCCAAGCTTTAGGCGAGAGAACCATCGAGAGAGACACACAAGCTTTGTAACCTAGATCGAGATCCGGCTCTGTTGTCGTAGCCGGGTTATCGAGATCGAGACCAAGATTAATAATAAGATAGCAGGAAGTAGGTCTTTATCTCCAATGGAGAGGCCGAACCTGGGTAAACCTGTGTCCCCTGCAATGCTAAACAATCTCCCAGACGCCAGTGTCGCCTTGCCCAAAAACTCAAGCTACCCCAAAGTAGCATCTGCCGTGTTATCTACCCCACGACAGTTGGCGCCGTCTGTGGGAATCGCGGCCAAAGGTGTCACCATCATGGGAGAAGCAAAGAGAGGGGCCGAAAACTTTGTTTTTGGCCAGATCACAGTCAATGAGCAAGGAGAATCCATCGTCGATGATTTTGGCTGGGGGCCGGAATCTGATCTGCTTGAATCAGGTGATGTTATTCCAATTGGCAAATTTAATGTTTTTGTGGGCATGATTACAACTAGATCTGCTAGTGATGGAGATTATGAATCTGTGTCAGGAGCCGCCACAATTGTTCAATCTGATGGAGAGGAATCAGTTGGCACAGCTGAAGTTGAGGAGGTCCTGAACACGCTGGAGGAACGGCTGGATGACCCGGCAGAAATCCCGGGTGACGCGGTGGAACAAGCCGGGTCGGAATCAATCTTGCCCCTGTTTGAAGGCCGGTTCGGGTATGATGCAGAAGAGGAAGATGATGAGGAACAAGAGTCAAGTCCAAGCCCGGTTCGTAGGGTAGCGGTGTACACCGCGCCTTCGTCCAGCATGCAACCATCACCATCAGCTGTTGTTCCCCGGCCTTTACCCCGGGTCAGCAGCAGCTGCCCCCAATTCTGGAGTTGGCAGAACAGAGAGTTGATGGAGAGCCGGCTTCGGTCTCAGAGGAAAGCGAGGATACGGCAAGATACAGAAACAGTTTTGGGTTCATGCATAACCGGGCCCAAGGAGAGGAAAGAAGTAACACAGCAGCTGCCCCGGCCTTGTTTAACAATGGCCTGGTCTTAGATCCATCAGCACTTACAAGGTTGGTTACTCCAGAAAACGCAGCAGTTAGAGCAATGGAATTGGATACAGCACGCCGAGCGTTGGAGCAGATGCGCAGGGACGCTGAGGCAGAGAGGCAAGAAATAGAAGCAAGAAAGAGGCAAATAGAGGATAAGGAAAATCGTCTCAATGAGATGACCAGGCCGCACCGGAGGAGGCACCCGAGCCGGCTGGCCCCTGGAGAAAACGCTATAAACCCAGCAGTACTGTTTAGGACCCCAGAAGATCAACCAGTTGGTGTCACCCAGGTGGCTCCAGTTGTAAGGGCAGATGTAGAACCAGATAGAGGAACAGGAGCAGCTGGGGTTGCAGTGGCAACGGCGCCGGGTCTTCTCGCTGGGGAGCCAGGGGAAATCCGGGTTTGCCGCCCAGGACACCAAGGTTTCACACGCCGGCGGGTCACTATTCAAATCCGGCGGATAACGTGTATGCAGCAACTTTGGCGCTTGATCGTATTCCATTGGGAGACACGCCAGCGGAGATTGAAGCCCGGCGTGCCATTGACATGTTACGCACTGCAGTTGTCCAGCAAACTCAGTATTCAAGGGAGAAAAGTGCATTGCATTCCACAACGTATCGTAGCAAGAGTCGCAATGGAGGTAACCCGCCATTGGCCGGGCCTGTAGCGGCACAGCAGCAAAACCCGCCCCAGCAAAATCAAAATCAAAACAATCAGCAGCATCAACCCGCCCCAGCAATTTCCATAGCTCAGCAGATAGTCAATAGATCACGCGCGGGGAGAAGTGCGGGCAATGCAAACCCGGTAGTACCTGCAGCAGGAGTACCACAAGGAGGACCGGGTCCTGCACCAGCCGCGTCTGCAAGCTCACCCGGTAATATCAATATTTCGGCAAGTTCTTCTAGTTTAGCCGGGCCAAAATGTCTTTCAGATTCCATTAGAGCAGAGCCTTTCCCTGAGAAGTTCAAGGAGCCAAGCAAGATTCCAATTATGAGCCAAGCATGGACCCGGCCAGCTGGTTGAGCAGTTATGAGATGGCAATGTGTATACGCAATGCCACAGAGAATGTTTGTGCCAAGTACATGTATTTGATGATGAGCGATGGTGCAGCAAAGTTGTGGTTCAAAAATCTACCAGAGAAGTCCATTAATTCTGGGATGAGTTGAAGGCGGTTTTCACCAAGCACTTTCAGGGTACGTGCAAGCGTTTGTTTTCCATTGAGGATCTTGATCGTTGTATACAGAAAAAAGGCGAGTCAGCACGTCATTGGATGGGCCGGGTCACGGAGATCCTGCACTCTTCATCTGGTATTGAGCCCAAGGATGCAATTTCATCAATGGAGAAAACTTGTAAGTATGCACCACTTGTCCAGAAGCTGGGTCGCATGAAGGAAGGGCACCGGGTTAAGCCGGTCACCATGGCAGAGTTGATGGATGCTTGCAATAGGCACTCAGCCACGGACAAACTCAGGATGAGCCTGAGGAGGAAAAGGGGAAAGGCACGGCAAATAATGGTGGAAGGAACAATAATGGCTCGGGAAACAACAATAACAACAATCAGAATCAGCATAAGCGAGGTCATAATGATGGAAGTTCAGAGTTAGTAGCAAACACCAATACCGGGTTTCAGAGGCAAAGGATGGACGGGAACTACCAGGAAAATAGAGGTTATCATGAAAATAGGGGTTATCAGGGAAACAGTGGGAATCACAATAGTGGAGGTAGTTACCAGGGAACACGCCCAATGAGTACTGAGGAAGCTTTTAGGATGCCGTGTCCTCGCCATAGCAAGATGGGCAGACCATCCAATCATTCATTGGCACAGTGTGTGGATTTGAATAGGTGGAAAAATAATGAGGTGCAGAGAGCTCTGCAGGGAGCAAACAGAAGTGGAGGACCCGGCCAGGGTGGTAACCCGGCTGCGGGGCCTCTAACAGGAGCAAATGCGGTACCCACTGGAAACCCGCCCTCGAGATGAGCCGGTTAGAACATGAGTGGTGCATAGAAAGTTATCGTGGGCTAGGTACATCATGTTTGTACGAATCACATCTGTTGATCGAGCCGTTGAGGTACCGTGACGGCCGCGTCACCGCGGACTGCCGACGTAGAGTTCACGGTGAAGGTAAAACCTTGAGAACTTTGAAGTCTGGACCCGGATCGAGTTAGTTTTTTTCCACGGCTGCAGAATGACATGCCACACCCTAGAGAAAGTGGATTTCCATAATTGGCCCCGTGGAGATTTTTTCTAAAAATCACTTATTATAAGCCAGAGAGCAGCGCTCCTTTCGGTGGAATCCTGCACCTCCGTTGAAAATGTATGTGGCCACCCGCCCTCGAGATGAGCCGGTCAGAACATGAGGGGTGCATAGAAAGTTAGCGTGGGCTACGTACATCATGTTTGTACCAATCACGTCTGTTGATCGACCCGTTGAGGTACCGTGACGGCCGTGTCACCGCGGACTGCCGACGTAGATTTCACGGTGAAGGTAAAACCTTGAGAACTTTGAAGTCTGGACCCGCATCGAGTTAGTTTTTTTTTGCCACGGCTGCAGAATGACATGCCACACCCTAGAGAAAGGGGATTTCCATAATTGGCCCCGTGGAGATTTTTTCTAAAAATCAGTTATTATAAGCCAGAGAGCAGCGCTCCTTTCGGTGGAATCCTGCACTTCCGTTGAAAATGTATGTGGCCACCCGCCCTCGAGATGAGCTGGTCAGAACATGAGTGGTGCATAGAAAGTTATCGTGGGCTAGGTACATCATGTTTGTACCAATCACGTCTGTTGATCGAGCCGTTGAGGTACCGTGACGGCCGCGTCACCGCGGACTGCCGACGGAGAGTTCACGGTGAAGGTAAAACCTTGAGAACTTTCAAGTCTGGACCCGGATCGAGTTAGTTTTTCTTCCACGGCTGCAGAATGACATGCCACACCCTAGAAAAGCGGATTTCCATAATTGGCCCCGTGGAGATTTTTTCTAAAAATCAATTATTATAAGTCAGAGAGCAGCGCTCCTTTCGGAGGAATCCTGCACTTCCGTTGAAAATGTATGTGGCCACCCGCGCTCGAGATGAGCCGGTCAGAACATGAGTGGTGCATAGAAAGTTAGCGTGGGCTACGTACATCATGTTTGTACCAATCACGTCTGTTGATCGAGCCGTTGAGGTACCGTGACGGCCGCGTCACCGCGGACTGCCGACGTAGAGTTCACGGTGAAGGTAAAACCCTGAGAACTTTGAAGTCTGGACCCGGATCGAGTTAGTTTTTCTTCCACGGCTGCAGAATGACATGCCACACCCTAGAGAAAGCGGATTTCCATAATTGGCCCCATGGAGATTTTTTCTAAAAATCACTTATTATAAGCCAGAGAGCAGCGCTCCTTTCGGTGGGATCCTGCACTTCCGTTGAAAATGTATGTGGCCACCCGCTCTCTAGATGAGCCGGTCAGAACATGAGTGGTGCATAGAAAGTTTGCGTGGGCTACGTACATCATGTTTGTACCAATCACGTCTATTGATCGAGCCGTTGAGGTACCGTGACGGCCGCGTCACCGCGGACTGCCGACGTAGAGTTCACGGTGAAGGTAAAACCTTGAGAACTTTGAAGTCTGGACCCGGATCGAGTTAGTTTTTCTTCCACGGCTGCATAATGACATGCCACACCCTAGAGAAAGCAGATTTCCATAATTGGCCCCGTGGAGATTTTTCTAAAAATCAGTTATTATAAGCCAAAGAGCAGCACTCCTTTCGGTGGAATCCTGCACTTCCGTTGAAAATGTATGTGGCCACCCGCCCTCGAGATGAGCCGGTTAGAACATGAGTGGTGCATAGAAAGTTATCGTGGGCTAGGTACATCATGTTTGTACCAATCACATCTGTTGATCGAGCCGTTGAGGTACCGTGACGGCCGCGTCACCGCGGACTGCCGACGTAGAGTTCACGGTGAAGGTAAAACCTTGAGAACTTTGAAGTCTGGACCCGGATCGAGTTAGTTTTTTTCCACGGCTGCAGAATGACATGCCACACCCTAGAGAAAGTGGATTTCCATAATTGGCCCCGTGGAGATTTTTTCTAAAAATCACTTATTATAAGCCAGAGAGCAGCGCTCCTTTCGGTGGAATCCTGCACCTCCGTTGAAAATGTATGTGGCCACCCGCCCTCGAGATGAGCCGGTCAGAACATGAGGGGTGCATAGAAAGTTAGCGTGGGCTACGTACATCATGTTTGTACCAATCACGTCTGTTGATCGACCCGTTGAGGTACCGTGACGGCCGTGTCACCGCGGACTGCCGACGTAGATTTCACGGTGAAGGTAAAACCTTGAGAACTTTGAAGTCTGGACCCGGATCGAGTTATTTTTTTTTTGCCACGGCTGCAGAATGACATGCCACACCCTAGAGAAAGGGGATTTCCATAATTGGCCCCGTGGAGATTTTTTCTAAAAATCAGTTATTATAAGCTAGAGAGCAGCGCTCCTTTCGGTGGAATCCTGCACTTCCGTTGAAAATGTATGTGGCCACCCGCCCTCGAGATGAGCTGGTCAGAACATGAGTGGTGCATAGAAAGTTATCGTGGGCTAGGTACATCATGTTTGTACCAATCACGTCTGTTGATCGAGCCGTTGAGGTACCGTGACGGCCGCGTCACCGCGGACTGCCGACGTAGAGTTCACGGTGAAGGTAAAACCTTGAGAACTTTCAAGTCTGGACCCGGATCGAGTTAGTTTTTCTTCCACGGCTGCAGAATGACATGCCACACCCTAGAAAAGCGGATTTCCATAATTGGCCCCGTGGAGATTTTTTCTAAAAATCAATTATTATAAGTCAGAGAGCAGCGCTCCTTTCGGAGGAATCCTGCACTTCCGTTGAAAATGTATGTGGCCACCCGCGCTCGAGATGAGCCGGTCAGAACATGAGTGGTGCATAGAAAGTTAGCGTGGGCTACGTACATCATGTTTGTACCAATCACGTCTGTTGATCGAGCCGTTGAGGTACCGTGACGGCCGCGTCACCGCGGACTGCCGACGTAGAGTTCACGGTGAAGGTAAAACCCTGAGAACTTTGAAGTCTGGACCCGGATCGAGTTAGTTTTTCTTCCACGGCTGCAGAATGACATGCCACACCCTAGAGAAAGCGGATTTCCATAATTGGCCCCATGGAGATTTTTTCTAAAAATCACTTATTATAAGCCAGAGAGCAGCGCTCCTTTCGGTGGGATCCTGCACTTCCGTTGAAAATGTATGTGGCCACCCGCTCTCTAGATGAGCCGGTCAGAACATGAGTGGTGCATAGAAAGTTTGCGTGGGCTACGTACATCATGTTTGTACCAATCACGTCTATTGATCGAGCCGTTGAGGTACCGTGACGGCCGCGTCACCGCGGACTGCCGACGTAGAGTTCACGGTGAAGGTAAAACCTTGAGAACTTTGAAGTCTGGACCCGGATCGAGTTAGTTTTTCTTCCACGGCTGCATAATGACATGCCACACCCTAGAGAAAGCAGATTTCCATAATTGGCCCCGTGGAGATTTTTCTAAAAATCAGTTATTATAAGCCAAAGAGCAGCACTCCTTTCGGTGGAATCCTGCACTTCCGTTGAAAATGTATGTGGCCACCCGCCCTCGAGATGAGCCGGTCAGAACATGAGTGGTGCATAGAAAGTTATCGTGGGCTAGGTACATCATGTTTGTACCAATCACATCTGTTGATCGGGCCGTTGAGGTACCGTGACGGCCGCGTCACCGCGGACTGCCGACGTAGAGTTCACGGTGAAGGTAAAACCTTGAGAACTTTGAAGTCTGGACCCGGATCGAGTTAGTTTTTTTCCACGGCTGCAGAATGACATGCCACACCCTAGAGAAAGTGGATTTCCATAATTGGCCCCGTGGAGATTTTTTCTAAAAATCACTTATTATAAGCCATGGAGCAGCGCTCCTTTCGGTGGAATCCTGCACCTCCGTTGAAAATGTATGTGGCCACCCGCCCTCGAGATGAGCCGGTCAGAACATGAGTGGTGCATGGAAAGTTAGCGTGGGCTACGTACATCATGTTTGTACCAATCACGTCTGTTGATCGAGCCGTTGAGGTACCGTGACGGCCGCGTCACCGTGGACTGCCGACGTAGTGTTCACGGTGAAGGTAAAACCTTGAGAACTTTGAAGTCTGGACCCAGATCGAGTTAGTTTTTTTTCCACGGCTACAGAATGACATGCCACACCCTAGAGAAAGCAGATTTCCATAATTGGCCCCGTGGAGATTTTTTCTAAAAATCACTTATTATAAGCCAGAGAGCAGCGCTCCTTTCGGTGGAATTCTGCACTTCCGTTGAAAATGTATGTGGCCACCCGCCCTCGAGATGAGCCGGTCAGAACATGAGGGGTGCATAAAAAGTTAGCGTGGGCTACGTACATCATGTTTGTACCAATCACGTCTGTTGATCGACCCGTTGAGGTACCGTGACGGCCGTGTCACCGCGGACTGCCGACGTAGAGTTCACGGTGAAGGTAAAACCTTGAGAACTTTGAAGTCTGGACCCGGATCGAGTTAGTTTTTCTTCCAGAGCTGCATAATGACATGCCACACCCTAGAGAAAGTGGATTTCCATAATTGGCCCGTGGAGATTTTTTCTAAAAATCACTTATTATAAGCCAGAGAGCAGCGCTCATTTCGGTGGAATTCTGCACTTCCGTTGAAAATGTATGTGGCCACCCGCCCTCGAAATGAGCCGGTCAGAACATGAGTGGTGCATAGAAAGTTAGTGTGCGCTACGTACATCATGTTTGTACCAATCATGTCTGTTGATCGAGCCGTTGAGGTACCGTGACGGCCGCGTCACCGCGGACTGCCGACGTAGAGTTCACGGTGAAGGTAAAACCTTGAGAACTTTGAAGTCTGGACCCGGATCGAGTTAGTTTTTCTTCCAGAGCTGCATAATGACATGCCACACCCTAGAGAAAGCGGATTTCCATAATTGGCCCCGTGGAGATTTTTTCTAAAAATCAGTTATTATAAGCCAGAGAGCAGCGCTCCTTTCGGTGGAATCCTGCACTTCCGTTGAAACTGTATGTGGCCACCCGCCCTCGAGATGAGCCGGTCAGAACATGAGTGGTGCATAGAAAGTTAGTGTGGGCTACGTACATCATGTTTGTACCAATCACGTCTGTTGATCGAGCCGTTGAGGTACCGTGACGGCCGCGTCATCGCGGACTGCCGACGTAGAGTTCACGGTGAAGGTAAAACCTTGAGAACTTTGAAGTCTGGACCCGGATCGAGTTAGTTTTTTTTTTCCACGGCTGCAGAATGACATGCCACACCCTAGAGAAAGGGGATTTCCATAATTGGCCCCATGGAGATTTCTTCTAAAAATTACTTATTATAAGCCAGAGAGCAGCGCTCCTTTCGGTGGAATCCTGCACTTCCGTTGAAAATGTATGTGGCCACCCGCCCTCGAGATGAGCCGGTCAGAACATCAGTGGTGCATAGAAAGTAAGCGTGGGCTAGGTAGTACCAATCACGTCTGTTGATTGAGCTATTGAGGTACCGTGACGGCCGCGTCACCGCGGACTGCCGACGTAGAGTTCACGGTGAAGGTAAAACCTTGAGAACTTTGAAGTCTGGACCCGGATCGAGTTGGTTTTTTTTCCACGGCTGCAGAATGTCATGCCACACCCTAGAGAAAGCGGATTTCCATATTTGGCCCCGTGGAGATTTTTTCTAAAAATCAATTATTATAAGCCAGAGAGCAGCGCTCCTTTCAGTGGAATCATGCACTTCCGTTGAAAATGTATGTGGCCACCCTCCCTCGAGATGAGCCGGTCAGAACATGAGTGGTGCATAGAAAGTTAGTGTGGGCTACGTACATCATGTTTGTACCAATCACGTCTGTTGATCGAGCCGTTGAGGTACCGTGACGGCCGCGTCACCACGGACTGCCGACGAAGAGTTCACGGTGAAGGTAAAACCTTGAGAACTTTGAAGTCTGGACCCGGATCGAGTTGGTTTTTTTTCCACGGCTGCAAAATGACATACCACACCCTAGAGAAAGCGGATTTCCATAATTGGCCCCGTGGAGATTTTTTCTAAAAATCGCTTATTATAAGCCAGAGAGCAGCGCTCCTTTCAGTGGAATCCTGCACTTCCGTTGAAAATGTATGTGGCCACCCGCCCTCGAGATGAGCCGGTCAGAACATGAGTGGTGCATAGAAAGTTAGCGTGGGCTACGTACATCATGTTTGTACCAATCACGTCTGTTGATCGAGCCATTGAGGAACCGTGATGGCCGCGTCACCGCGGACTGCCGACGTAGAGTTCACGGTGAAGGTAAAACCTTGAGAACTTTGAAGTCTGGACCCGGATCGAGTTAGTTTCTTTTTCCACGGCTGCAGAATGACATGCCACACCCTAGCGAAAGGGGATTTCCAGCCAGAGAGCAGCGCTCCTTTCGGTGGAATCCTGCACTTCCGTTGAAAATGTATGTGGCCACCCACCCTCGAGATGAGCCGGTCAGAACATGAGTGGTTCATAGAAAGTTAGCGTGGGCTACGTACATCATGTTTGTACCAATCACGTCTGTTGATCGAGCCATTGAGGTACCATGACGGCCGCGTCACCGTGGACTACCGACGTAGAGTTCACGGTGAAGGTAAAACCTTGAGAACTTTGAAGTCTGGACCCGGATCGAGTTAGTTTTTTTTTTTCACGGCTGCAGAATGACATGCCACACCCTAGAGAAAGCGGATTTTCATAATTGGCCCCATGGAGATTTTTTTCTAAAAATCACTTATTATAAGCCAGAGAGCAGCGCTTCTTTCGGTGGAATCCTGCACTTCCGTTGAAAATGTATGTGGCCACCCGCCCTCGAGATGAGCCGGCCAGAACATCAGTGGTGCATAGAAAGTTAGCGTGGGCTACGTACATCATGTTTGTACCAATCACGTCTGTTGATCGAGCCGTTGAGGTACCGTGACGGCCGCGTCACCGCGGACTGCCGACGTAGAGTTCACGGTGAAGGTAAAACCTTGAGAACTTTGAAGTCTGGACCCGGATCGAGTTAGTTTTTCTTCCACAGCTGCATAATGACATGCCACACCCTAGAGAAAGTGGATTTCCATAATTGGCCCCGTGGAGATTTTTTTAAAATCAGTTATTATAAGCCAGAGAGCAGCGCTCCTTTCGGTGGAATCCTGCACTTCCGTTGAAAATGTATGTGGCCACCCGCCCTCGAGATGAGCCGGTCAGAACATGAGTGGTGCATAGAAAGTTATCGTGGGCTAGGTACATCATGTTTGTACCAATCACATCTGTTGATCGAGCCATTGAGGTACCGTGACGGCCGCGTCACCGCGGAGAGCCGACGTAGAGTTCACGGTGAAGGTAAAACTTGAGAACTTTGAAGTCTGGACCCGGATCGAGTTAGTTTTTCTTCCACGGCTGCAAAATGACATGCCACACCCTAGAGAAAGCGGATTTCCATAATTGGCCCCGTGGAGATTTTTTCTAAAAATCTGTTATTATAAGCCAGAGAGCAGCGCTCCTTTCGGTGGAATCCTGCACTTCCGGTTAAAATGTATGTGGCCACCCGCCCTCGAGATGAGCCGGTCAGAACATGAGTGGTGCATAGAAAGTTAGTGTGGGCTACGTACATCATGTTTGTACCAATCACGTCTGTTGATCGAGCCGTTGAGGTACCGTGACGGCCGCGTCATCGCGGACTGCCGACGTAGAGTTCACGGTGAAGGTAAAACCTTGAGAACTTTGAAGTCTGGACCCGGATCGAGTTAGTTTCTTTTTCCACGGCTGCAGAATGACATGCCACACCCTAGCGAAAGGGGATTTCCAGCCAAGAGCAGCGCTCCTTTCGGTGGAATCCTGCACTTCCGTTGAAAATGTATGTGGCCACCCACCCTCGAGATGAGCCGGTCAGAACATGAGTGGTGCATAGAAAGTTAGCGTGGGCTACGTACATCATGTTTGTACCAATCACGTCTGTTGATCGAGCCATTGAGGTACCGTGACGGCCGCGTCACCGCGGACTACCGACGTAGAGTTCACGGTGAAGGTAAAACCTTGAGAACTTTGAAGTCTGGACCAGGATCGAGTTAGTTTTTTTTTCCACGGCTGCAGAATGACATGCCACACCCTAGAGAAAGCGGATTTTCATAATTGGCCCCATGGAGATTTTTTCTAAAAATCACTTATTATAAGCCACAGAGCAGTGCTCCTTTCGGTGGAATCCTACACTTCCGTTGAAAATGTATGTGGCCACCCGCCCTCGAGATGAGCCGGCCAGAACATCAGTGGTGCATAGAAAGTTAGCATGGGCTACGTACATCATGTTTGTACCAATCACGTCTGTTGATCGAGCTATTGAGGTACCATGACGGCCGCGTCACCGCGGACTGCCGACGTAGAGTTCACGGTGAAGGTAAAACCTTGAGAACTTTGAAGTCTGGACCCGGATCGAGTTAGTTTTTTTCCACGGCTGCAGAATGTCATGCCACACCCTAGAGAAAGCGAATTTCTAAAATTGGCCCCGTGGAGATTTTTATAAAAATCACTTATTATAAGCTAGAGAGCAGCGCTCCTTTCGGTGGAATCCTGCACTTCCGTTAAAGATGTATGTGGCCACCCGCCCTCGAGATGAGCCGGTCAGAACAAGTGTGGTGCATAGAAAGTTAGTGTGGGCTACGTACATCATGTTTGTACCAATCACGTCTGTTGATCAAGCCGTTGAGGTACCGTGACGGCCGCGTCACCGCGGACTGCCGACGTAGAGTTCACGGTGATGGTAAAGCTTGAGAACTTTGAAGTCTGGACCCGGATCGAGTTATTTTTTTTCCACGGCTGCAGAATGACATGCCACACCCTAGCGAAATGGGATTTCCAGCCAGAGAGCAGCGCTCCTTTCGGTGGAATCCTGCACTTCCGTTGAAAATGTATGTGGCCACCCGCCCTCGAGATGAGCCGGTCAGAACATGAGTGGTGCATAGAAAGTTAGCGTGGGCTACGTACATCATGTTTGTACCAATCACGTCTGTTGATTGAGCCGTTGAGGTACCGTGACGGCCATGTCACCGCGGACTGCCGAAGTAGAGTTCACGGTGAAGGTAAAACCTTGAGAACTTTTGAAGTCTGGACCCGGATCGAGTTAGTTTTTTTCCACGGCTGCAGAATGACATGCCACACCCTAGAGAAAGCGGATTTCCATAATTGGCCCCGTGGAGATTTTTTCTAAAAATCACTTATTATAAGCCAGAGAGCAGCGCTCCTTTCAGTGGAATCATGCACTTCCGTTGAAGATGTATGTCGCCACCCTCCCACGAGATGAGCCGGTCAGAACATGAGTGGTGCATAGAAAGTTAGTGTACGCTACGTACATCATGTTTGTACCAATCACGTCTGTTGATCGAGCCGTTGAGGTACCGTGACGGCCGCGTCACCGCGGACTGCCGACGTAGAGTTCACGGTGAAGGTAAAACCTTGAGAACTTTGAAGTCTGGACCCGGATCGAGTTAGTTTTTTTTCCACGGCTGCAGAATGTCATGCCACACCCTAGAGAAAGCGAATTTCTAAAATTGGCCCCGTGGAGATTTTTATAAAATCACTTATTATAAGCTAGAGAGCAGCGCTCCTTTCGGTGGAATCCTGCACTTCCGTTAAAGATGTATGTGGCCACCCGCCCTCGAGATGAGCCGGTCAGAACAAGAGTGGTGCATAGAAAGTTAGTGTGGGCTACGTACATCATGTTTGTACCAATCACGTCTGTTGATCAAGCTGTTGATGATGGAGGGATAATAACCCGGTAGGCCCATGAAGAGGGAAACGTGACCCCCAGGAAGGAGGCCCGGTCAGGCCAGTTAGCCCTCAGCACGGGCCGGGTTATGTTTCTGGGCCGGCATCTTGGCGGTGACCCGGCTAAGGAAGGTGATTTCTGAAGGTACAAGAGGCGGTTCGAGAGGCGGTTCAAGACTTGGAGTGCACGAAGAATAAAGGAGCTAGGATAGGACTTGGAGTTCGGGTAGAACCCGGCTCTATTGTGTACGCGGTCAGAGGGCCCGGTATCTATATAAACCGGCCCCTGAGCCATAGCTAGCAAGACTTTCATAATCCCCAAGCTTTAGGCGAGAGAACCATCGAGAGAGACACACAAGCTTTGTAACCTAGATCGAGATCCGGCTCTGTTGTCGTAGCCGGGTTATCGAGATCGAGACCAAGATTAATAATAAGATAGCAGGAAGTAGGTCTTTATCTCCAATGGAGAGGCCGAACCTGGGTAAACCTGTGTCCCCTGCAATGCTAAACAATCTCCCAGACGCCAGTGTCGCCTTGCCCAAAAACTCAAGCTACCCCAAAGTAGCATCTGCCGTGTTATCTACCCCACGACAGTTGGCGCCGTCTGTGGGAATCGCGGCCAAAGGTGTCACCATCATGGGAGAAGCAAGAGAGGGGCCGAAAACTTTGTTTTTGGCCAGATCACAGTCAATGAGCAAGGAGAATCCATCGTCGATGATTTTGGCTGGGGGCCGGAATCTGATCTACTTGAATCAGGTGATGTTATTCCAATTGGCAAATTTAATGTTTTTGTGGGCATGATTACAACTAGATCTGCTAGTGATGGAGATTATGAATCTGTGTCAGGAGCCGCCACAATTGTTCAATCTGATGGAGAGGAATCAGTTGGCACAGCTGAAGTTGAGGAGGTCCTGAACACGCTGGAGGAACGGCTGGATGACCCGGCAGAAATCCCGGGTGACGCGGTGGAACAAGCCGGGTCGGAATCAATCTTGCCCCTGTTTGAAGGCCGGTTTGGGTATGATGCAGAAGAGAAGATGATGAGGAACAAGAGTCAAGTCCAAGCCCGGTTCGTAGGGTAGCGGTGTACACCGCGCCTTCGTCCAGCATGCAACCATCACCATCAGCTGTTGTTCCACCGGCCTTTACCCCGGGTCAACAGCAGCTGCCCCCAATTCTGGAGTTGGCAGAACAGAGAGTTGATGGAGAGCCGGCTTCGGTCTCAGAGGAAAGCGAGGGTACGGCAAGATACAGAAACAGTTTTGGGTTCCTGCATAACCGGGCCCAAGGAGAGGAAAGAAGTAACACAGCAGCTGCCCCGGCCTTGTTTAACAATGGCCTGGTCTTAGATCCATCAGCACTTACAAGGTTGGTTACTCCAGAAAACGCAGCAGTTAGAGCAATGGAATTGGATACAGCACGCCGAGCGTTGGAGCAGATGCGCAGGGACGCCGAGGCAGAGAGGCAAGAAATAGAAGCAAGAAAGAGGCAAATAGAGGATGAGGAAAATCGTCTCAATGAGATGACCAGGGCGCACCGGAGGAGGCACCAGAGCCGGCTGGCCCCTGGAGAAAACGCTATAAACCCAGCAGTACTGTTTAGGACCCCAGAAGATCAACCAGTTGGTGTCACCCAGGTGGCTCCAGTTGTAAGGGCAGATGTAGAACCAGATAGAGGAACAGGAGCAGCTGGGGTTGCAGTGGCAACGGCGCCGGGTCTTCTCGCTGGGGTAGCCAGGGGAAATCCGGGTCTGCCGCCCAGGACACCAAGGTTTCACACGCCGGCGGGTCACTATTCAAATCCGGCGGATAACGTGTATGCAGCAACTTTGGCGCTTGATCGTATTCCATTGGGAGACACGCCAGCGGAGATTGAAGCCCGGCGTGCCATTGACATGTTACGCACTGCAGTTGTCCAGCAAACTCAGTATTCAAGGGAGAAAAGTGCATTGCATTCCACAACGTATCGTAGCAAGAGTCGCAATGGAGGTAACCCGCCATTGGCCGGGCCTGTAGCGGCACAGCAGCAAAACCCGCCCCAGCAAAATCAAAATCAAAACAATCAGCAGCATCAACCCGCCCCAGCAATTTCCATAGCTCAGCAGATAGTCAATAGATCACGCGCGGG
The DNA here is from genome assembly GCA_947311845.1 of Poa pratensis. Lineage (NCBI taxonomy): Eukaryota > Viridiplantae > Streptophyta > Magnoliopsida > Poales > Poaceae > Poa > Poa pratensis. The sequence continues at coordinate 144,392 of CAMZMU010000063.1, forward strand.
GAGAAGTGCGGGCAATGCAAACCCGGTAGTACCTGCAGCAGGAGTACCACAAGGAGGACCGGGTCCTGCACCAGCCGCGTCTGCAAGCTCACCCGGTAATATCAATATTTCGGCAAGTTCTTCTAGTTTAGCCGGGCCAAAATGTCTTTCAGATTCCATTAGAGCAGAGCCTTTCCCTGAGAAGTTCAAGGAGCCAAGCAAGATATCCAATTATGAGCCCAGCATGGACCCGGCCAGCTGGTTGAGCAGTTATGAGATGGCAATGTGTATACGCAATGCCACAGAGAATGTTTGTGCCAAGTACATGTATTTGATGATGAGCGATGGAGCAGCGAAGTTGTGGTTTAAAAATCTACCAGAGAAGTCCATTAATTCCTGGGATGAGTTGAAGGCGGTTTTCACCAAGCACTTTCAGGGTACGTGCAAGCGTTTGTTTTCCATTGAGGATCTTGATCGTTGTATACAGAAAAAAGGCGAGTCAGCACGTCATTGGATGGGCCGGGTCACGGAGATCCTGCACTCTTCATCTGGTATTGAGCCCAAGGATGCAATTTCATCAATGGAGAAAACTTGTAAGTATGCACCACTTGTCCAGAAGCTGGGTCGCATGAAGGAAGGGCACCGGGTTAAGCCGGTCACCATGGCAGAGTTGATGGATGCTTGCAATAGGCACGCAGCCACGGACAAACTCAGGATGAGCCTGAGGAGGAAAAGGGGAAAGGCACGGCAAATAATGGTGGAAGGAACAATAATGGCTCGGGAAACAACAATAACAACAATCAGAATCAGCATAAGCGAGGTCATAATGATGGAAGTTCAGAGTTAGTAGCAAACACCAATACCGGGTTTCAGAGGCAAAGGATGGACGGGAACTACCAGGAAAAAGAGGTTATCAGGAAAATAGGGGTTATCAGGGAAACAGTGGGAATCACAATAGTGGAGGTAGTTACCAGGGAACACGCCCAATGAGTACTGAGGAAGCTTTTAGGATGCCGTGTCCTCGCCATAGCAAGATGGGCAGACCATCCAATCATTCATTGGCACAGTGTGTGGATTTGAATAGGTGGAAAAATAATGAGGTGCAGAGAGCTCTGCAGGGAGCAAACAGAAGTGGAGGACCCGGCCAGGGTGGTAACCCGGCTGCGGGGCCTCTAACAGGAGCAAATGCGGTACCCACTGGAAACCCGGGTCAGGGTCAGAACCAGAATACAGTAACCAAGGAGGATTTTCACAGAGCCAAGGCAACTTGGTCAGTATCACATATATACCAGTGGCACAACAAGAGAGAGAAAGATAGTCAAAAGGCGTTAATACAGTGGCTGCTGGAATTCCAAGGTATTTGAGGTGGTCAGAGCATGCAATTACTTGGAGCAGGCAGATCATCCAGAGGTGGTGGAGCACCCGGGCTGCTTGCTCTGTGTGCTCCTCAAGTTCACTTTCGAGTTGAAAAAGGTTTTGATGGTGGTAGTAGTATTAATATTACTGGGACACATTTGTGCGCATGGGTTGAAGGAGTCACAGTTGCAGAAAACGTCAACAATTTTTCACGGTATAGTTCCGGGAAATCAGCCACACCAGAGGGAAAATTTCATTGGAGGTAGCTTTTGGCGAGTCTATCCATAACTTCAGATCAGAGTGGCTCACGTTTGAGGTGGTAAAGTTTCCAAGTCCATATCATGCATTGTTGGGAAGGCCGGCTTATGCCAAGTTCATGGCAAGGCCGTGTTATGTGTATCTCCAGTTGAAAATGCCGGGTCCCAATGGGATCATCACTGTTCATGGTAACAGGAAATAGCAGCAGAGTGTGATGAGGGGATGCAGCCCTGGCAGAACAAACTGTGCAGAGAGGAGTTGAAAGCTTACAGATCAAATGTTGACCCACAGGATAACACGGCGCTCAAGAAGCCAATGACAGAAGATGATAGGGCAAAGTTCAAAGCAGCAAAGGACACAAAGATGGTGGATTTTGTGCCTGGGGATTCCTCCAAGCAGTTCGCCATAGGGACAAACTTAACTGACAAATAGGAAAGCGCGCTCATCGAGTTCATCCGTGAGAATCGGGATGTTTTTGCATGGACACCTAGTGACATGCCAGGCATTCCAACTGAACTCGCTGAGCACCGTTTACATGTTGATCCCAAGGCTAGGCCGGTAAAACAAGGTTTGAGAAAAATGAATGCAGAAAGGAGGAAAGCAATTGGAGAGAGATAGCCCGGCTTTTGGAGGCCGGCTTTATCATGGAAGTGTTTCATCCAGAGTGGTTAGCTAACCCGGTTTTGGTTCTAAAAAAGAATAATGAGTGGAGGATGTGTATTGATTTCACGAGTTGAACAAGCATTGTCCCAAGGATCCGTTTGCACTGCCGCGCATCGATCAAATCGTTGACGCAGTTGCAGGCAGCGAGCTCTTGTGTTTTCTGGATGCGTATTCAGGTTATCATCAGATCAAACTTAACAAGGAAGATTGGGAGAAGACGTCGTTTATCACCCCCTTTGGTGCTTTTTGTTACAAGACCATGACTTTTGGGTTGAAGAATGCAGGAGCAACTTATCAGAGGTGTATCCAGAATTGTTTTCATGATCAGATTGGGCGCAATGTGCATGCTTATGTTGATGATGTGGTTATCAAGTCAGAAAAAGCCGGGTCATTTATTAATGACCTTGCAGAGACATTCAAGAATCTGAGAGAGTACAAGATGAAGCTTAATCCTACGAAGTGTGTGTTTGGGGTTCCAGCGGGCAAGTTACTTGGTTTCATTGTGTCAGAGCGTGGAATTGAGGCAAACCCGGAAAAAATTCGTGCAATCCAGAGTTTGAAAAGGCCAGAGGAGTTGGCTGATGTTCAGAAGCTGACAGGCTGTGTGGCTGCGTTGAGCCGGTTTATTTCCCGGCTTGGAGAAAAAGCTATTCCGTTGTATAAGCTGTTGAAGAAGACAGATAACTTTGTGTGGAATCAAGAGGCAGATGAGGCCTTTGAGGCCTTGAAGAAGCAGTTGTCAGAAGCGCCAGTTTTAGCGGCGCCGGGTCCCAAGGAACCCATGCTTTTGTATGTTGCAGCCGGGCCTCAAGCTGTGAGTGCCGTGGTGGTGGTTGAGCGAAAAGAGGAAGGAAAAGAGAACCCGGTACAAAGGCCGGTCTATTATGTCAGCGAGGTCCTATCAGAAGCAAAGCAGAGATACCCACATTGGCAGAAGCTAGTGTTTGGTGTTTTCATGGCTAGTAGAAAGTTGAAGCCGTATTTCAGGAGCATCCAATTACGGTGGTCAGTTCTATTCCCTTAGCAGATATCATCAGAAACTCCGAAGCTACAGGAAGAATTGCCAAGTGGGCAATTGAAATGGGGGATTATCACATTGATTATGTGCCTCGCACAGCTATCAAGTCTCAGGCGTTGGCAGATTTTCTTAATGATTGGACACAGTTGAATGCACCACCTCTCACCCCGAGTCTCAAATCTTGGGTTATGCATTTTGACGGGTCTAAACAAGAGCAAGGTTCAGGAGCTGGAGTGGTGTTAACTTCTCCCAAAGGTGACAAGTTGAGTTATGTTTTGCAAATTCACTTTGATTGTACCAATAATGTGGCAGAGTATGAGGCCTTGTTACATGGTTTGCGTATGGCAAAGGAGATGAACATCAAGCGTATTAAGTGCTATGGGGATTCAGATCTTGTGGCGCAGCAAGTTTCAGGAACTTGGGACAGAAAAGATGCAACTATGGCGGCTTACAGGCGAGAGGTGGATAGAGTAGCTGGGTTCTTCTCAGGCTATCAGGTGGATCACATTGACCGCAGGAAAAACGATGCTGCAGATGCTTTGTCAAGACTCGGCTCACGCAGAGAGCCGGTTCCACCTAACGTTTTCTTGGACGAGCTATGGGCTCCATCAGTCAAGTCCCAGGATGAGGAAGAGTTGGTAGACCCGGATTCGCAGCTGGTGGCTGTAACCCGGGAAATTCCAGAGTGGACAGAACCGTATCTTGCATATCTTTTGAGAGGGGAGTTGCCCCAGCAGGAAGTCATAGCCCGGCAGATCGTGCGCCGGTGCAAGGCCTATGTGGTCATAGATGGTGAGTTATATAAGAGAAGTGTTTCAGGGGTATATCAGAGATGTGTGTCTGGAAAGGAGGGCCGGCAAATTTTGAAGGAAATTCACGAGGGAGATTGTGGTCATCATGCTTCAACTAGGTCCTTGGTTGCAAAAGCTTTCAGGCACGGTTTCTTTTGGCTCACAGCCCAGGCAGATGCAGAGCGCTTGGTGAATAGATGTGATGGATGTCAAAGGTATGCAAGACAGATTCATGTGCCGGCTCAGGAGTTGAGAACAATACCTTTGACTTGGCCCTTTGCAGTTTGGGGGCTTGATATGGTGGGTCCTTTCAGCATGTCTCCTTGTAAGAAAACCCACCTCCTCGTTGCCATTGACAAGTTTACCAAGTGGGTTGAGGTCATGCCTGTTACAAATTGTGAGGCGGCAACAGCAGTGAAGTTTTTGAAGCAGATCATACACAGGTTTGGGTATCCCCATAGTATTATCACAGACAATGGTACTAATATGTCCTTGGGAGAGATGGCAAAGTTTTGTGGAAACAATGGTATACGTTTGGATGTTGCTTCTGTGGCTCATCCTCAGGCCAATGGGCAAGTTGAACGAGCTAACCAGGAGTTACTCAGAGGATTGAAACCACGTCTCCGGGTCCCGTGTCTCAGAGCCGCCGGAGCGTGGGTGGAGGAATTGCCATCAGTTGTTTGGGGAATCAATACAACACCAAACAGATCCACAAAGATGACCCCTTTCTTCATGGTGTATGGGGCAGAGGCAGTTTTGCCAAGTGATATTATTCATGACTCGCCTCGCGTGGCGGCTTACGTGGAGACAGAAAATGAGAAGACCCGGCAGGATTCTGTTGACCTGCTGGAGGAGAATAGAGAGCAAGCATTGGAAAGATCAGCAATTTATCAGCAAGATTTGAGGCGGTATCACAGCCGCCGGGTTAAAACTCGCACCTTCCAGGAAGGTGATCTAGTGTTGCGATGGGTGCAGTCCAAGGAAGGGATGCACAAGTTATCTCCTCCTTGGGAAGGGCCCTTCATCATAAGCAAGAAATTGAACAATGGTTCATACTATTTGGTGGACGCTAGAGAGAAATCAGAGACAGTCAATGACTCAACACACTCTACCTTTTCTATGGAAGAGCGTGAGAGGCCGTGGAACATTGCGCAGCTGCGCCCATATTATACTTAGCATGAAAAAGATGTATCAGATGTAACACACGATGTAACAGGCAGCAGGTTTCAGACGCGCTCTTTTCCTTACCAGGGTACCTAAGGGGACTGGAAGGTTTTTAATGAGGCGGCTTGCTGACCTAACCTTTTCTATCAATAAAGTGAAGGTTGAAACAGAAATTTGTCTTGTCTCAGTTTATGTTTCAGTTTTATAAGCCGGTTATTTTTCTTTGTTCTATATGTATTGTGGCAGTTCTGGGTCAAGCTTGGTCCTGGGGGCTTGTCATTGAGATAGCTAAAGTTATTTCCCCAGGACCCGGCTCATAAGTATCCCCGGGTTTCAGTTTTGGTTGCAGTTGTTTAAGTTTTTTATTTTTGAGGATGCCCAGAGAGTGCGTCCCACCAGTATTTTGGATCAATGGGGTACTGAGGCATAAGCCCTTTACTTTATAAACATTGATCCAGGTCTTGGGGGCTCTTACTGCAAAAAGTCTGTAGCTGCAATCCCAAGACCCGGCTTTTATGCCACTAGTATTCTTGGTTATCTTGCTGTGTAGCTGATGTGACTCGCACTTATATGGCCTGATTGCACACCTGGAAACTCAATCAACCATGAAGCCCATTGGGACTTGGTTTGACCCTGTTTTTCTCAGAGAAGTTGCGCCAGGATATCCATGCGAAAGCCGGCTCACAGTTAAAGAAACCAAAAGGGTCATCAAAACCACAGAAGATAAGCAATTGGATATTTCAATGTCATGTGATTCCACATAGTTTCACCAAAGTTTAAAACAAGTGCAAAAGCACACATCACAGGCATGGTATCAGAATAGCTAAGTTATTACAATAAAGTGCCCCAAGGGCCGAATGATTAAGTTTTCTAGCAGAGACACAGCATCTGCATAAGTTAAGAGCCGGCTTCTGGAGCCGGGTTAGTGGAAGGAGTTGTAGCTGGGGTGCCGTCTTTGGCGCTTGCGAGTCATCCTTGGCCGTCTCTGCTTCTGCTTCCCGGGTCTTGGGGGCTCCATCAGTGCGCCAGGTGACAAGTTGAAGGGACTGGAAGTAGTTCATCTTCATCTTCCACTGGTGCACGCGCTGGAGGTGGCACAGTGGGAGTTGAGGAGCTTGGCGCAGCGGAAGTACTTGGAGCAGTTTTATCACCAGCAACAGATTCCTTGTAGCTCTGTAGCAGGTCGATGCGTTGAGGCTCGTCGTCCACAATTTCTTTATTCGCCTCGTTGTAGCCATACTGGATGGTGTTAAGCTTCAGATTGTTGGCAATTTGGGTAGCCACGAACCGGGTCTGCTTCATAACCCGGCTGTAGGTCTTCCTGTCAAAAGGAGTGCCATCTGCATTGTACTCAGGAAAACCCGATGCCAGAGGAGCCGGGTCAAGTTGGGGATAGTAAGCTTTAGCCAAAGCTAGGCTGCGCATGGCCCCGGCCCTGCATGCAGATTTCTTCAGCAGGTGAATCCAGCCAGGCATTGTGGACAAATGGCCCAGCACTTCAGTGTAAGTGCTGGGCGGGTTTTCCCAGTTTCTTGCAGCTTTGATGACCTCGCAACTCCCAAAGTATAATTGGCGGACCAGTGTATACATGCATTTGACTTTCTCAGTTGCGGTCTTGCGGATGTTGCCATCACGTGCACCTGCAAAAGGGAAACCAGTGTCAGGCATAGTTTACATGCCAGCTTGGAACAGACGAAAAATTTACCGGGTTTTGAGAGTATTGTGCTTACCAACAAGGGAGGCAACCATGGCAGTAATCATCTTCTTCAGGCGGGTCAGCTCGCTGGTAGCTGTATTCAATTTCTGTTGGAGGCTGGTCAGCTGCTCTTGAAAGTTTTCTTCATGCTCTTGCATGTCCCGCTTCAAGTCTGAGTTCTCCTGAGTCAAGGCAGTTATTTTTTCTTCCAGGGCTTGAAGTTTGTTTGCCCCTTCAGCCCGGGTCTCAGTCTCAGCTTTTAAGGCTCCTTGTAGCCGGGCCACTTCTTCATCGGCTTGGTTCACATGTTCCTGTTAAAAAAAAAGTGCACAGTTTAGCCTCAAGTTACTAAGGAATTATTAGCCTGGAACTTGGGGGCTACAAAGTTTCAAAAGTTTGCAACAGACAAGTAAAGCCCCAGGTTGCCGCAAGCGTGCTAACCCGGTGCTTGGGGGCTACACGGGTGAAATTTTAAAATTGTTCAAGTGATTAGTCCCAGGTTGCTGTGGACAGCTAACCCGGCACTTGGGGGCTACAGTGTTGAAAAGTTTTTGTAAAGGATGTTGGCGTTTCAAGCACCAAGTTTTTCAACAAGTGATAAATTTGGAGCTTGGGGGCTAGGCAGAGTATGGTTATGCAAGAAGTAAGAAGGTAAGTAAAGTTAAAAGCACACCTGGTACCGTTTCTGAAGCAGAGAGACAAGCTCAGTCTCCAAGTTCTTATGATGAGCAAGGCGAGAAAAGTATTCCTCGCACAGAGCCGGTGTGGACATGGAGTTCAGAGTCGCCAGATCCAAAGAAGCAACCGGGTCCTTGCCCTTTGCAGAGGGATCCACCTTGATTTCTGGTGCTGTGACCTTGGCAATAGCAGTGGACACGCCAGGAGCCGGGCCTTGCTTAGACCCGGTGATCTGGACTTCTGGGTCAACTTCTTTGGTTCCAGACCCATGCCCGGGTGATTGCGCGTCTGGGCTTGGTTTTGGAGCAACTGGCGGACTTGGTGGTGAGGTTACCACGTTTTCGGCGCCAGATTCTTCTTTTTGACCCTCCTCAACTTGTACTTCCATTGGAGAGGGTTCAGTTCTGGCAGGTGGAGGAGATGCGGTTGGAGAAGATTCCGGGTCTTCCTCCACAATAGCTTTGGCACTGAAGCGAAAAGAGGTGAATTTAGTTACAGAAAAGATTAAAGTGTTGAAAAATGAAAAGAAAGGAGAGTAATCCTAACCCGGTATTGATGAGGAAATCCTCGGGCGTGCTAGCCGCGTCCGAGGAAGAATCTGATAAACGAGAACGTTTAGGAACCCGGATTTTGCCAGCCAAAGGGTACTTTTTGCTGGGCGTCTTCTGGATCGATTTGGCCCAGCTTGATAAAGAACATGGAGGGATACCTGTGCTCAAGTGACATGGCTTGCAGAGGACCGGGTCCGCGGTTTCTTGTTGGCTTCAGCTTCCTTCTCAAGTTCCTTTTCCTGTGTTGGTATTTGAGTTTGAGATGAGTTCATCATGCAAGTTGAGGAACGAGAAAATGGCACCTTTGCAATTGCAGCTCGGGTCCTCTTTTGAGGAGTGGGTGCAGCAGTTTGTGGACCCGGCAATACGTCCGGAGCCGGGTCATTGGGGCCTGGAATGAGAAGAGCCGGGTTATCAGTAGAAGTGTCCTTTTTGGGGACTTCGTTGTTAATCAGCTCGAGGAAGAGCCGGCCTATGGAGTCTGGCTCACCTTCTTCTTCTTCTTCTTGGTCGTCACTTTCTGTGTCCTCTTCAGCAGAGGATGTAGGGGTGTAATCTGCACTCCACCATTTGGAGTCCTGACAAAAGAAGAAGGTATCAGTAAGATAGTTTGCAAGAAATACCGGGTTACAGTTAAAGAAGTGAGTAGATGACAAGTTGTACCGTAGGAGGTTTGTTCTTGGTGCTGAAAGGGGCGAGCCCGTTCATAGCAATATCAGTCTTCTTTTCGCCAAGGAGCCTCTTGGCGTTCTTCACGATCTGATCCTCTAACAGTGTGATTTCTGAGTAACGCATGTCGTCAGTGGTCTCTTCTGTGTATTCATGGAAGAGCCGGGTCCTGATGCTGAGAGGTTGGATGAACCAACCAACCCAGCATTTCACCAGATCAGTTCCACGAAGGCCGTGGGCTAGTAGGGCTCTGGCCCGGCGGTGGATGCCTTCAAGTGCTTCCCGCTTCTCCGGGCTAGCATAGCTGTTCATCTTTGAATTGTACACAAGAGGGAATTTCTGAAGGCCGGGAATTTGGCCTCATCAGCTCAGGAGAGGTATCCTTGCAGTAGAAGTAAGTGTTCTGCCACCCCTTAGGGTGGCTGGCCAAAGCAAGAGCCGGGAAAGTGCATTCTTTGCGGCGTTGAATAGACACGCCCCCTACGGACCAAGAGGTTGATTTTTTCGAGATGGGTTGCAATAGAAGATTTCAAGGAAAAATTCGAGAGACGGAGGCATTTGGAGATAATCCTCACAGAAAACGACGTAGTTGCTAATGTTCAAAATGGAATTGGGCGCCACATCCATGGGAGTGAGCCCGTAGTATTTAAAGACTTGGCGGAAAAAGAGGGAACCCGGGGGGCGGAGACCCCGGGTCACATGATCTAAGAGCACAACGACCTCACCTTTTTCTGGTGTGGGCCGGGTCTCCTCCCCAGGTGCGCGCCACTGGATCTCGTTCTGAGCCGGGAGTTCGCCCCGGTTCACGAAAGACTGAAGGGTGGTCTTGGTCGCACTGGACCTTGTCCAGTTTACTGGAGCAGCAGTGGCCGCGCCCCCAGATCCACCAGCAGAGGACCCAATGGGTTTCTTCGCAAGTTTCTTTGCGGCCTTGGGTCCTCCAGCAAGTTTCTTTTCCTTCACCATGGCCAAGGTGCCTAAACAGTAACAATGGCGAAGAACAGCAAAGACGCTAAGGATCCAAGTTCCAGATGTGATGCGGAGAAAGAAATATGGGTTGAATCTAGGTGAAATAAAGGCTGGAATCGGATGCGCAGTACGGAAGCAGGGATAAATTGGATTACCTTGAGGATTAATCGAGATCGAAGGGCTTGATCGGAGATTGGAGTTCCGGCGGTTGTGGCGGCTGTGACGCGAGCGTGAGGTAGGAGATGAAGGTGAGGGGATGAGAAATGACCGCGGTGGGTGTTGGCCTGGTATTTATGGCCACGGTGAAAACCCTAGGGGTATTGCGTAAAAATGAGTGGATAAGATAAGCATCTTCTCCGGGAAGTCAACGACAAACAGACAGGACAAAAGGAATATTCTTTGACTCCAGTTATGACTAGCAAGTGGTCCAGTTGAGTTGAGATTTTCGCTAAGTGTTGGGTGAGAGACCCGGAGACATATGACCTAGTATGAGAAAGCCGGGTTACGGTATGACCCGCCAAGAAGAGCTGGCACAGTTAAGCAGAAAGATAAAATAGTGCATTATATGTATTTGTTGTTTTTGTATTTCAGGTGGTTAACCCGGCAAGCCAGGGTACCAGCATTGATCAAGGAAGCGACACAAAGTTGGAAGCAAAGCATGGCAACCTGGTTACCTGGTTAACCTGGGGCTACTGATGGAGGGATAATAACCCGGTAGGCCCATGAAGAGGGAAACGTGACCCGCCAGGAAGGAGGCCCGGTCAGGCCAGTTAGCCCTCAGCACGGGCCGGGTTATGTTTCTGGGCCGGCATCTTGGCGGTGACCCGGCTAAGGAAGGTGACGTTCTAGAAGGTACAAGAGGCGGTTCGAGAGGCGGTTCAAGACTTGGAGTGCACGAAGAATAAAGGAGCTAGGATAGGACTTGGAGTTCGGGTAGAACACGGCTCTATTGTGTACGCGGTCAGAGGGCCCGGTATCTATATAAACCGGCCCCTGAGCCATAGCTAGCAAGACTTTCATAATCCCCAAGCTTTAGGCGAGAGAACCATCGAGAGAGACACACAAGCTTTGTAACCTAGATCGAGATCCGGCTCTGTTGTCGTAGCCGGGTTATCGAGATCGAGACCAAGATTAATAACAAGATAGCAGGAAGTAGGTCTTTATCTCCAATGGAGAGGCCGAACCTGGGTAAACCTGTGTCCCCTGCAATGATAAACAATCTCCCAGACGCCAGTGTCGCCTTGCCCAAAAACTCAAGCTACCCCAAAGTAGCATCTGCCGTGTTATCTACCCCACGACAGTTGGCGCCGTCTGTGGGAATCGCGGCCAAAGGTGTCACCATCATGGGAGAAGCAAAGAGAGGGGCCGAAAACTTTGTTTTTGGCCAGATCACGGTCAATGAGCAAGGAGAATCCATCGTCGATGATTTTGGCTGGGGGCCGGAATCTGATCTGCTTGAATCAGGTGATGTTATTCCAATTGGCAAATTTAATGTTTTTGTGGGCATGATTACAACTAGATCTGCTAGTGATGGAGATTATGAATCTGTGTCAGGAGCCCCCACAATTGTTCAATCTGATGGAGAGGAATCAGTTGGCACAGCTGAAGTTGAGGAGGTCCTGAACACGCTGGAGGAACGGCTGGATGACCCGGCAGAAATCCCAGGTGACGCGGTGGAACAAGCCGGGTCGGAATCAATCTTGCCCCTGTTTGAAGGCCGGTTCGGGTATGATGCAGAAGAGGAAGATGATGAGGAACAAGAGTCAAGTCCAAGCCCGGTTCGTAGGGTAGCGGTGTACACCGCGCCTTCGTCCAGCACGCAACCATCACCATCAGCTGTTGTTCCCCCGGCCTTTACCCCGGGTCAGCAGCAGCTGCCCCCAATTCTGGAGTTGGCAGAACAGAGAGTTGATGGAGAGCCGGCTTCGGTCTCAGAGGAAAGCGAGGATACGGCAAGATACAGAAACAGTTTTGGGTTCCTGCATAACCGGGCCCAAGGAGAGGAAAGAAGTAACACAGCAGCTGCCCCGGCCTTGTTTAACAATGGCCTGGTCTTAGATCCATCAGCACTTACAAGGTTGGTTACTCCAGAAAACGCAGCAGTTAGAGCAATGGAATTGGATACAGCACGCCGAGCGTTGGAGCAGATGCGCAGGGACGCCGAGGCAGAGAGGCAAGAAATAGAAGCAAGAAAGAGGCAAATAGAGGATAAGGAAAATCGTCTCAATGAGATGACCAGGGCGCACCGGAGGAGGCACCAGAGCCGGCTGGCCCCCGGAGAAAACGCTATAAACCCAGCAGTACTGTTTAGGACCCCAGAAGATCAACCAGTTGGTGTCACCCAGGTGGCTCCAGTTGTAAGGGCAGATGTAGAACCAGATAGAGGAATAGGAGCAGCTGGGGTTGCAGTGGCAACGGCGCCGGGTCTTCTCGCTGGGGGAGCCAGGGGAAATCCGGGTTTGCCGCCCAGGACACCAAGGTTTCACACGCCGGCGGGTCACTATTCAAATCCGGCGGATAACGTGTATGCAGCAACTTTGGCGCTTGATCGTATTCCGTTGGGAGACACGCCAGCGGAGATTGAAGCCCGGCATGCCATTGACATGTTACGCACTGCAGTTGTCCAGCAAACTCAGTATTCAAGGGAGAAAAGTGCATTGCATTCCACAACATATCGTAGCAAGAGTCGCAATGGAGGTAACCCGCCATTGGCCGGGCCTGTAGCGGCACAGCAGCAAAACCCGCCCCAGCAAAATCAAAATCAAAACAATCAGCAGCATCAGCCCGCCCCAGCAGTTTCCATAGCTCAGCAGATAGTCAATAGATCACGCGCGGGGAGAAGTGCGGGCAATGCAAACCCGGTAGTACCTGCAGCAGGAGTACCACAAGGAGGACCGGGTCCTGCACCAGCCGCATCTGCAAGCTCACCCGGTAATATCAATATTTCGGCAAGTTCTTCTAGTTTAGCCGGGCCAAAATGTCTTTCAGATTCCATTAGAGCAGAGCCTTTCCCTGAGAAGTTCAAGGAGCCAAGCAAGATTGCTAACTACGAGCCAAGCACAGACCCGGCAAGCTGGTTGAGCAGTTATGAGATGGCAATGTGTATACGCAATGCCACAGAGAACGTTTGTGCAAAGTATATATATTTGATGATGATGGTGCAGCAAAGTTGTGGTTCAAGAATTTGCCAGAGAAATCTATCAATTCTTGGATGAGTTGAAAACAATTTTCATCAAGCACTTTCAGGGCACGTGCAAGCGTTTATTTTCCATTGAAGATCTTGATCGTTGCGTACATCATGTTTGTACCAATCACGTCTGTTGATCGAGCCGTTGAGGTACCGTGACGGCCGCGTCACCGCGGACTGCCGACGTAGAGTTCACGGTGAAGGTAAAACCATGAGAACTTTGAAGTCTGGACCCGGATCGAGTTAGTTTTTTTTTCCACGGCTGCAGAATGTCATGCCACACCCTAGAGAAAGCGGATTTCTAAAATTGGCCCCGTGGAGATTTTTATAAAAATCACTTATTATAAGCTAGAGAGCAGCGCTCCTTTCGGTGGAATCCTGCACTTCCGTTAAAGATGTATGTGGCCACCCGCCCTCGAGATGAGCCGGTCAGAACAAGAGTGGTGCATAGAAAGTTAGTGTGGGCTACGTACATCATGTTTGTACCAATCACGTCTGTTGATCAAGCTGTTGATGATGGAGGGATAATAACCCGGTAGGCCCATGAAGAGGGAAACGTGACCCGCCAGGAAGGAGGCCCGGTCAGGCCAGTTAGCCCTCAGCACGGGCCGGGTTATGTTTCTGGGCCGGCATCTTGGCGGTGACCCGGCTAAGGAAGGTGACGTTCTAGAAGGTACAAGAGGCGGTTCGAGAGGCGGTTCAAGACTTGGAGTGCACGAAGAATAAAGGAGCTAGGATAGGACTTGGAGTTCGGGTAGAACACGGCTCTATTGTGTACGCGGTCAGAGGGCCCGGTATCTATATAAACCAGCCCCTGAGCCATAGCTAGCAAGACTTTCATAATCCCCAAGCTTTAGGCGAGAGAACCATCGAGAGAGACACACAAGCTTTGTAACCTAGATCGAGATCCGGCTCTGTTGTCGTAGCCGGGTTATCGAGATCGAGACCAAGATTAATAACAAGATAGCAGGAAGTAGGTCTTTATCTCCAATGGAGAGGCCGAACCTGGGTAAACCTGTGTCCCCTGCAATGCTAAACAATCTCCCAGACGCCAGTGTCGCCTTGCCCAAAAACTCAAGCTACCCCAAAGTAGCATCTGCCGTGTTATCTACCCCACGACAGTTGAGGTACCGTGACGGCCGCGTCACCGCGGACTGCCGACGTAGAGTTCACGGTGAAGGTAAAAGCTTGAGAACTTTGAAGTCTGGACCCGGATCGAGTTATTTTTTTTCCACGGCTGCAGAATGACATGCCACACCCTAGCGAAATGGGATTTCCAGCCAGAGAGCAGCGCTCCTTTCGGTGGAATCCTGCACTTCCGTTGAAAATGTATGTGGCCACCCGCCCTCGAGATGAGCCGGTCAGAACATGAGTGGTGCATAGAAAGTTAGCGTGGGCTACGTACATCATGTTTGTACCAATCACGTCTGTTGATTGAGCCGTTGAGGTACCGTGACGGCCATGTCACCCCGGACTGCCGACGTAGAGTTCACGGTGAAGGTAAAACCTTGAGAACTTTTGAAGTCTGGACCCGGATCGAGTTAGTTTTTTTCCACGGCTGCAGAATGACATGCCACACCCTAGAGAAAGCGGATTTCCATAATTGGCCCCGTGGAGATTTTTTCTAAAAATCACTTATTATAAGCCAGAGAGCAGCGCTCCTTTCAGTGGAATCATGCACTTCCGTTGAAGATGTATGTCGCCACCCTCCCTCGAGATGAGCCGGTCAGAACATGAGTGGTGCATAGAAAGTTAGCGTGGGCTACGTACATCATGTTTGTACCAATCACGTCTGTTGATTGAGCCGTTGAGGTACCGTGACGGCCGTGTCACCGCGGACTGCCGACGTAGAGTTCACGGTGAAGGTAAAACCTTGAGAACTTTGAAGTCTGGACCCGGATCGAGTTAGTTTTTCTTCCACAACTGCATAATGACATGCCACACCCTAGAGAAAGTGGATTTCCATAATTGGCCCCGTGGAGATTTTTCTAAAAATCAGTTATTATAAGCCAGAGAGCAGCGCTTCTTTCGGTGGAATCCTGCACTTCCGTTGAAAATGTATGTGGCCACCCGCCCTCGAGATGAGCCGGTCAGAACATGAGTGGTGCATAGAAAGTTATCATGGGCTAGGTACATCATGTTTGTACCAATCACATCTGTTGATCGAGCCGTTGAGGTACCGTGACGGCCGCGTCACCGCGGACAGCCGACGTAGAGTTCACGGTGAAGGTAAAACTTGAGAACTTTGAAGTCTGGACCCGGATCGAGTTAGTTTTTTTTATGGCTGCATGATGACATGCCACACCCTAGAGAAAGTGGATTTCCATAATTGGCCCCGTGGATATTTTTTCTAAAAATCACTTATTATAAGCCAGAGAGCAGCGCTCATTTCGGTGGAATCCTGCACTTCCGTTGAAAATGTATGTGGCCACCCGCCCTCGAGATGAGCCGGTCAGAACATGAGTGGTGCATAGAAGGTTAGTGTGCGCTACGTTCATCATGTTTGTACCAATCACGTCTGTTGATCGAGCCGTTGAGGTACCGTGACGGCCGCGTCACCGCGGACTGCCGACGTAGAGTTCACGGTGAAGGTAAAACCTTGAGAACTTTGAAGTCTGGACCCGGATCGAGTTAGTTTTTCTTCCACGGCTGCAGAATGACATGCCACACCCTAGAGAAAGCGGATTTCCATAATTGGCCCCGTGGAGATTTTTTCTAAAAATCAGTTATTATAAGCCAGAGAGCAGCGCTCCTTTCGGTGGAATCCTGCACTTCCGTTGAAACTGTATGTGGCCACCCGCCCTCGAGATGAGCCGGTCAGAACATGAGTGGTGCATAGAAAGTTAGTGTGGGCTACGTACATCATGTTTGTACCAATCACGTCTGTTGATCGAGCCGTTGAGGTACCGTGACGGCCGCGTCATCGCGGACTGCCGACGTAGAGTTCACGGTGAAGGTAAAACCTTGAGAACTTTGAAGTCTGGACCCGGATCGAGTTAGTTTTTTTTTCCACGGCTGCAGAATGACATGCCACACCCTAGAGAAAGGGGATTTCCATAATTGGCCCCATGGAGATTTCTTCTAAAAATTACTTATTATAAGCCAGAGAGCAGCGCTCCTTTCGGTGGAATCCTGCACTTCCGTTGAAAATGTATGTGGCCACCCGCCCTCGAGATGAGCCGGTCAGAACATCAGTGGTGCATAGAAGGTTAGCGTGGGCTAGGTAGTACCAATCACGTCTGTTGATTGAGCTATTGAGGTACCGTGACGGCCGCGTCACCGCGGACTGCCGACGTAGAGTTCACGGTGAAGGTAAAACCTTGAGAACTTTGAAGTCTGGACCCGGATCGAGTTAGTTTTTTTTCCACGGCTGCAGAATGTCATGCCACACCCTAGAGAAAGCGGATTTCCATATTTGGCCCCGTGGAGATTTTTTCTAAAAATCAATTATTATAAGCCAGAGAGTAGCGCTCCTTTCAGTGGAATCATGCACTTCCGTTGAAAATGTATGTCGCCACCCTCCCTCGAGATGAGCCGGTCAGAACATGAGTGGTGCATAGAAAGTTAGTGTGGGCTACGTTCATCATGTTTGTACCAATCACGTCTGTTGATCGAGCCGTTGAGGTACCGTGACGGCCGCGTCACCGCGGACTGCCGACGAAGAGTTCACGGTGAAGGTAAAACCTTGAGAACTTTGAAGCCTGGACCCGGATCGAGTTGGTTTTTTTTTCCACGGCTGCAAAATGACATACCACACCCTAGAGAAAGCGGATTTCCATAATTGGCCCCGTGGAGATTTTTTCTAAAAATCGCTTATTATAAGCCAGAGAGCAGCGCTCCTTTCGGTGGAATCCTGCACTTCCGTTGAAAATGTATGTGGCCACCCACCCTCGAGATGAGCCGGTCAGAACATGACTGCTTCATAGAAAGTTAGCGTGGGCTACGTACATCATGTTTGTACCAATCACGTCTGTTGATCGAGCCATTGAGGTACCATGACGGCGCGTCACCGCGGACTACCGACGTAGAGTTCACGGTGCAGGTAAAACCTTGAGAACTTTGAAGTCTGGACCCGGATCGAGTTAGTTTTTTTTTCCACGGCTGCAGAATGACATGCCACACCTAGAGAAAGCGGATTTTCATAATTGGCCCCATGGAGATTTTTTTCTAAAAATCACTTATTATAAGCTAGAGAGCAGCGCTTCTTTCGGTGGAATCCTGCACTTCCGTTGAAAATGTATGTGGCCACCCGCCCTCGAGATGAGCCGGCCAGAACATCAGTGGTGCATAGAAAGTTAGCGTGGGCTACGTACATCATGTTTGTACCAATCACGTCTGTTGATCGAGCTGTTGAGGTACCGTGACGGCCGCGTCACCGCGGACTGCCGACGTAGAGTTCACGGTGAAGGTAAAACCTTGAGAACTTTGAAGTCTGGACCCGGATCGAGTTAGTTTTTCTTCCACAGCTGCATAATGACATGCCACACCTAGAGAAAGTGGATTTCCATAATTGGCCCCGTGGAGATTTTTTAAAATCAGTTATTATAAGCCAGAGAGCAGCGCTCCTTTCGGTGGAATCCTGCACTTCCGTTGAAAATGTATGTGGCCACCCGCCCTCGAGATGAGCCGGTCAGAACATGAGTGGTGCATAGAAAGTTATCATGGGCTAGGTACATCATGTTTGTACCAATCACATCTGTTGATCGAGCCGTTAAGGTACCGTGACGGCCGCGTCACCGCGGACAGCCGACGTAGAGTTCACGGTGAAGGTAAAACTTGAGAACTTTGAAGTCTGGACCCGGATCGAGTTAGTTTTTTTTATGGCTGCATGATGACATGCCACACCCTAGAGAAAGCGGATTTCCATAATTGGCCCCGTGGAGATTTTTTCTAAAAATCACTTATTATAAGCCAGAGAGCAGCGCTCCTTTCGGTGGAATCCTGCACATCCGTTGAAAATGTATGTGGCCACCCGCCCTCGAGATGAGCCGGTCAGAACATGAGTGGTGCATAGAAAGTTAGCGTGGGCTACGTACATCATGTTTGTACCAATCACGTCTGTTGATCGAGCCATTGAGGAACCGTGATGGCCGCGTCACCGCGGACTGCCGACGTAGAGTTCACGGTGAAGGTAAAACCTTGAGAACTTTGAAGTCTGGACCCAGATCGAGTTAGTTTCTTTTTCCACGGCTGCAGAATGACATGCCACACCCTAGCGAAAGGGATTTCCAGCCAGAGAGCAGCACTCCTTTCGGTGGAATCCTGCACTTCCGTTGAAAATGTATGTGGCCACCCACCCTCGAGATGAGCCGGTCAGAACATGAGTGGTTCATAGAAAGTTAGCGTGGGCTACGTACATCATGTTTGTACCAATCACGTCTGTTGATCGAGCCATTGAAATACCATGACGGCCGCGTCACCGCGGACTACCGACGTAGAATTCGTGGTGAAGGTAAAACCTTGAGAACTTTGAAGTCTGGACCCGGATCGAGTTAGTTTTTTTTTTCCACGCTGCAGAATGACATGCCACACCCTAGAGAGAGCGGATTTTCATAATTGGCCCATGGAGATTTTTTTCTAAAAATCACTTATTATAAGCTAGAGAGCAGCGCTTCTTTCGGTGGAATCCTGCACTTCCGTTGAAAATGTATGTGGCCACCCGCCCTCGAGATGAGCCGCCAGAACATCAGTGGTGCATAGAAAGTTAGCGTGGGCTACGTACATCATGTTTGTACCAATCACGTCTGTTGATCGAGCTGTTGAGGTACCGTGACGGCCGCGTCACCGCGGACTGCCGACGTAGAGTTCACGGTGAAGGTAAAACCTTGAGAACTTTGAAGTCTGGACCCGGATCGAGTTAGTTTTTTTCCACGGCTGCAGAATGTCATGCCACACCCTAGAGAAAGCGGATTTCCATAATTGGCCCCGTGGAGATTTTTCTAAAAATCAATTATTATAAGCCAGAGAGTAGCGCTCCTTTCAGTGGAATCATGCACTTCCGTTGAAAATGTATGTCGCCACCCTCCCTCGAGATGAGCCGGTCAGAACATGAGTGGTGCATAGAAAGTTAGTGTGGGCTACGTACATCATGTTTGTACCAATCACGTCTGTTGAACGAGCCGTTGAGGTACCGTGACGGCCGCGTCACCGCGGACTGCCGACGAAGAGTTGACGGTGAAGGTAAAACCTTGAGAACTTTGAAGTCTGGACCCGGATCGAGTTGGTTTTTTTTCCACGGCTGCAAAATGACATACCACACGCTAGAGAAAGCGGATTTCCATAATTGGCCCCGTGGAGATTTTTTCTAAAAATCGCTTATTATAAGCCAGAGAGCAGCGCTCCTTTCAGTGGAATCCTGCACTTCCGTTGAAAATGTATGTGGCCACCCGCCCTCGAGATGAGCCGGTCAGAACATGAGTGGTGCATAGAAAGTTAGCGTGGGCTACGTACATCATGTTTGTACCAATCACGTCTGTTGATCGAGCCATTGAGGAACCGTGACGGCCGCGTCACCGCGGACTGCCGACGTAGAGTTCACGGTGAAGGTAAAACCTTGAGAACTTTGAAGTCTGGACCCGGATCGAGTTAGTTTCTTTTTCCACGGCTGCTGAATGACATGCCACACCCTAGCGAAAGGGGATTTCCAGCCAGAGAGCAGCGGTCCTTTCGGTGGAATCCTGCACTTCCGTTGAAAATGTATGTGGCCACCCACCCTCGAGATGAGCCGGTCAGAACATGAGTGGTTCATAGAAAGTTAGCGTGGGCTACGTACATCATGTTTGTACCAATCACGTCTGTTGATCGAGCCATTGAGGTACCATGACGGCCGCGTCACCGCGGACTACCGACGTAGAGTTCATGGTGAAGGTAAAACCTTGAGAACTTTGAAGTCTGGACCCGGATCGAGTTAGTTTTTTTTTTCCACGGCTACAGAATGACATGCCACACCTAGAGAAAGCGGATTTTCATAATTGGCCCCATGGAGATTTTTTTCTAAAAATCACTTATTATAAGCCAGAGAGCAGCGCTTCTTTCGGTGGAATCCTGCACTTCCGTTGAAAATGTATGTGGCCACCCGCCCTCGAGATGAGCCGGCCAGAACATCAGTGGTGCATAGAAAGTTAGCGTGGGTTACGTACATCATGTTTGTACCAATCACGTCTGTTGATCGAGCTGTTGAGGTACCGTGACGGCCGCGTCACCGCGGACTGCCGACGTAGAGTTCACGGTGAAGGTAAAAACCTTGAGAACTTTGAAGTCTGGACCCGGATCGAGTTAGTTTTTCTTCCACAGCTGCATAATGACATGCCACACCCTAGAGAAAGTGGATTTCCATAATTGGCCCTGTGGAGATTTTTTTAAAATCAGTTATTATAAGCCAGAGAGCAGCGCTCCTTTCGGTGGAATCCTGCACTTCCGTTGAAAATGTATGTGGCCACCCGCCCTCGAGATGAGCCGGTCAGAACATGAGTGGTGCATAGAAAGTTATCGTGGGCTAGGTACATCATGTTTGTACCAATCACATCTGTTGATCGAGCCATTGAGGTACCGTGACGGCCGCGTCACCGCGGACAGCCGACGCAGAGTTCACGGTGAAGGTAAAACTTGAGAACTTTGAAGTCTGGACCCGGATCGAGTTAGTTTTTTTTTCCATGGCTGCAGAATGACATGCCACACCCTAGAGAAAGCGGATTTCCATAATTAGCCCCGTGGAGATTTTTTCTAAAAATCACTTATTATAAGCCAGAGAGCAGCGCTCCTTTCGGTGGAATCCTGCACATCCGTTGAAAATGTATGTGGCCACCCGCCCTCGAGATGAGCCGGTCAGAACATGAGTGGTGCATAGAAAGTTAGCGTGGGCTACGTACATCATGTTTGTACCAATCACGTCTGTTGATCGAGCCATTGAGGAACCGTGATGGCCGCGTCACCGCGGACTGCCGACGTAGAGTTCACGGTGAAGGTAAAACCTTGAGAACTTTGAAGTCTGGACCCGGATCGAGTTAGTTTCTTTTTCCACGGCTGCAGAATGACATGCCACACCCTAGCGAAAGGGGATTTCCAGCCAGAGAGCAGCGCTCCTTTCGGTGGAATCCTGCACTTCCGTTGAAAATGTATGTGGCCACCCACCCTCGAGATGAGCCGGTCAGAACATGAGTGGTTCATAGAAAGTTAGCGTGGGCTACGTACATCATGTTTGTACCAATCACGTCTGTTGATCGAGCCATTGAAATACCATGACGGCCGCGTCACCGCGGACTACCGACGTAGAGTTCGTGGTGAAGGTAAAACCTTGAGAACTTTGAAGTCTGGACCCGGATCGAGTTAGTTTTTTTTTCCACGGCTGCAGAATGACATGCCACACCCTAGAGAAAGCGGATTTTCATAATTGGCCCCATGGAGATTTTTTTCTAAAAATCACTTATTATAAGCCAGAGAGCAGCGCTTCTTTCGGTGGAATCCTGCACTTCCGTTGAAAAATGTATGTGGCCACCCGCCCTCGAGATGAGCCGGCCAAAACATCAGTGGTGCATAGAAAGTTAGCGTGGGCTACGTACATCATGTTTGTACCAATCACGTCTGTTGATCGAGCTGTTGAGGTACCGTGACGGCCGCGTCACCGCGGACTGCCGACGTAGAGTTCACGGTGAAGGTAAAACCTTGAGAACTTTGAAGTCTGGACCCGGATCGAGTTAGTTTTTCTTCCACAGCTGCATAATGACATGCCACACCCTAGAGAAAGTGGATTTCCATAATTGGCCCCGTGGAGATTTTTTCTAAAAATCAGTTATTATAAGCCAGAGAGCAGCGCTCCTTTCGGTGGAATTCTGCATTTCCGTTGAAAATGTATGTGGCCACCCGCCCTCGAGATGAGCCGGTCAGAACATGAGTGGTGCATAGAAAGTTAGTGTGGCTACGTACATCATGTTTGTACCAATCACGTCTGTTGATCGAGCCGTTGAGGTACCGTGACGGCCGCGTCATCGCGGACTGCCGACGTAGAGTTCACGGTGAAGGTAAAACCTTGAGAACTTTGAAGTCTGGACCCGATCGAGTTAGTTTTTTTTCTTCCACAGCTGCATAATGACATGCCACACCCTAGACAAAGTGATTTCCATAATTGGCCCCGTGGAGATTTTTTTTAAATCAGCTATTATAAGCCAGAGAGCAGTGCTCCTTTCGGTGGAATCCTGCACTTCCGTTGAAAATGTATGTGGCCACCCGCCCTCGAGATGAGCCGGTCAGAACATGATGGTGCATAGAAAGTTATCGTGGGCTAGGTACATCATGTTTGTACCAATCACATCTGTTGATCGAGCCATTGAGGTACCGTGACGGCCGCGTCACCGCGGACAGCCGACGCAGAGTTCACGGTGAAGGTAAAACTTTGAGAACTTTGAAGTCTGGACCCGATCGAGTTAGTTTTTTTTCCATGGCTGCAGAATGACATGCCACACCCTAGAGAAAGCGGATTTCCATAATTGGCCCCGTGGAGATTTTTTCTAAAAATCACTTATTATAAGCCAGAGAGCAGCGCTCCTTTCGGTGGAATCCTGCACATCCGTTGAAAATGTATGTGGCCACCCGCCCTCGAGATGAGCCGGTCAGAACATGAGTGGTGCATAGAAAGTTAGTGTGGGCTACGTACATCATTTTTGTACCAATCACGTCTGTTGATCGAGCCATTGAGGTACCGTGACGTCCGCGTCACCGCGGACTGCCGACGTAGAGTTCACGTGTGAAGGTAAAACCTTGAGAACTTTGAAGTCTGGACCTGGATCGAGTTAGTTTTTCTTCCACGGCTGCAGAATGACATGCCACACCGTAGAGAAAGCGGATTTCCACAATTGGCCCCGTGGAGATTTTTCTAAAAATCAGTTATTATATGCCAAGAGCAGCGCTCCTTTCGGTGGAATCCTGCACTTCCGTTGAAAATGTATGTGGCACCGCGCCCTCGAGATGAGCCGGTCAGAACATGAGTGGTGCATAGAAAGTTAGTGTGGGCTACGTACATCATGTTTGTACCAATCACGTCTGTTGAACGAGCCATTGAAGGTACCGTGACGGCCGCGTCATCGCGGACTGCCGACGAGTTCACGGTGAAGGTAAAACCTTGAGAACTTTGAAGTCTGGACCCGGATCGAGTTAGTTTCTTTTTCCACGGCTGCAGAATGACATGCCACACCCTAGCGAAAGGGGATTTCCAGCCAGAGAGCAGCGCTCCTTTCGGTGGAATCCTGCACTTCCGTTGAAAATGTATGTGGCCACCCACCCTCGAGATGAGCCGGTCAGAACATGATGGTTCATAGAAAGTTAGCGTGGGCTACGTACATCATGTTTTTACCAATCACGTCTGTTGATCGAGCCATTGAAATACCATACGGCCGCGTCACCGCGGACTACCGACGTAGAGTTCGTGTGAAGGTAAAACCTTGAGAACTTTGAAGTCTGGACCCGGATCGAGTTAGTTTTTTTTTCCACGGCTGCAGAATGACATGCCACACCCTAGAGAAAGCGGATTTCATAATTGGCCCCATGGAGATTTTTTCTAAAAATCACTTATTATAAGCCAGAGAGCAGCGCTTCTTTCGGTGGAATCCTGCACTTCCGTTGAAAATGTATGTGGCCACCCGCCCTCGAGATGAGCCGGCCAAAACATCAGTGGTGCATAGAAAGTTAGCGTGGGCTACGTACATCATGTTTGTACCAATCACGTCTGTGATCGAGCTGTTGAGGTACCGTGACGCCGCGTCACCGCGGACTGCCGACGTAGAGTTCACGGTGAAGGTAAAACCTTGAGAACTTTGAAGTCTGGAACCCGGATCGAGTTAGTTTTTCTTCCACGGCTGCAGAATGACATGCCACACCCTAGAGAAAGCGGATTTCCATAATTGGCCCCGTGGAGATTTTTTCTAAAAATCATTATATAAGCCAGAAGCAGCGCTCCTTTCGGTGGAATCCTGCACTTCCGTTGAAAATGTATGTGGCCACCCGCCCTCGAGATGAGCCGGTCAGAACATGAGTGGTGCATAGAAAGTTAGTGTGGGCTATACGTCATCATGTTTTACCTATCACGTCTGTTGATCGAGCCGTTGAGGTACCGTGACGGCCGCGTCATTGCGGACTGCCGACGTAGAGTTCACGGTGAAGGTAAAACCTTGAGAACTTTGAAGTCTGGACCCGGATCGAGTTAGTTTCCTTTTC
Organism: Poa pratensis; assembly: GCA_947311845.1. Classification (NCBI taxonomy): domain Eukaryota; kingdom Viridiplantae; phylum Streptophyta; class Magnoliopsida; order Poales; family Poaceae; genus Poa; species Poa pratensis. The sequence continues at coordinate 168,576 of CAMZMU010000063.1, forward strand.
CACGGCTGCAGAATGACATGCCACACCCTAGAGAAAGGGGATTTCCAACCAGAGAGCAGCGCTCCTTTCGGTGGATATCCTGCACTTCCGTTGAAAAGTATGTGGCCACCCACCCTCGAGATGAGCCCTCAGAACATGAGTGGTGCATAGAAAGTTAGCGTGGGCTACGTACATCATGTTTGTACCAATCACGTCTGTTGATCGAGCCAT
>CAMZMU010000063.1:277597-427781 GCA_947311845.1 Poa pratensis
TAGTACATCATGTTTGTACCAATCACGTCTGTTGATCGAGCCGTTGAGGTACCGTGACGGCGCGTCACCGTGGACTGCCGACATAGAGTTCACGGTAAGGTAAAACCTTGAGAACTTTGAAGTCTGGACCCGGATCGAGTTAGTTTTTTTTCCACGGCTGCAGAATGACATGCCACACCCTAGAGAAAGTGGATTTCCATAATTGGCCCCGTGGAGATTTTTTCTAAAAATCACTTATTATAAGCAGAGAGCAGCGCTCCTTTCGGTGGAATCCTGCACTTCGTTGAAAATGTATGTGGCCACCCGCCCTCGAGATGAGCCGGTCAGAACATGAGTGGTGCATAGAAAGTTAGCGTGGGCTAGGTACATCATGTTTGTACCAATCACGTCTGTTGATCGAGCGTTGAGGTACCGTGACGGCCGCGTCACCAGGACTGCCGACGTAGAGTTCACGGTGAAGGTAAAACCTTGAAACTTTGAAGTCTGGACCCGGATCGAGTTAGTTTTTTTTCCACGGCTGCAGAATGACATGCCACACCCTAGAGAAAGCGGATTTCCATAATGGCCCGTGGAGATTTTTTTCTAAAAATCACTTATTATAAGCTAAGAGCAGCGCTCCTTTCGGTGGAATCCTGCACTTCCGTTGAAAATGTATGTGCCACCCGCCCTCGAGATGAGCCGGTCAGAACATGAGTGGTAGAAAGTTTAGCGTGGGCTAGTACATCATGTTTGTACCAATCACGTCTGTTGATCGAGACGTTGAGGTACCGTGACGGCCGCGTCACCGCGACTGCCGACGTAAGTTCACGGTGAAGGTAAAACCTTGAGAACTTTGAAGTCTGGACCCGGATCGAGTTAGTTTTTTTTTCACGGCAGCAGATGACATGCCACACCCTAGAGAAAGCGGATTTCCATAATTGGCCCCGTGAGATTTTTCTAAAAATCACTTATATAACCAGAGAGCAGCGCTCCTTTCGGTGGAATCCTGCACTTCCGTTGAAAATGTATGTGGCCACCCGCCCTCGAGATGAGCCGGTCAGAACATGAGTGGTGCATAGAAAGTTAGTGTGGCTACGTACATCATGTTTGTACCAATCACGTCTGTTGATCGAGACGTTGAGGTACCGTGACGGCCGCGTCACCGCGGACTGCCGACGTAAGTTCACGGTGAAGGTAAAACCTTGAGAACTTTGAAGTCTGGAACCGGATCGAGTTAGTTTTTTTCCGCGGCTGCAGAATGACATGCCACACCCTAGAGAAAGTGGATTTCCAAATTGGCCCCGTGGAGATTTTTTCTAAAATCACTTATTATAAGCCAGAGAGCAGCGCTCCTTTCAGTGGAATCCTGCACTTCGTTGAAAATGTATGTGGCCACCAGCCCTCGAGATGAGCCGGTCAGAACATGAGTGGTGCATAGAAAGTTAGCGTGGCTGTGTACATCATGTTTGTACCAATCACGTCTGTTGATCGAGCGTTGAGGTACCGTGACGGCCGCGTCACCGCAGACTGCCGACGTAGAGTTCACGGTGAAGGTAAAACCTTGAGAACTTTGTAGTCTGGACCCGGATCGAGTTAGTTTTTTTTCACGGCTGCAGAATGACATGCCACACCCTAGAGAAAGCGGATTTCCATAATTGGCCCGTGGAGATTTTTTCAAAAATCACTTATTATAAGCCAGAGAGCAGCGCTCCTTTCGGTGGAATCCTACACTTCCGTTGAAAATGTATGTGGCCACCCGCCCTCGAGATGAGCCGGTCAGAACATGATGTGCATAGAAAGTTAGCATGGGCTAGGTACATCATGTTTGTACAATCACGTCTGTTGATCGAGACGTTGAGGTACCGTGACGGCCGCGTCACCGCGGACTGCCGACGTAGAGTTCACGGTGAAGGTAAAACCTTGAGAACTTTGAAGTCCTGGACCCGGATCAAGTTAGTTTTCTTCCACGGCTGCAGAATACATGCCACACCCTAGAGAAAGTGGATTTCCATAATTGGCCCCGTGGAGATTTTTTCTAAAAATCACTTATTATAAGTCAGAGAGCAGCGCTCCTTTCGGTGGAATCCTGCACTTCCGTTGAAAATGTATGTGGCCACCCGCCCTCGAGATGAGCCATCAGAACATGAGTTGGTGATAGAAAGTTAGCGTGGGCTACGTACATCATGTTTGTACCAATCACGTCTGTTGATCGAGCCGTTGAGGTACTGTGACGGCCAGCATCACCGCGGACTATCGACGTAGAGTTCACGGTGAAGGTAAAACCTTGAGAACTTTGAAGTCTGGACCCGGATCGAGTTAGTTTTTCTTCCACGGCTGCAGAATGACATGCCACACCCTAGAGAAAGCGGATTTCCATAATTGGCCCCGTGAGATTTTTTCTAAAAATCACTTATTATAAGCCAGAGAGCAGCGCTCCTTTCGGTGGAATCCTGCACTTCCGTTGAAATGTATGTGGACACCGCCCTCGAGATGAGCCGGTCAGAACATAGTGGTGCATAGAAAGTTTAGCGTGGGCTACGACATCAGTTTGTACCAATCACGTCTGTTGATCGTGCCGTTGAGGTACCGTGACGGCCGCGTCACCGCGGACTGCCGACGTAGAGTTTCACGGTGAAGGTAAAACCTTGAGAACTTTGAAGTCTGGACCCGGATCGAGTTAGTTTTTCTTCCACGGCCACAGAATGACATGCCACACCCTAGAGAAAGCGGATTTCCATAATTGGCCTGTGGATATTTTTTCTAAAAATCACTTATTATAAGCCAGAGAGCAGCGCTCCTTTCGGTGGAGTCCTGCACTTCCGTTGAAATGTTGTGGCCACCCGCCCTCGAGATGAGACGGTCAGAACATGAGTGGTGCATAGAAAGATAGCGTGGGCTACGTACATCATGTTTGTACCAATCACGTCTGTTGATCGAGCCGTTGAGGTACCGTGACGGCCGCGTCACCGCGGACTGCCGACGTAGAGTTCACGGTGAAGGTAAAACCTTGAGAACTTTGAAGTCTGGACCCGGATCGAGTTAGTTTTTTTTTCCACGGCTGCAGAATGACATGCCACACCCTAGAGAAAGCGGATTTCCATAATTGGCCCCATGGAGATTTTTTCTAAAATCACTTTATATAAGACAGGAGCAGCGCTCCTTTTCGGTGGAATCCTGGACTTCCGTTGAAAATGTATGTGGTCACCCGCCTCGAGATGAGCCGGTCAACATGAGTGCTCCATAGAAATTAGCGTGGGCTAGGTACATCATGTTTGTACCAATCACGTCTGTTGATCGAGCCGTTGAGGTACCGTGACGGCCGCGTCACCGCGACTGCCGACGTAGAGTTCACGGTGAAGGTAAAACCTTGAGAACTTTTAAGTCTGGACCGGATCGAGTTAGTTTTTCTTCCACGGCTGCAGAATGACATGCCACACCCTAGAGAAAGTGGATTTCCATAATTGGCCCGTGGAATTTTTTTCTAAAAATCACTTATTATAAGCCAGAGAGCAGCGCTCCTTTCGGTGGAATCCTGCACTTCCGTTGAAAATGTATGTGGCCACCCGCCTCGAGATGAGCCGGTCATTACATGAGTGGTGCAAAGACAGTTAGCGTGGGCTGCGTACATCATGTTTGTACCAATCACGTCTATTGATCGAGCCGTTGAGGTACCGTGACGGCCGCGTCACCGCGGACTGCCGACGTAGAGTTCACGGTGAAGGTAAAACCTTGAGAACTTTGAAGTCTGGACCCGAATCGAGTTAGTTTTTTTTACACGGCTACAGAATGACATGCCACGCCCTAGAGAAAGCGGATTTCCATAATTGGCCCCGTGGAGATTTTTTCTAAAAATCACTTATTATAAGCCAGAGAGCAGCGCTCCTTTCGGTGGAGTCCTGCACTTCCGTTGAAAATGTATGTGGCCACCCGCCTCGAGATGAGCCGGTCAGAACATGAGTGGTGCATAGAAAGTTAGCGTGGGCTACGTACATCATGTTTGTACCAATCACGTCTGTTGATCAGCCGTTGAGGTACCGTGACGGCCGCGTCACCGTGGACTGCCGACGTAGATTCACGGTGAAGGTAAAACCTTGAGAACTTTGAAGTCTGGACCCGAATCGAGTTAGTTTTTTTCCACGGCTACAGAATGACATGCCACAGCCTAGAGAAAGCGGATTTCCATAATTGGCCCCGTGGAGATTTTTTCTAAAAATCACTTATTATAAGCCAGAGAGCAGCGCTCCTTTCGGTGGAGCCTGCACTTCCGTTGAAAATGTATGTGGCCACCCGCCCTCGGAATGAGCCGGTCAGAACATGAGTGGTGCATAGAAAGTTAGCGTGGGCTAGGTACATCATTTTTGTACCAATCACGTCTGTTGATCGAGCCGTTGAGGTACCGTGACAGCCGCGTCACCGCGGACTGCCGACGTAGAGTTCACGGTGAAGGTAAAACCTTGAGAACTTTGAAGTCTGACCCCGGATCAAGTTAGTTTTTCTTCCACGGCTGCAAATGACATGCCACACCCTAGAGAAAGTGGATTTCCATAATTGGCCCCGTGGAGATTTTTTCTAAAAATCACTTATTATAAGTCAGAGGCAGCACTCCTTTCGGTGGAATCCTGCACTTCTGTTGAAAATGTATGTGGCCACCCGCCCTCGAGATGAGCCGGTCAGAACATGAGTGGTGCATAGAAAGTTAGCGTGGGCTGTGTACATCATGTTTGTACCAATCACGTCTGTTGATCAACCGTTGAGGTACCGTGACGGCCGCGTCACCGCGGACTGCCCACGTAGAGTTCACGGTGAATGTAAAACCTTGAGAACTTTGAAGTCTGGACCCGGATCGAGTTAGTTTTTTTTCCACGGCTGTAGAATGACATGCCACACCCTAGAGAAAGCGGATTTCCATAATTGGCCCGTGGATATTTTTCTAAAAATCACTTATTAAGCCAGGGAGCAGCGCTCCTTTCGGTGGAATCCTGCACTTCCGTTGAAAATGTATGTGGCCACCCGCCCTCGAGATAAGCCGGTCAGAACATGAGTGGTGCATAGAAAGTTAGCGTGGGCTAGGTACATCATGTTTGTACCAATCACGTCTGTTGATCGAGACGTTGAGGTACCGTGACGGCCGCGTCACCGCAGACTGCCGACGTAGAGTTCACGGTGAAGGTAAAACCTTGAGAACTTTGTAGTCTGGACCCGGATCGAGTTAGTTTTTTTTCACGGCTGCAGAATGACATGCCACACCCTAGAGAAAGCGGATTTCCATAATTGGCCCATGGAGATTTTTTCAAAAAATCACTTATTATAAGCCAGAGAGCAGCGCTCCTTTCGGTGGAATCCTACACTTCCGTTGAAAATGTATGTGGCCACCCGCCCTCGAGATGAGCCGGTCAGAACATGAGTGCTGCATAGAAAGTTAGCGTGGGCTAGGTACATCATGTTTGTACCAATCACGTCTGTTGATCGAGACGTTGAGGTACCGTGACGGCCGCGTCACCGCGGACTGCCGACGTAGAGTTCACGGTGAAGGTAAAACCTTGAGAACTTTGAAGTCTGGACCCGGATCAAGTTAGTTTTTCTTCCACGGCTGCAGAATGACATGCCACACCCTAGAGAAAGCGGATTTACATAATTGGCCCCGTGGATATTTTTTCTAAAAATCACTTATTAAAGCCAGAGAGCAGCGCTCCTTTCGGTGGAATCCTGCACTTCTGTTGAAATGTATGTGGCCACCCGCCCTCGAGATGAGCCGGTCAGAACATGAGTGGTGCATAGAAAGTTAGCGTGGGATAGGTACATCATGTTTGTACCAATCACGTCTGTTGATCGAGCCGTTGAGGTACCGTGACGGCCGCGTCACCGTGGACTGCCGACGTAGAGTTCACGGTGAAGGTAAAACCTTGAGAACTTTGAAGTCTGGACCCGGATCGAGTTAGTTTTTTTCCACGGCTGCAGAATGACATGCCACACCCTACAGAAAGCGGATTTCCATAATTGGCCCCGTGGAGATTTTTTCTAAAAATCACTTATTATAAGCCAGAGAGCAGCGCTCCTTTCGGTGGAATCCTGCACTTCCGTTGAAAATGTATGTGGCCACCGCCCTCGAGATGAGCCGGTCAGAACATGAATGGTGCATAGAAAGTTAGCGTGGGCTACATACATCATGTTTGTACCAATCACGTCTGTTGATCGAGCCGTTGAGGTACCGTGACGGCCGCGTTACCGCGGACTGCCGACGTAGAGTTCACGGTGAAGGTAAAACCTTGAGAACTTTGAAGTCTGGACCCAGATCGAGTTAGTGTTTTTTCCACGGCTGCAGAATGACATGCCACACCCTAGAGAAAGCGGATTTCCATAATTGGCCCCGTGGATATGTTTTCTAAAAATCACTTATTATAAGCCAGGGAGCAGCGCTCCTTTCGGTGGAATCCTGCACTTCCGTTGAAAATGTATGTGGCCACCCGCCCTCGAGATGAGCCGGTCAGAACATGAGTGGTGCATAGAAAGTTAGCGTGGGCTACATACATCATGTTTGTACCAATCACATCTGTTGATCGAGACGTTGAGGTACCGTGACGGCCGTGTCACCGCGGACTGCCGACGTAGAGTTCACGGTGAAGGTAAAACCTTGAGAACTTTGTAGTCTGGACCCGGATCGAGTTAGTTTTTTTTCACGGCAGCAGAATGACATGCCACACCCTAGAGAAAGCGGATTTCCATAATTGGCCCGTGGAGATTTTTTCAAAAAATCACTTATTATAAGCCAGAGAGCAGCGCTCCTTTCGGTGGAATCCTGCACTTCTGTTGAAATGTATGTGGCCACCCGCCGTCGAGATGAGCCGGTCAGAACATGAGTGGTGCATAGAAAGTTAGCGTGGGATAGGTACATCATGTTTGTACCAATCACGTCTGTTGATCGAGCCGTTGAGGTACCGTGACGGCCGCGTCACCGTGGACTGCCGACGTAGAGTTCACGGTGAAGGTAAAACCTTGAGAACTTTGAAGTCTGGACCCGGATCGAGTTAGTTTTTTTCCACGGCTGCAGAATGACATGCCACACCCTAGAGAAAGTGGATTTCCATAATTGGCCCCGTGGAGATTTTTTCTAAAAATCACTTATTATAAGCCAGAGAGCAGCGCTCCTTTCGGTGGAATCCTGCACTTCCGTTGAAAATGTATGTGGCCACCCGCCCTCGAGATGAGCCGGTCAGAACATGAGTGGTGCATATAAAGTTAGCGTGGGCTGTGTACATCATGTTTGTACCAATCACGTCTGTTGATCAAACCGTTGAGGTACCGTGACGGCCGCATCACCGTGGACTGCCCACGTAGAGTTCACGGTGAAGGTAAAACCTTGAGAACTTTGAAGTCTGGACCCGGATCGAGTTAGTTTTTTTTCCACGGCTGTAGAATGACATGCCACGCCCTAGAGAAAGCGGATTTCCATAATAGGCCCGTGGAGATTTTTTCTAAAAATCACTTATTATAAGCCAGAGAGCAGCGCTCCTTTCGGTGGAATCCTGCACTTCCGTTGAAAATGTATGTCGCCACCCGCCCTCGAGATGAGCCGGTCGGAACATGAGTGGTGCATAGAAAGTTAGCGTGGGCTACGTACATCATGTTTGTACCAATCACGTCTGTTGATCGAGACGTTGAGGTACCGTGACGGCCGCGTCACCGCAGACTGCCGACGTAGAGTTCACGGTGAAGGTAAAACCTTGAGAACTTTGTAGTCTGGACCCGGATCGAGTTAGTTTTTTTTCACGGCTGCAGAATGACATGCCACACCCTGGAGAAAGCGGATTTCCATAATTGGCCCGTGGATATTTTTTCAAAAAATCACTTATTATAAGCCAGAGAGCAGCGCTCCTTTCGGTGGAATCCTGCACTTCCGTTGAAAATGTATGTGGCCACCCGCCCTCGAGATGAGCCGGTCAGAACATGAGTGCTGCATTGAAAGTTAGCGTGGGCTAGGTACATCATGTTTGTACCAATCACGTCTATTGATCGAGACGTTGAGGTACCGTGACGGCCGCGTCACCGCGGACTGCCGACGTAGAGTTCACGGTGAAGGTAAAACCTTGAGAACTTTGAAGTCTGGAACCGGATCGAGTTAGTTTTTTTTCCGCGGCTGCAGAATGACATGCCACACCCTAGAGAAAGTGGATTTCCATAATTGGCCCCGTGGAGATTTTTTCTAAAAATCACTTATTATAAGCCAGAGAGCAGCGCTCCTTTCGGTGGAATCCTGCACTTCCGTTGAAAATGTATGTGGCCACCCGCCCTCGAGATGAGCCGGTCAGAACATGAGTGGTGCATAGAAAGTTAGCGTGGGCTGTGTACATCATGTTTGTACCAATCACGTCTGTTGATCAAGCCGTTGAGGTACCGTGACGGCCGCGTCACCGCGGACTGCCCACGTAGAGTTCACGGTGAAGGTAAAACCTTGAGAACTTTGAAGTCTGGACCCGGATCGAGTTAGTTTTTTTTCCACGGCTGTAGAATGACATGCCACACCCTAGAGAAAGCGGATTTCCATAATAGGCCAAGTGGAGATTTTTTCTAAAAATCACTTATTATAAGCCAGAGAGCAGCGCTCCTTTCGGTGGAATCCTGCACTTCCGTTGAAAATGTATGTCGCCACCCGCCCTCGAGATGAGCCGGTCAGAACATGAGTGGTGCATAGAAAGTTAGCGTGGGCTACGTACATCATGTTTGTACCAATCACGTCTGTTGATCGAGACGTTGAGGTACCGTGACGGCCGCGTCACCGCAGACTGCCGACGTAGAGTTCACGGTGAAGGTAAAACCTTGAGAACTTTGAAGTCTGGACCCGGATCGAGTTAGTTTTTCTTCCACGGCTGCAGAATGACATGTCACACCCTAGAGAAAGCGGATTTCCATAATTGGCCCCGTGGAGATTTTTTCTAAAAATCACATATTATAAGCCAGAGAGCAGCGCTCCTTTCGGTGGAATCCTGCACTTCCGTTGAAAATGTATGTGGCCACCCGCCCTCGATATGAGCCAGTCAGAACATGAGTGCTGCATAGAAAGTTAGCGTGGGCTAGGTACATCATGTTTGTACCAATCACGTCTGTTGATCGAGACATTGAGGTACCGTGACGGCCACGTCACCGCGGACTGCCAACGTAGAGTTCACGGTGAAGGTAAAACCTTGAGAACTTTGAAGTCTGGACCCGGATCGAGTTAGTTTTTTTTCCACGGCTGCAGAATGACATGGCGCACCCTAGAGAAAGCGGATTTGCATAATTGGCCCCGTGGAGATTTTTTCTAAAAATCACTTATTATAAGCCAGAGAGCAGCGCTCCTTTCGGTGGAATCCTGCACTTCCGTTGAAAATGTATGTGGCCACCCGCCCTCGAGATGAGCCGGTCAGAATATGAGTGGTGCACAGAAAGTTAGCGTAGGCTACATACATCATGTTTGTACCAATCACGTCTGTTGATCGAGATGTTGAGGTACCGTGACGGCCGTGTCACCGCGGACTGCCGACGTAGAGTTCACGGTGAAGGTAAAACCTTGAGAACTTTGAAGTCTGGACCCGGATCGAGTTAGTTTTTTTTCACGGCTGCAGAATGACATGCCACACCCTAGAGAAAGCGGATTTCCATAATTGGCCCTGTGGAGATTTTTCTAAAAATCACTTATTATAAGCCAGAGAGCAGCGCTCCTTTCGGTGGAATCCTGCACTTCCGTTGAAAATGTATGTGGCCACCCGCCCTCGAGATGAGCCCGTCAGAACATGAGTGGTGCATAGAAAGTTAGTGTGGGCTACGTACATCATGTTTGTACCAATCACGTCTGTTGATCGAGACGTTGAGGTACCGTGACGGCCGCGTCACCGCGGACTGCCGACGTTGAGTTCACGGTGAAGGTAAAACCTTGAGAACTTTGAAGTCTGGACCCGGATCAAGTTAGTTTTTTTTCCGCGGCTGCAGAATGACATGCCACACCCTAGAGAAAGTGGATTTCCATAATTGGCCCCGTGGAGATTTTTTCTAAAAATCACTTATTATAAGCCAGAGAGCAGCGCTCCTTTCGGTGGAATCCTGCACTTCCGTTGAAAATGTATGTGGCCACCCGCCCTCGATATGAGCCGGTCAGAACATGAGTGCTGCATAGAAAGTTAGCGTGGGCTAGGTACATCATGTTTGTACCAATCACGTCTATTGATCGAGACATTGAGGTACCGTGACGGCCGCGTCACCGCGGACTGCCGACGTAGAGTTCACGGTGAAGGTAAAACCTTGAGAACTTTGAAGTCTGGACCCGATCGAGTTAGTTTTTTTTCCACGGCTGCAGAATGACATGGCACACCCTAGAGAAAGCGGATTTGCATAATTGGCCCCGTGGAGATTTTTTCTAAAAATCACTTATTATAAGCCAGAGAGCAGCGCTCCTTTCGGTGGAATCCTGCACTTCCGTTGAAAATGTATGTGGCCACCCGCCCTCGAGATGAGCCGGTCAGAATATGAGTGGTGCACAGAAAGTTAGCGTGGGCTACATACATCATGTTTGTACCAATCACGTCTGTTGATCGAGATGTTGAGGTACCGTGACGGCCGTGTCACCGCGGACTGCCGACGTAGAGTTCACGGTGAAGGTAAAACCTTGAGAACTTTGAAGTCTGGACCCGGATCGAGTTAGTTTTTTTTCACGGCTGCAGAATGACATGCCACACCCTAGAGAAAGCGGATTTCCATAATTGGCCCTGTGGAGATTTTTTCTAAAAATCACTTATTATAAGCCAGAGAGCAGCGCTCCTTTCGGTGGAATCCTGCACTTCCGTTGAAAATGTATGTGGCCACCCGCCCTCGAGATGAGCCCGTCAGAACATGAGTGGTGCATAGAAAGTTAGTGTGGGCTACGTACATCATGTTTGTACCAATCACGTCTGTGGATCGAGACGTTGAGGTACCGTGACGGCCGCGTCACCGCGGACTGCCGACGTTGAGTTCACGGTGAAGGTAAAACCTTGAGAACTTTGAAGTCTGGACCCGGATCAAGTTAGTTTTTTTTCCGCGGCTGCAGAATGACATGCCACACCCTAGAGAAAGTGGATTTCCATAATTGGCCCCGTGGAGATTTTTTCTAAAAATCACTTATTATAAGTCAGAGAGCAACGCTCCTTTCGGTGGAATCCTGCACTTCCGTTGAAAATGTATGTGGCCACCCGCCCTCGAGATGAGCCGGTCAGAACATGAGTGGTGGATAGAAAGTTAGCGTGGGCTACGTACATCATGTTTGTACCAATCACGTCTGTTGATCGAGACGTTGAGGTACCGTGACGGCCGCGGAGTGGCGACGTAGAGTTCACGGTGAAGGTAAAACCTTGAGAACTTTGAAGTCTGGACCCGGATCGAGTTAGTTTTTTTTGCATGGCTGCAAAATGACATGCCACACCCTAGAGAAAGCGGATTTCCATAATTGGCCTCATGGAGATTTTTTCTAAAAATCACTTATTATAAGCCAGAGAGCAGCGCTCCTTTCGGTGGAATCCTGCACTTCCGTTGAAAATGTATGTGGCTACCCGCCCTCGAGATGAGCCGGTCAGAACATGAGTGGTGCATAGAAAGTTAGCGTGGGCTAGGTACATCATGTTTGTACCAATCACGTCTGTCGATCGAGCCGTTGAGGTACTGTGACGGCCACGTCACCGCGGACTATCGACGTAGAGTTCACGGTGAACAGAAACCTTGAGAACTTTGAAGTCTGGACCCGGATCGAGTTAGTTTTTCTTCCACGGCTGCAGAATGACATGCCACACCCTAGAGAAAGCGGATTTCCATAATTGGCCCCGTGGATATTTTTTGCTTTAAAAAAATGGCGACCCTATCTTGTGGGTCATCGCTGCGAGGTCTATACAGATCACAAAAGCTTGAAGTACATTTTCACTCAGAAGGAGTTGAATCTGAGGCAGAGAAGGTGGATGGAATTGATTAAGGACTATGATGTCGGAATTCATTACCATCCCGGAAAAGCCAATGTGGTAGCCGATGCCCTAAGCCGAAAGCCATGCACCCTGAATACCCTAATCCAAGCAGAGCAGCCAACCTTATTTAAGGAGTTCGAAGATTTCGGACTTGAATTGGTTAGCTATGGATATCTTGCCAACCTGGAGTTAGCCCCAACCCTGTTGACCAAATCAAAGAAGCCCAGAAGGGTCATGAGAGTATTGAAGGTATTAAGAAAAAGGTACCCCTTGATAAAGCACCTGGTTTTGCCATAGATGCTGAAGGAGTTCTGAGATTCAAAGGACGCCTATGTGTGCCCGATGATAAGGAACTTAAAGGTCTAATCCTGAAAGAAGCCCACAATACCCCATACTCGATCCACCCCGGAGGAACCAAGATGTACCAAGATCTTCGTGAGAGGTTTTGGTGGCATGGAATGAAGCGGGAAATTGGATCTTTCGTGGCCAAGTGTGATAATTGTCAGCGAGTCAAAGCAGAGCATCAGCGCCCTGCCGGATTGCTCCAACCCCTCAAGACCCCCGAGTGGAAATGGGATGAAATTGGAATGGATTTTATCACCGGACTTCCTAGGTCAAACCGAGGCCATGACTCAATTTGGGTCATCGTTGATCGGCTGACCAAAGTTGCCCATTTTATCCCCGTCAAGACCACATACACCGGGGCCCAGTTAGCAGATTTATATATGTCCCGGATAGTAAGCCTACACGGAGTTCCCCAGAGAATTGTATCTGACAGAGGCACGCAGTTTACCTCACGGTTCTGGAAAGCTCTTCATGAAGCCCTCGGAACACACTTATCTTTCAGCACAGCCTATCACCCCCAGACTGGAGGACAGACCGAGCGAGTAAACCAGATTCTGGAAGATATGCTTCGCGCATGTGTCCTAGCCTATGGCTCTAAATGGGAAGATTGCCTTCCGTTTGCAGAGTTTTCCTATAACAATAGTTATCAGTCCAGCCTGCAAATGGCCCCATTTGAAGCACTTTACGGCAAGAAGTGTCGTACACCCTTGAACTGGTCCGAGACCGGAGACGGAAAAGTGTTTGGACCAGATACCCTCCGTGAAGCCGAGGAGCAAGTCCAACTTATCCGTGAACGTCTCAAAACAGCCCAATCCCGTCAGAAAAGTTATGCTGATTCCAAGCGTCGTGATGTCACCTTTCAACCTGGAGATTTTGTCTATCTTCGGGTGACACCACTCAAAGGGATGCAACGTTTCCATGTCAAAGGAAAGTTGGCACCCAGATATATTGGACCTTTCAAGATTCTTGCCCGTCGCGGAGAAGTAGCCTATCAGCTAGAGTTGCCCCCAGAATTATCGGAATTTCATGCGTCTTCCACATTTCTCTGCTCCGGAAGTGTCTTGAAGTTCCTGACCAGCCCGATGTTTTCAAGAACATTGACCACCACTCCATTGACCTGAACCATGATCTGACTTATCGTGAGAGACCGGTCAAAACTCTCGACGAAGATATTCGTCTCACACGGAGGAACAAGATCAAGTTTTATAAAGTCCAGTGGACTAATCACTCTGAAGAGGAAGCAACTTGGGAACGCGAGGACTATCTTAGAAGCGAGTTTCCCAACCTCTTTAGCACCCAAGCCTAGCCAATCTCGGGACGAGATTTATCCTAAGGGGGGAAGGATCTGTAACATCCCAAATTTGTAACCCAGTGTTATTAGTCAAAAATTGTGGGCCAACAAAAACTTTTGTTACTTTATGAGTGCTTGCTTGTGTTGTTTGTTTGAATTGTTGAAGAAAAGAAAAGAAATAAAATAATAAAACTAAAGTGACAAGTGTCACCCTAAAAACTCCAAGTAAGTTTCAAAAATTTCTTCCAAATAAAAATCCAGTGGAGAGGAGTGACCTCTCTCATTCCATTCTTATTTCTTTTTCCCTCTATTCTATTTCCAAAATTATTCCAAAATTCTATTTTCAATTTCCAAATGTTTCTTGAACTTTGGAAAATCCTCAAGAACACCATGATGCACTTCCAGAATAAATATTCCAGTGGTACCACAAACCTTGGAAAAATATTTGGAAGCAAATCATGAAAAGAAATTTCAGAAATTCAAATTTGGATTTGGTTCGGGTATTTGATCGAGCACTTGGTGGTCACCACCGAGTTCTACTCCAACCCGAAATCAACTTCCAAATTCGAGCTCGATTTTGAGCAATCGAGCTGTCCAGTAGCATCCACTCACTCACCTCACCTCACTCACTCGAAGCAGTGCGTTGGAAGCAAGCCAGTTGACCCAGAGGAGGCAAGCCGCTTGCGCCACGCCATTGCCGTCCTTGCCGAGCTCCCGCACGGGTCGCCTCGCGGGCAGAGCTGAAGCAACGCCGAGACGACGCCGCGCCGTGCCTTCCACACCACCCAAACCTCTCCGCCTCTGCACGACGAGACCTGAGCGCCGCAGAGCCCTCTGGCGTGTGCGTCGTCCGCGCCAGAGCACGCCGAGCGACGCGGCGACGCTGAGGTCAACTGCGAGCACCGCACGTCTCCGCGCTGCACCCCCTCTCCCCTCTGGTCCAGTCACACCCGCCGCGTCGTGTCCGAGCCTCACTGCCCCTCTGTTGCACCGCACGCGCGCCACCCGACCCCAGCGCACGCGCCGAAGCACACCGCTCGCCATGGCCGGCCGAGCACGGCATCGATGCCCCGCGCTACCCCTGTCCCCCTCGACCCCCCCTGACCACTTCTGCGGCACCCCCTAGCTCCCCGCAACCTCTCTGGCTCCCTCAGCCGGACCCAGCGCCATCACTTCCCTCTCCCCACCACCGAGCCGTGGAGTGCCGAGCGCCGCCGCTCGCTATAAAAGCTCCCCACGCTCCCTCCCTTCTCCACACACCTCCACCACTTCCCTCTCACACTCCTCACCTCAGAACATCGCCAGGAGGGCGAGCCTTCCTCTGCAGCCACCGTGCACACGCACGGCAGTGCGCTGCCGCGCCGAGGAAGAAGGCGATCACGGCCTGGTCGTGCCTCCCTTCCCCTGCTCTCTCTTTGCCCCTCTCTCGCCTCACCATTGCATCCTAGCTCACCCGCCGCGAATTGCCCGTGTTCTGTGCACAGCAGCGCCGCGGAGGAGTCGCCGGACTTGGAGCACGGCCACGGAGGAGGAGCTGATCACGCCGCCGTCGATTGGAGCCGTCCCAGCACGCGCAACTTGTCCCAGAGCTTCCCCACTCCCTCCGCCGTCGATCTACGTCATCTCCGCCACCACCCGAGGCCCCTAGGTAAGCCCTTGAACCACCTCGCCGCCGCCGGAGCCACGGCTCCATCGTACTCCGGTAGTCGAGGAAGAGGTTGATCCTGCGCCGTTGGATTTAAATCCAACGGTAGCATACCGCTTCACCTTGTTAAGACACCGACAAGCGGGACCCACCCGTCAGCGTTTTAAACTTAACCCGCGCGCGAGACGTTTTCCACTGAGTCGCTGACGAGTGGACCCCACCCGTCAGGGATCTCATCTTTATCCAGTGTTTTCAAATTTGAATCTTTTCCTGAATTCAGTACTGGACCTAGTTTAGAAATTCATTATCTCGAGTTCTAGGAATCCAAATAAATCAAACTCAAATGTTCTGGAAAGCTTATAAAATTCTTTAACTCACCAAAGTGGTCTCATCTCATTTAAATAAATAATAAAAATGTATTAATAAAAATGCTCCAGAAGGTTTAAAACACTAAACCATTTGTTTCTGGAGTTATATAAATCCAAATAACTTGAAACCAATTTTGGTAGCTTTGTATTAGGATCCTTTAGCTCCCCAAATTTTGGTAGAATTAATTGAGTAGTCTAAAATCCTTATCCTTTGGTTGAACTTCAGTGCACCCTTCTGCACTAAACCAATTAGTGTGATTTATCAGTAGGTCCAATTAAGCTCAAACCAATTTTGTTAGATCACTTGTAGCCAAAGTTAGTTGCCCCTAAAAGGATTTAATTTTTGGAGCAACCTAAATTGTTTGGTAGCTAAAACTTGATTGAAAACCTTCTGAACTAAAACAAATGTGTAGGGAGTTTGGTAACTCCAAATGATCCCAATCCAATTGGGTGATCTTCTACACACCAGTAGCTATCCATAGAATTTTAGTTTGAATTTTTGTGACAAACATAGATTAAATGGTGAATTAATTGGTGTACAACTAGTTTCTGCCTTAGTTTGAAATTAATTAAATAAAGATTAATTCAATTAAAATTAAAACCATCTTGTGTTGCTTGATGTGTGCAGTAGCTAATTGTGCATTTATGATTGTAATGCTGTGTTGATGATTGAGCTAGAGTAGTGATGGTTGTTTTGCTTGCTTAAACGTTTAGACGATACCGCTGACGGATTCATCGAGGAAGGAGGTTTTGCTGAACCCGAAGATCAGGACCAGTACCACTTTGTTGAGCAAGGCAAGCTACTTCACTGAGCTTGCATTTATATACCTCTATTTAATCTCTAGAGTTTTCAAAAGTATCGTGATTTTGGAAAAACCCCTTTTCAAAACAATGAAAACTATTTTGCCCCTATGTAGAAATATAGGGTAGTTAATTTACAACTATAGGATGGGAAAAACAATGTTTACTCAAAACCCTTTGGAGGTACTTGGATGAAGGTGAAATGAGGTATTAAGTTGGAAAATGGTGGTTGTTTTGGAAAAGTGCACATTGTGTCCTAACACTATGGCGACCAACCAATAACCGGTGCGACCACATTTACCCACATATGGGCAAGGGCGTAGTCATATAATTTGCTCGTGTTAGTACTGGATGCCTCAACAACGAGGATGACCTCGTTCCATGAGGGGATGGTTGGTGACCTACCCCCTGACCTGGGTCCTCTTCATTGAAGTCTACCGGAAGCCGGTATGAACATGTCGGAGGAAGAGGATTGAAGGGCTCCCTTGGGTCCGCCGACAGAACTACGAGTCCTCACACTTAGTTTCTGAGGATTTGAGTGTCGATGGAAAGTGTCGTAAGGCAGGGTCCTATACTAGCATGAGCAAAGGACAGGCTATGGCCGGGAACTCAACTTCGCATACCTCTGGTATGGCGGGACGTGGCTGACACGATGAGTGACCGGATGGGTGTGGGAAAAGCGTGCTACCTCTGCAGAGGGTAAAACTATTCGAATAGCCGAGTCCTCGGATATGGACAGTTGGGAGGCTGTTTAAGACCATGTGCAAATTTTATAAAATATTGAGTTTTGAAAGGAAAATGAAGTAGAAAAAGGTTGCATACCTGTACCAATGAGTTGGTGCGAGGTTGTGATGGGTTTGGGAACCATGATTGGAATGTGGTTGGATACCGGATGAGTTTCGGGGAAACAGCTAAAATGGCGTTTTCTTAAAGGATAGTTATAAACTTCTTTTCACCCCTTTTTATTAAAAGATTTTTGAGGTTTTCAAGTAAAAGTTTTAAGAAATAAAAGTGCTTACTCAAGTTGGGGTAGTTTGCGAGTACAATCAAATGTACTCATATTGGTTTCGTCCCTGGCTATTGTCTTAGCCAGATTTCGAGGAGCCCTACGTTGAAGAGGAGTTTGGCGACGTCTATGCGAACTAAGATCTTCATAAGTCAGCTGCCTGTCGGGTGTTGTCGAGTTGGTTTAGCCCTACTACCGTAGCTTCCGCTGAATAAAGATGTTTGGCCCTTGAAGGCACCTATGTATAATTAGGCCTGTATGGCCAGGTTTGTAAGACTTTAAACTCGGTATTGTATGGATGTAAACTTTGATATTCAGTTCGGATTATGTGCAACGACAGACTGATCACGGGATCGTTGTGTTAAGCATAATCGGGTATTTCGGACGGCTAGTCCGGGGTCCCCACAGAGCTGGTATCAGAGCCATCCTGACTTTAGGAGACTTAGTTAGCATGGGCGTTAGTCAAGTTACAAAAGTTAATTTCTAAAACAAGGAAGTGAAGTATTTTCGAAAATTTCTTATCTCCCCAACCCCCATTTATTAAAACCTACACTCATTAAGAGTAATCTTTTCTTGAACCCTTAAAATTTTGCACACTTGTTACTCCATTAAGTTTACATTTGATACTCATGTCACTTAACTAACTTAAAATTTTGCTTAAACTTGTAGATGGCACCCAACGTCACCGAGTTCGTCCAAGTTAGGAAGGACGGCCTGCTGATGTTCGAGCAGGACTTGTACGAGTTGAGCCAGACTTTGGGACGCCCTGTTCCAGAGTTTGAGGGAACTCAGGTCGATTCCCTCGGTGATGGGAACCTGTCCTGGCTCATCAAGTCGTCCGTCCGAGGCAGGATTCAGCCACCCCGCTCCAAGGACTTGGTCTACTCCACGATGGACACTACTTGGGTTGACGGTCTGACCCGAGTTATGCAGAGGCTGCTAGCCCGCCTTTGTGAGGAGCACAAGGACGAGCTGGTTGGCACTCGTTTCCAGTACTTCGGGAGCGTGACGATGAGGGAAACCCCACCTACCCCGCGCAGCACACTCTCTTCGGCGAGTACATCACCGACATGGAGGTGCTACTTCACGACACCCAGGAGAACCTGCGCGATGCTAGACTCAAGGTTCACTTCCAGCGTAGCTCCCTCGACGATGCCCGAGTCCGTGAGACCCAGCTGAAGTGGGAGAATGACAATCTCCGCCTGAAGCTGGCCCGTCAGAGGAGGACTATCGTCAGGCTCCGCAAGAAGGTAGCAGAGCAGAACGAGATGATAGACGAGATGGAGCAGCAGGCGAACGAGATGGAGGAGGAGGGCGAGGATCTCCGCAAGGAGAACAGTGCCTTCATCAGCGATGATGAGGACTACTTAGAGGAGATGGACTATGGGGAGGAGGACGACGAGGAGGAGTTAGTTGACGAGGAGGAGGAGCCGTCTGAGCCAGTTCTCGAGGAGGAGGATCCCGAGGAGCCACCCTACGACTCAGACGTTGAGATCGTCGAGCCTGAGGTTCCACCTCAGTAGTTGAGCGACGAGAGCACTACCTTAGGACTGTGTCGACCCCCTATGCGAGTAGAGTGTGTGTGATGGTTCCTAGTGAAACCATGTTGTATGTACATTAGGTGTTAGGATGTTGTAAGCTTGATGTGTGAACTCCTTGATGTGATGATTGTGTTGAATAAATGATGGTCTTGTTTGACTAAGTGTTTCATCAACCACCCCTTTGTGACTTCATCGTTAGCCAAAGCCTTTTTGCCTTGCCTCTTATATCGTATCTATTCCAGGATGACGAACACTCGCCACAACCAGCACGCGACACCACCACCCCGCCGGAACCACCGCTGCCAACTGCTTGCGATCATCATGGAGGATCGCCAAGCTGCCGGAGAGCGTCAAGCTCATCTCGCCGCCCTGCAGCAACTTGCCGCTGCCCACGCCAACCAGAACCACAATGGTGGCAATGGTAATGGCGACGAGGGTGGAAATCAACGCTCTACCCTGAGTGACTTCCAGAAGACCACACCGCCCACCTATTCCAAGGGACTTCACCCCCTGGAAGCAGATGACTGGATCCGCACTATTGAGAACGACCTGGAAGTTGCCTCGGTGGGAGAGAATGAGAAGGTCCTGTATGCTACCCACTACCTTGCTGGACCTGCAAGAGCTTGGTGGGAACTACCAAGACCCTCCAGCAAGCAGGTCATGTCATTACCTGGGAGGAGTTCAAGGACAAATTCCGCAAGAAGTTCATCTCTAGCGGTCTTATCGAGAGGAAGAAGGATGAGTTCCGTAAGCTAAGGCAGGGAGGCAGAGATGTGGTTGGTTATCTGGATGAGTTTACCGATCTTGCTCGGTATGCTCCTGAAGATACCGACACGGAAAAGAAGAAGATGGAGCGCTTTCTGAATGGACTCCATGATGAGATGCAATGTGCCTTGGTTGTCCAGGACTTCCGTGATTGGAGTCACTTGTGGACAAGGCCATTCAGCTGGAGACCAAGCGCAAGTCCATGTTTGAAGGCCGCAAGAGAGGATGAATATTCAGGAAGGTTCCAGCAGCCAGAAACCTCGCACCTTCCAGCCAGCACCCAAGCCAGTTTATCGACACCCCCAGCTCCACGTCCCAACTATCCCAACCGTCCCAACAACAACAACAACAATGTCCCCCGCCCAAACACAACAACAACTACCGCCCCAATGGCAACAATCGTCCCGGAGGAAACACCAACCTTTTACCCCTACTGCCAGCGTTGTCTGCTTTGAATGCGGCAACAAGGGTCATTACTCCCGAGACTGCCCCAATCCCAAGAGGAATGCTCCGCGCCCCAATGCACCGCACCCAACTCTGGACAAGGCCGTAATGGAAATGGAAATGGCAAGAATGCTGCACCCCGTGGCAATGCTGCTGTTGCAAGAGGCCGTCTGAACCACATCAACACTGAAGAAGCCCAGGAAGCGCCAGATGTTGTGCTGGGTACGTTCCTTGTCAACTCAGTACCTGCACTGTCCTGTTTGATTCTGGTGCTACCCATTCCTTTGTTACCAAGGAGTTTGTTGTTAAGGGAGGTCTAGTCGGGAGCCTCTTGTCCAAACCCCTGCTTATACAAACCCCAGAGTTCCTAGTAGAGACCAAGCTGTTTTGTCCCGACGTCTCTCTTGAGATCAAAGGAGAAATTTCCAGCTGACCTAATCATTCTAGGAACCCAAGGCATAGATGTCATTCTGGGTATGAATTGGTTAGCAAAGTATCATGGTCGTATCGACTGTGCCAGAAGAGCCGTATCTCTCACCACAGACAAGGAACTGAAGTGGAGTATGCTTCACAAGCCAACGAATCCCAACCCTGTTGTCATGAAGGCATAGCCCGACCAACTCTAGATGAGATCCGTGTGTCCATCTATTCAAGGATGTTTTTCCGGAGGAATTGCCTGGTATGCCGCCAGACCGGGATATTGAGTTCGTGATTGAACTTATTCCTGGAACATCCCCTATATCTCAGAGACCCTACCGGATGAATCCAGAAGAACTGGTGGAATTGAAGAAGCAGTTAGCTGATCAGCTCAGTAAAGGTTTGATTCGCCCAAGCGCATCACCTTGGGGATCACCTATCATCTTCGTGGACAAAAGAGACGGTACCACACGCCTGTGTGTGGATTATCGCAAGCTCAATGATGTAACCATCAAGAACAAGTACCCCTGCCCAAGATCGAGGATCTGTTCGATCAGATGAACGGAGCCCGAGTCTTTTCTAAGATCGATCTTCGGACGGTTACCACCAGTTGAAGATTCGAGAGTCTGACATTCCCAAGACCGCCTTCACCACCCGTACGGATTGTTTGAATACACCGTTATGTCCTTTGGCTTGACCAATGCCCCAGCTTATTTCATGAATCTCATGAATAAGATTTTCATGGAGTACCTCGACAAGTTCGTGGTTGTCTTCATCGATGATATCCTTATCTACTCCAAGACGGAAGAAGAGCATGCTGAACATCTGCGTTGGTTTTGGAGACCCTCAGAGAACACAAACTGTATGCCAAACTTAGCAAGTGTGAATTTTGGCTAAGTGAAGTGGCATTCCTCGGACATGTTGTGTCTGCAGGAGGAATCTCTGTTGACCCCGAGAAAATCAAAGCCATTCTAGACTGGAAATCACCCACCAGTGTGACGGAAATCCGAAGTTTTCTCGGACTAGCAGGTTATTACCGCAAGTTCGTTGAAGGATTTTCCAGTATAGCCAAACCCATGACCCAGTTGTTGAAGAAAGATAAGAAGTTTGAATGGACCCAGAAGTGTGAAGATAGTTTCCAAGAACTGAAGAAGAGATTGACTTCAGCCCCAATCCTAATCATGCCAGACGTCACCAAGAGTTTCGACGTGTATTGTGATGCTTCACGTCTCGGACTTGGTTGCGTTCTGATGCAAGAAGGAAAGTTGTGTCGTACCTGTCTCGACAGTTGCGACCGCATGAAGGAGAATTACCCAACCCATGACCTGGAGTTAGCAGCTGTGGTTTTTGCTTTAAAAAAATGGCGACCCTATCTTGTGGGTCATCGCTGCGAGGTCTATACAGATCACAAAAGCTTGAAGTACATTTTCACTCAGAAGGAGTTGAATCTGAGGCAGAGAAGGTGGATGGAATTGATTAAGGACTATGATGTCGGAATTCATTACCATCCCGGAAAAGCCAATGTGGTAGCCGATGCCCTAAGCCGGAAGCCATGCACCCTGAATACCCTAATCCAAGCAGAGCAGCCAACCTTATTTAAGGAGTTCGAAGATTTCGGACTTGAATTGGTTAGCTATGGATATCTTGCCAACCTGGAGTTAGCCCCAACCCTGTTGGACCAAATCAAAGAAGCCCAGAAGGGTCATGAGAGTATTGAAGGTATTAAGAAAAAGGTACCCCTTGATAAAGCACCTGGTTTTGCCATAGATGCTGAAGGAGTTCTGAGATTCAAAGGACGCCTATGTGTGCCCGATGATAAGGAACTTAAAGGTCTAATCCTGAAAGAAGCCCACAATACCCCATACTCGATCCACCCCGGAGGAACCAAGATGTACCAAGATCTTCGTGAGAGTTTTGGTGGCATGGAATGAAGCGGGAAATTGGATCTTTCGTGGCCAAGTGTGATAATTGTCAGCGAGTCAAAGCAGAGCATCAGCGCCCTGCCGGATTGCTCCAACCCCTCAAGACCCCCGAGTGGAAATGGGATGAAATTGGAATGGATTTTATCACCGGACTTCCTAGGTCAAACCGAGGCCATGACTCAATTTGGGTCATCGTTGATCGGCTGACCAAAGTTGCCCATTTTATCCCCGTCAAGACCACATACACCGGGGCCCAGTTAGCAGATTTATATATGTCCCGGATAGTAAGCCTACACGGAGTTCCCCAGAGAATTGTATCTGACAGAGGCACGCAGTTTACCTCACGGTTCTGGAAAGCTCTTCATGAAGCCCTCGGAACACACTTATCTTTCAGCACAGCCTATCACCCCAGACTGGAGGACAGACCGAGCGAGTAAACCAGATTCTGGAAGATATGCTTCGTGCATGTGTCCTAGCCTATGGCTCTAAATGGGAAGATTGCCTTCCATTTGCAGAGTTTTCCTATAACAATAGTTATCAGTCCAGTCTGCAAATGGCCCCATTTGAAGCACTTTACGGCAAGAAGTGTCGTACACCCTTGAACTGGTCCGAGACCGGAGACGGAAAAGTGTTTGGACCAGATACCCTCCGTGAAGCCGAGGAGCAAGTCCAACTTATCCGTGAACGTCTCAAAACAGCCCAATCCCGTCAGAAAAGTTATGCTGATCCAAGCGTCGTGATGTCACCTTTCAACCTGGAGATTTTGTCTATCTTCGGGTGACACCACTCAAAGGGATGCAACGTTTCCATGTCAAAGGAAAGTTGGCACCCAGATATATTGGACCTTTCAAGATTCTTGCCCGTCGCGGAGAAGTAGCCTATCAGCTAGAGTTGCCCCCAGAATTATCGGAATTTCATGACGTCTTCCACATTTCTCTGCTCCGGAAGTGTCTTGAAGTTCCTGACCAGCCCGATGTTTTCAAGAACATTGACCACCACTCCATTGACCTGAACCATGATCTGACTTATCGTGAGAGACCGGTCAAAATTCTCGACGAAGATATTCGTCTCACCCGGAGGAACAAGATCAAGTTTTATAAAGTCCAGTGGACTAATCACTCTGAAGAGGAAGCAACTTGGGAACGCGAGGACTATCTTAGAAGCGAGTTTCCCAACCTCTTTAGCACCCAAGCCTAGCCAATCTCGGGACGAGATTTATCCTAAGGGGGGAAGGATCTGTAACATCCCAAATTTGTAACCCAGTGTTATTAGTCAAAAATTGTGGGCCAACAAAAACTTTTGTTACTTTATGAGTGCTTGCTTGTGTTGTTTGTTTGAATTTTGAAGAAAAGAAAAGAAATAAAATAATAAAACTAAAGTGACAAGTGTCACCCTAAAAACTCCAAGTAAGTTTCAAAATTTCTTCCAAATAAAAATCCAGTGGAGAGGAGTGACCTCTCTCATTCCATTCTTATTTCTTTTTCCCTCTAATTCTATTTCCAAAATTATTCCAAAATTCTATTTTCAATTTCCAAATGTTTCTTGAACTTTGGAAAATCCTCAAGAACACCATGATGCACTTCCAGAATAAATATTCCAGTGGTACCACAAACCTTGGAAAAATATTTGGAAGCAAATCATGAAAAGAAATTTCAGAAATTCAAATTTGGATTTGGTTCGGGTATTTGATCGAGCACTTGGTGGTCACCACCGAGTTCTACTCCAACCCGAAATCAACTTCCAAATTCGAGCTCGATTTTGAGCAATCGAGCTGTCCAGTAGCATCCACTCACTCACCTCACCTCACTCACTCGAAGCAGTGCGTTGGAAGCAAGCCAGTTGACCCAGAGGAGGCAAGCCGCTTGCGCCACGCCATTGCCGTCCTTGCCGAGCTCCCGCACGGGTCGCCTCGCGGGCAGAGCTGAAGCAACGCCGAGACGACGCCGCGCCGTGCCTTCCACACCACCCAAACCTCTCCGCCTCTGCACGACGAGACCTGAGCGCCGCAGAGCCCTCTGGCGTGTGCGTCGTCCGCGCCAGAGCACGCCGAGCGACGCGGCGACGCTGAGGTCAACTGCGAGCACCGCACGTCTCCGCGCTGCACCCCCTCTCCCCTCTGGTCCAGTCACACCCGCCGCGTCGTGTCCGAGCCTCACTGCCCCTCTGTTGCACCGCACGCGCGCCACCCGACCCCAGCGCACGCGCCGAAGCACACCGCTCGCCATGGCCGGCCGAGCACGGCATCGATGCCCCGCGCTACCCCTGTCCCCCTCGACCCCCCCTGACCACTTCTGCGGCACCCCCTAGCTCCCCGCAACCTCTCTGGCTCCCTCAGCCGGACCCAGCGCCATCACTTCCCTCTCCCCACCACCGAGCCGTGGAGTGCCGAGCGCCGCCGCTCGCTATAAAAGCTCCCCACGCTCCCTCCCTTCTCCACACACCTCCACCACTTCCCTCTCACACTCCTCACCTCAGAACATCGCCAGGAGGGCGAGCCTTCCTCTGCAGCCACCGTGCACACGCACGGCAGTGCGCTGCCGCGCCGAGGAAGAAGGCGATCACGGCCTGGTCGTGCCTCCCTTCCCTGCTCTCTCTTTGCCCCTCTCTCGCCTCACCATTGCATCCTAGCTCACCCGCCGCGAATTGCCCGTGTTCTGTGCACAGCAGCGCCGCGGAGGAGTCGCCGGACTTGGAGCACGGCCACGGAGGAGGAGCTGATCACGCCGCCGTCGATTGGAGCCGTCCCAGCACGCGCAACTTGTCCCAGAGCTTCCCCACTCCCTCCGCCGTCGATCTACGTCATCTCCGCCACCACCCGAGGCCCCTAGGTAAGCCCTTGAACCACCTCGCCGCCGCCGGAGCCACGGCTCCATCGTACTCCGGTAGTCGAGGAAGAGGTTGATCCTGCGCCGTTGGATTTAAATCCAACGGTAGCATACCGCTTCACCTTGTTAAGACACCGACAAGCGGGACCCACCCGTCAGCGTTTTAAACTTAACCCGCGCGCGAGACGTTTTCCACTGAGTCGCTGACGAGTGGACCCCACCCGTCAGGGATCTCATCTTTATCCAGTGTTTTCAAATTTGAATCTTTTCCTGAATTCAGTACTGGACCTAGTTTAGAAATTCATTATCTCGAGTTCTAGGAATCCAAATAAATCAAACTCAAATGTTCTGGAAAGCTTATAAAATTCTTTAACTCACCAAAGTGGTCTCATCTCATTTAAATAAATAATAAAAATGTATTAATAAAAATGCTCCAGAAGGTTTAAAACACTAAACCATTTGTTTCTGGAGTTATATAAATCCAAATAACTTGAAACCAATTTTGGTAGCTTTGTATTAGGATCCTTTAGCTCCCCAAATTTTGGTAGAATTAATTGAGTAGTCTAAAATCCTTATCCTTTGGTTGAACTTCAGTGCACCCTTCTGCACTAAACCAATTAGTGTGATTTATCAGTAGGTCCAATTAAGCTCAAACCAATTTTGTTAGATCACTTGTAGCCAAAGTTAGTTGCCCCTAAAAGGATTTAATTTTTGGAGCAACCTAAATTGTTTGGTAGCTAAAACTTGATTGAAAACCTTCTGAACTAAAACAAATGTGTAGGGAGTTTGGTAACTCCAAATGATCCCAAACCAATTGGGTGATCTTCTACACACCAGTAGCTATCCATAGAATTTTAGTTTGAATTTTTGTGACAAACATAGATTAAATGGTGAATTAATTAGTGTACAACTAGTTTCTGCCTTAGTTTGAAATTAATTAAATAAAGATTAATTCAATTAAAATTAAAAACCATCTTGTGTTGCTTGATGTGTGCAGTAGCTAATTGTGGCATTTATGATTGTAATGCTGTGTTGATGATTGAGCTAGAGTAGTGATGGTTGTTTTGCTTGCTTAAACGTTTAGACGATACCGCTGACGGATTCATCGAGGAAGGAGGTTTTGCTGAACCCGAAGATCAGGACCAGTACCACTTTGTTGAGCAAGGCAAGCTACTTCACTGAGCTTGCATTTATATACCTCTACTTTAATCTCTAGAGTTTTTCAAAAGTATCGGTGATTTTGGAAAAACCCCTTTTCAAAACAATGAAAACTATTTTGCCCCCTATGTAGAAATATAGGGTAGTTAATTTACAACTATAGGATGGGAAAAACAATGTTTACTCAAAACCCCTTTGGAGGTACTTGGATGAAGGTGAAATGACGGTATTAAGTTGGAAAATGGTGGGGTTGTTTTGGAAAAGTGCACATTGTGTCCTAACACTATGGCGACCAACCAATAACCGGTGCGACCACATTTACCCACATATGGGCACGGGCGTAGTCATATAATTTGCTCGTGTTAGTACTGGATGCCTCAACAACGAGGATGACCTCGTTCCATGAGGGGATGGTTTGGTGACCTACCCCCTGACCTGGGTCCTCTTCATTGAAGTCTACCGGAAGCCGGTATGAACATGTCGGAGGAAGAGGATTGAAGGGCTCCCTTGGGTCCGCCAGACAGAACTACGAGTCCTCACACTTAGTTTCTGAGGATTTGAGTGTCGATGGAAAGTGTCGTAAAGGCAGGGTCCTATACTAGCATGAGCAAAGGACAGACTATGGCCGGGAACTCAACTTCGCATACCTCTGGTATGGCGGGACGTGGCTGACACGATGAGTGACCGGATGGGTGTGGGAAAAGCGTGCTACCTCTGCAGAGGGTAAAACTATTCGAATAGCCGAGTCCTCGGATATGGACAGTTGGGAGGCTGTTTTAAGACCATGTGCAAATTTTATAAAATATTGAGTTTTGAAAGGAAAATGAAGTAGAAAAAGGTTGCATACCTGTACCAATAAGTTGGTGCGAGGTTGTGATGGGTTTGGGAACCATGATTGGAATGTGGTTGGATACCGGATGAGTTTCGGGGAAACAGCTAAAATGGCGTTTTCTTAAAGGATAGTTATAAACTTCTTTTCACCCCCTTTTTATTAAAAAGATTTTTGAGGGTTTTCAAGTAAAAGTTTTGAAGAAATAAAAGCTAGTGCTTACTCAAGTTGGGGTAGTTTGCGAGTACAATCAAATGTACTCATATTGGTTTCGTCCCTGGCTATTGTCTTAGCCAGACTTCGAGGAGCCCTACGTTGAAGAGGAGTTTGGCGACGTCTATGCGAACTAAGATCTTCATAAGTCAGCTGCCTGTCGGGTGTTGTCGAGTTGGTTTAGCCCTACTACCGTAGCTTCCGCTGAATAAAGATGATTTGGCCCTTGAAGGCACCTATGTATAATTAGGCCTGTATGGCCAGGTTTGTAAGACTTTAAACTCGGTATTGTATGGATGTAAACTTTGGTATTCAGTTCGGATTATGTGCAACGACAGACTGATCACGGGATCGTTGCGTCGAGCATAATCGGGTATTTCGGACAGCTAGTCCGGGGTCCCCATAGCAGCGCTCCTTTCGGTGGAATCCTGCACTTCCGTTGAAAATGTATGTGGCCACCCGCCCTCGAGATGAGCCGCTCAGAACATGAATGGTGCATAGAAAGTTAGCGTGGGCTACATACATCATGTTTGTACCAATCACGTCTGTTGATCGAGCCGTTGAGGTACCGTGACGGCCGCGTCACCGCGGACTGCCGACGTTGAGTTCACGGTGAAGGTAAAACCTTGAGAACTTTGAAGTCTGGACCCGGATCAAGTTAGTTTTTTTTCCGCGGCTGCAGAATGACATGCCACACCCTAGAGAAAGTGGATTTCCATAATTGGCCCCGTGGAGATTTTTTCTAAAAATCACTTATTATAAGCCAGAGAGCAGCGCTCCTTTCGGTGGAATCCTGCACTTCCGTTGAAAATGTATGTGGCCACCCGCCCTCGATATGAGCCGGTCAGAACATGAGTGCTGCATAGAAAGTTAGCGTGGGCTAGGTACATCATGTTTGTACCAATCACGTCTGTTGATCGAGACATTGAGGTACCGTGACGGCCGCGTCACCGCGGACTGCCGACGTAGAGTTCACGGTGAAGGTAAAACCTTGAGAACTTTGAAGTCTGGACCCGGATCGAGTTAGTTTTTTTTCCACGGCTGCAGAATGACATGGCACACCCTAGAGAAAGCGGATTTGCATAATTGGCCCCGTGGAGATTTTTTCTAAAAATCACTTATTATAAGCCAGAGAGCAGCGCTCCTTTCGGTGGAATCCTGCACTTCCGTTGAAAATGTATGTGGCCACCCGCCCTCGAGATGAGCCTGTCAGAATATGAGTGGTGCACAGAAAGTTAGCGTGGGCTACATACATCATGTTTGTACCAATCACGTCTGTTGATCGAGATGTTGAGGTACCGTGACGGCCGTGTCACCGCGGACTGCCGACGTAGAGTTCACGGTGAAGGTAAAACCTTGAGAACTTTGAAGTCTGGACCCGGATCGAGTTAGTTTTTTTTCACGGCTGCAGAATGACATGCCACACCCTAGAGAAAGCGGATTTCCATAATTGGCCCTGTGGAGATTTTTTCTAAAAATCACTTATTATAAGCCAGAGAGCAGCGCTCCTTTCGGTGGAATCCTGCACTTCCGTTGAAAATGTATGTGGCCACCCGCCCTCGAGATGAGCCCGTCAGAACATGAGTGGTGCATAGAAAGTTAGTGTGGGCTACGTACATCATGTTTGTACCAATCACGTCTGTTGATCGAGACGTTGAGGTACCGTGACGGCCGCGTCACCGCGGACTGCCGACGTTGAGTTCACGGTGAAGGTAAAACCTTGAGAACTTTGAAGTCTGGACCCGGATCAAGTTAGTTTTTTTTCCGCGGCTGCAGAATGACATGCCACACCCTAGAGAAAGTGGATTTCCATAATTGGCCCCGTGGAGATTTTTTCTAAAAATCACTTATTATAAGTCAGAGAGCAGCGCTCCTTTCGGTGGAATCCTGCACTTCCGTTGAAAATGTATGTGGCCACCCGCCCTCGAGATGAGCCGGTCAGAACATGAGTGGTGGATAGAAAGTTAGCGTGGGCTACGTACATCATGTTTGTACCAATCACGTCTGTTTATCGAGACGTTGAGGTACCGTGACGGCCGCGGAGTGGCGACGTAGAGTTCACGGTGAAGGTAAAACCTTGAGAACTTTGAAGTCTGGACCCGGATCGAGTTAGTTTTTTTTGCATGGATGCAAAATGACATGCCACACCCTAGAGAAAGCGGATTTCCATAATTGGCCTCATGGAGATTTTTTCTAAAAATCACTTATTATAAGCCAGAGAGCAGCGCTCCTTTCGGTGGAATCCTGCACTTCCGTTGAAAATGTATGTGGCCACCCGCCCTCGAGATGAGCCCGTCAGAACATGAGTGGTGCATAGAAAGTTAGTGTGGGCTACGTACATCATGTTTGTACCAATCACGTCTGTTGATCGAGACGTTGAGGTACCGTGACGGCCGCGTCACCGCGGACTGCCGACGTTGAGTTCACGGTGAAGGTAAAACCTTGAGAACTTTGAAGTCTGGACCCGGATCAAGTTAGTTTTTTTTTCCGCGGCTGCAAAATGACATGCCACACCCTAGAGAAAGTGGATTTCCATAATTGGCCCCGTGGAGATTTTGTCTAAAAATCACTTATTATAACTCAGAGAGCAGCGCTCCTTTCGGTGGAATCCTGCACTTCCGTTGAAAATGTATGTGGCCACCCGCCCTCGAGATGAGCCGGTCAGAACATGAGTGGTGGATAGAAAGTTAGCGTGGGCTACGTACATCATGTTTGTACCAATCACGTCTGTTGATCGAGACGTTGAGGTACCGTGACGGCCGCGGAGTGGCGACGTAGAGTTCACGGTGAAGGTAAAACCTTGAGAACTTTGAAGTCTGGACCCGGATCGAGTTAGTTTTTTTGCATGGCTGCAAAATGACATGCCACACCCTAGAGAAAGCGGATTTCCATAATTGGCCTCATGGAGATTTTTTCTAAAAATCACTTATTATAAGCCAGAGAGCAGCGCTCCTTTCGGTGGAATCCTGCACTTCCGTTGAAAATGTATGTGGCTACCCGCCCTCGAGATGAGCCGGTCAGAACATGAGTGGTGCATAGAAAGTTAGCGTGGGCTAGGTACATCATGTTTGTACCAATCACGTCTGTCGATCGAGCCGTTGAGGTACTGTGACGGCCACATCACCGCGGACTATCGACGTAGAGTTCACGGTGAACAGAAACCTTGAGAACTTTGAAGTCTGGACCCGGATCGAGTTAGTTTTTCTTCCACGGCTGCAGAATGACATGCCACACCCTAGAGAAAGCGGATTTCCATAATTGGCCCCGTGGATATTTTTTCTAAAAATCACTTATTATAAGCCAGAGAGCAGCGCTCCTTTCGGTGGAATCCTGCACTTCCGTTGAAAATGTATGTGGACACCCGCCCTCGAGATGAGCCGGTCAGAACATGAGTGGTGCATAGAAAGTTAGCGTGGGCTACGTACATCATGTTTGTACCAATCACGTCTGTTGATCGTGCCATTGAGGTACCGTGACGGCCGCGTCACCGTGGACTGCCGACGTAGAGTTCACGGTGAAGGTAAAACCTTGAGAACTTTGAAGTCTGGACCCGGATCGAGTTAGTTTTTTTTCCACGGCTGCAGAATGACATGCCACACCCTACAGAAAGCGGATTTACATAATTGGCCCCGTGGAGATTTTTTCTAAAAATCACTTATTATAAGCCAGAGAGCAGCGCTCCTTTCGGTGGAATCCTGCACTTCCGTTGAAAATGTATGTGGCCACCCGCCCTCGAGATGAGCCGCTCAGAACATGAATGGTGCATAGAAAGTTAGCGTGGGCTACATACATCATGTTTGTACCAATCACGTCTGTTGATCGAGCCGTTGAGGTACCGTGACGGCCGCGTTACCGCGGACTGCCGACGTAGAGTTCACGGTGAAGGTAAAACCTTGAGAACTTTGAAGTCTGGCCCCAGATCGAGTTAGTGTTTTTTCCACGGCTGCAGAATGACATGCCACACCCTAGAGAAAGCGGATTTCCATAATTGGCCCCGTGGATATTTTTTCTAAAAATCACTTATTATAAGCCAGGAGCAGCGCTCCTTTCGGTGGAATCCTGCACTTCCGTTGAAAATGTATGTGGCCACCCGCCCTCGAGATGAGCCGGTCAGAACATGAGTGGTGCATAGAAAGTTAGCGTGGGCTACATACATCATGTTTGTACCAATCACATCTGTTGATCGAGACGTTGAGGTACCGTGACGGCCGTGTCACCGCGGACTGCCGACGTAGAGTTCACGGTGAAGGTAAAACCTTGAGAACTTTGTAGTCTGGACCCGGATCGAGTTAGTTTTTTTTCACAGCAGCAGAATGACATGCCACACCCTAGAGAAAGCGGATTTCCATAATTGGCCCTGTGGAGATTTTTTCTAAAAATCACTTATTATAAGCCAGAGAGCAGCGCTCCTTTCGGTGGAATCCTGCACTTCCGTTGAAAATGTATGTGGCCACCCGCCCTCGAGATGAGCCGGTCAGAACATGAGTGGTGCATAGAAAGTTAGCGTGGGCTGTCTACATCATGTTTGTACCAATCACGTCTGTTGATCAAGCCGTTGAGGTACCGTGACGGCCGCGTCACCGCGGACTGCCCACGTAGAGTTCACGGTGAAGGTAAAACCTTGAGAACTTTGAAGTCTGGACCCGGATCGAGTTAGTTTTTTTTCCACGGCTGTAGAATGACATGCCACACCCTAGAGAAAGCGGATTTCCATAATAGGCCCCGTGGAGATTTTTTCTAAAAATCACTTATTATAAGCCAGAGAGCACGCTCCTTTCGGTGGAATCCTGCACTTCCGTTGAAAATGTATGTCGCCACCGCCCTCGAGATGAGCCGGTCAGAACATGAGTGGTGCATAGAAAGTTAGCGTGGGCTACGTACATCATGTTTGTACCAATCACGTCTGTTGATCGAGACGTTGAGGTACCGTGACGGCCGCGTCACCGCAGACTGCCGACGTAGAGTTCACGGTGAAGGTAAAACCTTGAGAACTTTGTAGTCTGGACCCGGATCGAGTTAGTTTTTTTTCACGGCTGCAGAATGACATGCCACACCCTGGAGAAAGCGGATTTCCATAATTGGCCCGTGGAGATTTTTTCAAAAAATCACTTCTTATAAGCCAGAGAGCAGCGCTCCTTTCGGTGGAATCCTGCACTTCCGTTGAAAATGTATGTGGCCACCCGCCCTCGAGATGAGCCGGTCAGAACATGAGTGCTGCATAGAAAGTTAGCGTGGGCTAGGTACATCATGTTTGTACCAATCACGTCTGTTGATCGAGACGTTGAGGTACCGTGACGGCCGCGTCACCGCGGACTGCCGACGTAGAGTTCACGGTGAAGGTAAAACCTTGAGAACTTTGAAGTCTGGAACCGGATCGAGTTAGTTTTTTTTCCACGGCTGGAGAATGACATGCCACACCCTAGAGAAAGTGGATTTCCATAATTGGCCCCGTGGAGATTTTTTCTAAAAATCACTTATTATAAGCCAGAGAGCAGCGCTCCTTTCGGTGGAATCCTGCACTTCCGTTGAAAATGTATGTGGCCACCCGCCCTCGAGATGAGCCGGTCAGAACATGAGTGGTGCATAGAAAGTTAGCGTGGGCTGTGTACATCATGTTTGTACCAATCACGTCTGTTGATCAAGCTGTTGAGGTACCGTGACGGCCGCGTCACCGCGGACTGCCCACGTAGAGTTCACGGTGAAGGTAAAACCTTGAGAACTTTGAAGTCTGGACCCGGATCGAGTTAGTTTTTTTTCCACGGCTGTAGAATGACATGCCACACCCTAGAGAAAGCGGATTTCCATAATAGGCCCCGTGGAGATTTTTTCTAAAAATCACTTATTATAAGCCAGAGAGCAGCGCTCCTTTCGGTGGAATCCTGCACTTCCGTTGAAAATGTATGTCGCCACCCGCCCTCGAGATGAGCCGGTCAGAACATGAGTGGTGCATAGAAAGTTAGCGTGGGCTACGTACATCATGTTTGTACCAATCACGTCTGTTGATCGAGACGTTGAGGTACCGTGACGGCCGTGTCACCGCGGACTGCCGACGTAGAGTTCACGGTGAAGGTAAAACCTTGAGAACTTTGTAGTCTGGACCCGGATCGGGTTAGTTTTTTTTCACAGCAGCAGAATGACATGCCACACCCTAGAGAAAGCGGATTTCCATAATTGGCCCGTGGATATTTTTTCAAAAAATCACTTATTATAAGCCAGAGAGCAGCGCTCCTTTCGGTGGAATCCTGCACTTCCGTTGAAAATGTATGTGGCCACCCGCCCTCGAGATGAGCCGGTCAGAACATGAGTGGTGCATAGAAAGTTAGTGTGGGCTACGTACATCATGTTTGTACCAATCACGTCTGTTGATCGAGACATTGAGGTACCGTGACGGCCGCGTCACCGCGGACTGCCGACGTAGAGTTCACGGTGAAGGTAAAACCTTGAGAACTTTGAAGTCTGGAACCGGATCGAGTTAGTTTTTTTTCCGCGGCTGCAGAATGACATGCCACACCCTAGAGAAAGTGGATTTCCATAATTGGCCCTGTGGAGATTTTTTCTAAAAATCACTTATTATAAGCCAGAGAGCAGCGCTCCTTTCGGTGGAATCCTGCACTTCCGTTGAAAATGTATGTGGCCACCCGCCCTCGAGATGAGCCGGTCAGAACATGAGTGGTGCATAGAAAGTTAGCGTGGGCTGTGTACATCATGTTTGTACCAATCACGTCTGTTGATCAAGCCGTTGAGGTACCGTGACGGCCGCGTCACCGCGGACTGCCCACGTAGAGTTCACGGTGAAGGTAAAACCTTGAGAACTTTGAAGTCTGGACCCGGATCGAGTTAGTTTTTTTTCCACGGCTGTAGAATGACATGCCACACCCTAGAGAAAGCGGATTTCCATAATAGGCCCCGTGGAGATTTTTTCTAAAAATCACTTATTATAAGCCAGAGAGCAGCGCTCCTTTCGGTGGAATCCTGCACTTCCGTTGAAAATGTATGTCGCCACCCGCCCTCGAGATGAGCCGGTCAGAACATGAGTGGTGCATAGAAAGTTAGCGTGGGCTACGTACATCATGTTTGTACCAATCACGTCCTCTGCCGTACTGAACTTAGTAGATGTATCAGATCTGTCTCCTCTGATGAACTAGAACAAGATTCCTTCTCTGAATTTTCTCAGCTGTCACAAATCTGGTCTTGCAGCATAGATAGATTTGCAAGGTACGAGCATACAGATAAGGGAACTGGCTATACTAAGAAAATATCTTTATAGAAAATAACCCTCCATTACAAGCAACACAACAAACAGGCAAACAACAAACAAACAACCTCACTGGTTCTCACCTACACCATACAAACGCCACTCAGGCTAACTGAAACACGGGTGCTACTTCGCTGGATGGCTTCTGGTAGTCAGGGAGCGCGGCCGAGACGAAGAGTGGTGTCCACATCTCCATCTTCCGCGGGGTGGGGAAATGCAGGCACGCCTTCGGGTACCGCATCCCGTGCTTCGATGAACTGGTGAACTGTAGTTGCTGCTTCTACTGGGGTGGCCTGGAAACTGAGTCCTGGCGCAAGGTTCCTTGCTTCTGTGAGCAGTAGGCTAACTTGGATGAGGTTGCGCCTAGTGGTCACGAGTTCTTCCAGTAGGGAATCGCAGAGCATCGACATCGCAACTCCGTAGGCGACGCTGCTAATAAGGGCAGGGTCGGCTTCGTCGTTGGCGGAGGCTTTGATCAGCTCTTCACCAGGCAGGGGCCTGGCTGGGATAAAGCGGAACGCTCGACTTTGCGCTATCGCCGGCTCTGAGTGCCGGAGACGAGCAAGGGCTTCCCAAGCTGCTTTCTGGATGGTTTGACTCAGAGTAGGCATGTTCCTACCACGAATCACTTGGGACTTCCTTGGGCGGGAGGGATATGTACTGATGTGTACGTCTGCTCGAAAGTCACCCCCAGGAAATGGGACTGAACTTTTGAACACAACATAACGAGGGCGAAAACGGCAACCGAGGAGATCACAGACTTTCCTAAGGACTAGTGGAAAGCCGAGGTGTTCATCGGCCGTGGTTTCTAGGAGAAAGGTGGGCCTCACTGGCGATTCACTCGGGGCTTTGGAACTGGAGCAAGACATGAGAGCAAGATCTCTCAGGGGGGTTCTACTTCGATGGAGTTGGGTTGCCAAGGTTAGCAGGCGAGGGTGGGGATAAACGGCAGCTAGGACTGGGGTCTCTTATAGATGGGTTGTGTCGGCTCCTTCTCTTGGAAGAAACCGGCGAGTGGGTCAGGTCCTACTGCACCTTACTGTGGACCGACACTTGCCATGCCAGTTAGGCGGAGATGGGTTAAATCCATCGGGCTCACTGTCGGGCAAAAGTAAGGCTGGGCTTCCATGCTAGGGTAGTCTACAGCCAGCCTGGCGCTCTGATACCATGTCTGTGACACCCCTCCCTGGCACATATCACCAGAGAGGCAGTCGTCCCGTGCGCCACCCCAGGATAACTGGCCGCACGTCACAACAGTGTAACATAATGGAAATCATTACACAATCAGGCACATCAGTGCTATAAATGGTTTACAAGGCCATCATGGAATGACAAAATGTCAATCCCAGCATGGCACGATACAGAGTTTTTAACTGGCAGCGGAAGACATATGAGAGGCTACGGCTTGGAGCGGCTCCACTCCACAGGTTCTGGCTGGGCTACTGATCCTAGCACGCTCTTGCTTCAAATCCTTACTAAGGTGGAAGATGAATCCTCGACAAAACCTGGCCACAATCACAAGGCCCGTGAGTACATTAATATGCACTCAGCAAGAATCGCCACTCACCACAAACAATCCAACAATCATGCAGCAAGATATACGTTGGATATAAAGTCCTACACATGGCAAGAGTCTACTCTAGGTACTTGACATAGAAGTAGCATGGCATCACAAGCAAAACATGGCGTAAGCAAACGATGGGGTATCACCAGCGCAGAGTCCAAGCCAGGTGGGGTTGGATCGTGCACCGGCAATCACACAACGAGCTTACCTGTGACGAGTAGCCGAGTGTACCAGTTGGTACCACATAATACACGACATCACCTGTGATTACTGCTAGGCCCTCTGGCCTCTTCATTTCACTCTGGGCACGCACGGTTGATGTGGGCTCTGGCCTAACTATAGGCTTCCCAACGCATCACACCGCCATCCCTATCACGGGTTACCATCAACAGCTCACGACAATATTCCCTGCATCATCTTATTTGTTCATTTAGTGTAATCAGGTCGTTTATTAATTATTTCAAACAAATCTTAAGTTTAACCTCCGGACATGACGAGGACACACAGTGTGACTGACACTGAACTGTTGTTCCATATCCCAGGAACAAGGCTAGCTGGCTAGGTTGATGCTCTCGAGAGTTTGCTTTACCACCTATCAGAATGCACTCTACTCAGCCGGCACCTCAGGTTTATCACGCCCAAAGTCGTACTAAGCAAAATACACTCTCGTGACGGTCCACTTGCTAAGACACTCTCCCGCACCACCCTATGTGCATGGCACAACGGGCAAGTAAATCCGGCACATCCCCTGGCGCGACCAGGTATGCCTAGCTCCGGACTCCCTATCACAGTCGAACCCGTGCCTATCGACCTCTCCCCTCGGACAGCGCAACCGAACGACTGCGCCCAATGGATGGCACAAAAGGGGCTCAACAACCTACTAGGTCACGGTCCTCCCACGAGACAACGGTGATATCGCATGCAAGGGTTCAGATTAGTGGCACTATGAATAAACCTTATCGTTGTTTGGAGGGGTGTTTTATTTAATCATGTTTCATCACAACAAGTCACAAAACAGAGGATTAGTTCCAGCATAATAATCACGACATTAATAACACATACTATCAAACAACAAGGCATAGAAACACAGGGTAAGCACATAATAATATCAACAGTACACAAACATAACCTGCACGTATCAGCATCAACAATCAACAAGGGATTAGCAACATAATACAGATCAATCACCAAATATAGTTTTAGTTGGTTTGCGTCGACCGAGTGACTATCGTGGCGATTCCGCCAACAAGCGCCACTACAGATCAACTAGTTGGTTAGCGTCGACCGGGTGACTATCGTGGCGATCCCGCCAACAAGCGCCATCACAGATCGACCACAGATTATAACACTTGCATACATAGATATCAACATAACAGTAATGACAATAATAGCATAATATTTCCCCCACTTCCAGGACTGAGGCGGGAGACCCGGCCATTGCCCCGGAAATGTGAGTGTCACCGTAAAAGAATAACCGAAAAGCACTCATAAAAATGAGAGAGCATCCATTCCACTCGAAGGTTACCTCGACGTGGTGTCAGCAATATATCTCGGCAAAAGAACCGCGGAAAAGTCAGCTCCCCAGCGTCGCAGTCCGGTTGGTCTATGCCAACCATATTTGACGGAGGGGACAAGGCAACTAACTCTTTTGGCGAATGCCCCCAACCCCGAGGATCATAAGACGACATTCGTCCGCTCCTCACCTCGGCGAAGAGGAAAGAACCAAACAAAGCCCCGCAAACGCGAGACGCACAGTTGTAATAATTTCCCCCATTCCTTTGACTAAGGCGGTAGCACCGGCCATTGTCTCGGGAAAGTGAGTGTTGCACAGATAAGCAGTTATAAGGTAGTGCAATAAATTAAATTGCAATATGACATATGCAGCAATACAATGCTCATATAAAAATACGGACAACAAACAGACATGTAATAATAATAGCAGACAGACATAACAGTAGACAGACATAAACACCCGGCATGGTAATAGGCAAACAACAAACAAGCATTGCGGGATGGCTTATAGCAAGGGGTTAGCTTGCCTCCGGAGGTGGTCTTGGAATGGTTCGGAAAGCCTCGGACTCGTCGGGGGTCGGAATCCCGGAGAACGCCTAACCCACGAAACGACCAACGGCGTATTAAATAAAGGCAGTGAAAACAAGTTGCTCCAAATACAGCAAGACTGGTATCACTGGTTAGGCCTCGTCGAGTTACAAATTTAGAAATTTGAATCGACTAAATCGGAGCTACGGTTTAAAAACTACGGGCATTCGAAGTTACTCACCAGCAGAAAAAGAAAACCTGCGCGAAAAAAAAGGCAGCACGGGCTGCTTCTGTCGCGTGGACGGGCCGTCGCTGGGCCGGTCGCGCGCCAGCGCGCTGCTGCGCCTGGCCGGCCGCTGGCAGGCCGTGGCTGGGCTGCGCCCCGCTGCTGGCCCGCTGGGCTGCTGCCGCTGCTGGAAACGGTTCGACGAAGAAAAAAAAGACGCGACACAGGGGATCGATCCCCTGGTCGTCTTCCTCCTTCGTCCTTGCACTGGATCGTGCAGAGCTGGCTGGGGGACGGCCTGGGAGCCCGCCCGGAGGGAGGCTGGCGGTGGGGACGGGCTGGTGGCGGTGCACCGCGGCCAGGGAAGGTGGAGTGGAGGGCGGGGAGGGGCTAGAGGCTCGGGTCCATGCTCGACATGCGACGGCGACCATGGCCGAGCTCGGCTCGGGTCGTTTTTCTTAGCTGGAAGAAAATGTGGGACGGCTAGGGGGAGAGAAGGGGGTGTGGTGCATCCCAGGAGGAGCAGGAGGCAAGGGGAGGCCAGGGTCCGTGGCGCCTGGACCTCGAGGTCCGGCCATGGCGACCCCACGGTTTGAGCAAAAATCTCGAGGCTCCTGAGCTCTCCTTGCTCTTCTGGCAGCACTGTGGGGTGGAGAGGAGCGAGGGGAGTCCAGAGGAGGGCCGGGGTGGGTTTTTATAGGCCAGAGGCGGGCTGGCCGGTCGAGTACGGTGCCGACACGCGGCGGCGGCGCCTAACTCCGGCCAAGCATTGAATGGAGGGGATAAGGGCGTCTCCGGCGCGAGCCAGGGGAGCAGGAGGGGGTGCGGCACTGCTGGTTTGGTCTGGGACAGAGGAACAGCAGGGGAGGTCGGAGGAACAGCGCGGTGGTGCCGCCCGGCTTGCCTCTGCCGGTGGGGACCACGCTGCTGGCCATGCCGACATCGGCATCAGGACGATTCTCTCGTCCTAGGGCTCTAGAGGGAAAACTGACCGTGTCACTTTGCGCCAAATTCAAAATCCAACAACATTGCTGACTAACGTTTTTGGTAATTCACAAGTTGGTGCGACTACAATTTTCAAAAGACAGTACTGATCCATTTTTAAAACTGAAGTTTGGAGGGGCAAACCATTTTAGGTTTGAGCAAGACTTGCTCCAGAGGTGTAGGATCTACTAGTGGTTGCACCTAGGGGCTTACTTCCCACTGCAAAAATAGTTTGGTGTGTTTTTGGGCACAAGTGGGTTTTAGGGCAGAAACTTGCACAGGGAAAAGGTCCAACATTTTCCTAGCAAGTTACCCAATGTTTTTGCATAAATGGGTTACACACTGCCTAGGGATCACTCCCTAATTTTCATAGAATTTTTGGAAACATATAGATAGGGGTTCCTTTGGAAATTGCAAAAAGGCATGAAAAGAGCATTACAAAGGAAGTACCTCAAATATTGCTCAAATGAGGTTGGGACAATGGAGTGAAATGTTCAGGAGGTGAAATCATGCACCTTCCCAAAATGGCATAATTTTTGGATGAGTGTAAGGTGTCTAGCTTATTTCTGAATCAGAAATGGCATTTCGGAAAATAGTATCTAACATGGAAATATTGCATTGAAGTATGCAATATTTTTGCATGGGATGTCTTTATGTGGATGTGGGAGTCCTCTGGTATTTTTAGTGGAATTTATCTCGCTATGAAAATGGGCTTCCCTTTTGCAGGTGGAGAAAAAGGGTTTAAACGGTTTAATAATTAGGGCTAGGGTTTTCGAGAGAAAACCTAAGCAACAAAATTATCACCGGCATTGGAGAGGTTCATGGATCACTGGGAAATTTTTGGGAGAGCAATTCCAAAGTCAAGTCATCCCCAAAATATTTGAAGAAACATTTAGGAGAAATAGAAAAAGTTTTTCAGGTGTGAGAAAACACCGCTAAAATTAGGTCCCAAAATTTGGGGTGTTACAGACCTTCCCCCTTAAAAGAATCTCGTCCCGAGATTCCGGGAGTTATACAAGATAATTCTTGAACGATCCATTTATAACCCAAATAAAAACTTTTCTGCAAAATATTAGCATTTTTACTAAATTAAAACTAAGGTCTCTGTTTAACCAAACATAGACACGGCAATCATCAAACAGATCTACAACCAATACTAACAATCAACAACCAAGAATTTATTTTAGGCAACTATTGCCACAAGTTTGAGAAACAAGAATCTACGGTTCTATTTTACAAAAGCTGCATATTCATTTTCATGTATACACAGGTTTTGAAAAAAAAAAGTAGGGTTTCTTTTTAAAAGAAAAATTATCTGTGTCACCAATAATTGGTTTACAGATACAGCGGAATTTCCCAAAATTAATTTTGCAAGGGTTTTTCCCTAAAAGACACTGGAAAGCGAGGGATTCGCCTTGGATAAAGGATAGGAGTACCCGGGGATTTTCTGTTTACTCACTGACATGTGGGACCGGGACCCACCTGGCAGTCTCCTTCTCTCTTTCTCTCTTCTTCTTCCTCGCGTTGTCCACGGCTGGCTCTCAGTGCGCGGAGCACTCCACTGCGGTACTGCTGCGCGTGCGGTCCGTCGATGCAGCAGCCATCACGGCTTTGGGGAACGTCGCCTCGACGGTTTGGCGCCATCGTGCGAGCACTGCTCGCGATTCCTCTCCTTTTCCCGCGCAATGCTGTGCCGAGGCGCGGCATCTGAGCTCCGGCTATAAATCGGAATTCTCCGAAATCTTCTCGTCCTCATTCCAACCATGAGCTTCATCCACGATTTCTTCAAAGCCTACTACGAGATGCTGGAGGGAGCGGGCTTCGTCGAGCACGTCATCATCGTCGTGCTCTTCGGGATCTCATCCTCGGTGGTGTCCGCGCTGCTGCTGGCGGCGGTGGTCGTCCTGATCCACGGCTTGTTCCTTTAGTGGTCAGGCGCTGGTGGTGGTGCTGCGGCGGAGGAGGAGCACGTGGCGGCAGAGGAGCAGGAGGTTGCGGAGGAACCGGTCGCGGCAGAGGAGCGGACCGCGGCGGGGGAGCACGCTGCGTTGGTGGAGGAGGTTGCAGCGGGGGAGCATGCTGCAGAGGGGCTGGCGGTGGTGGAGGAGCACGCGGCGGCAGAGGGGCAGGCCGTGGCGGGGAAGCACGCCGCGGTGGTGGGGCACGTGGCAGCAGAGGGGTATGCCGCGGCAGAGGGGCCGGCTGCGCCGTCGGTGGCTGTTCTTCCGGCGAGGGGGAAGCGGGCCGCTCGAGCCGCTCGTCGCCGTCGCGCGGCTCGCGTCACGGCATCGAGTGAGCCCGGCTCGTCTTCTAGTGACGCCGTGGGGCGTGAGTAGAATCTTCTGGGGTGCCTCTGTATCCGTACTGAGTAGTAGTAGTGTTCTACGTTGGGGTAGAACTTGTATCCTTTGTTTCTGAAATTCCTCTGCTGTACTGAACTTAGTAGATGTATCAGATCTGTCTCCTCTGATGAACTAGAACAAGATTCCTTCTCTGAATTTTCTCAGCTGTCACAAATCTGGTCTTGCAGCATAGATAGATTTGCAAGGTACGAGCATACAGATAAGGGAACTGGCTATACTAAGAAAATATCTTTATAGAAAATAACCCTCCATTACAAGCAACACAACAAACAGGCAAACAACAAACAAACAACCTCACTGGTTCTCACCTACACCATACAAACGCCACTCAGGCTAACTGAAACACGGGTGCTACTTCGCTGGATGGCTTCTGGTAGTCAGGGAGCGCGGCCGAGACGAAGAGTGGTGTCCACATCTCCATCTTCCGCGGGGTGGGGAAATGCAGGCACGCCTTCGGGTACCGCATCCCGTGCTTCGATGAACTGGTGAACTGTAGTTGCTGCTTCTACTGGGGTGGCCTGGAAACTGAGTCCTGGCGCAAGGTTCCTTGCTTCTGTGAGATGTAGGCTAACTTGGATGAGGTTGCGCCTAGTGGTCACGAGTTCTTCCAGTAGGGAATCGCAGAGCATCGACATCGCAACTCCGTAGGCGACGCTGCTAATAAGGGCAGGGTCGGCTTCGTCGTTGGCGGAGGCTTTGATCAGCTCTTCACCAGGCAGGGGCCTGGCTGGGATAAAGCGGAACGCTCGACTTTGCGCTATCGCCGGCTCTGAGTGCCGGAGACGAGCAAGGGCTTCCCAAGCTGCTTTCTGGATGGTTTGACTCAGAGTAGGCATGTTCCTACCACGAATCACTTGGGACTTCCTTGGGCGGGAGGGATATGTACTGATGTGTATGTCTGCTCGAAAGTCACCCCCAGGAAATGGGACTGAACTTTTGAACACAACATAACGAGGGTGAAAACGGCAACCGAGGAGATCACAGACTTTCCTAAGGACTAGTGGAAAGCCGAGGTGTTCATCGGCCGTGGTTTCTAGGAGAAAGGTGGGCCTCACTGGCGATTCACTCGGGGCTTTGGAACTGGAGCAAGACATGAGAGCAAGATCTCTCAGGGGGGTTCTACTTCGATGGAGTTGGGTTGCCAAGGTTAGCAGGCGAGGGTGGGGATAAACGGCAGCTAGGACTGGGGTCTCTTATAGATGGGTTGTGTCGGCTCCTTCTCTTGGAAGAAACCGGCGAGTGGGTCAGGTCCTACTGCACCTTACTGTGGACCGACACTTGCCATGCCAGTTAGGCGGAGATGGGTTAAATCCATCGGGCTCACTGTCGGGCAAAAGTAAGGCTGGGCTTCCATGCTAGGGTAGTCTACAGCCAGCCTGGCGCTCTGATACCATGTCTGTGACACCCCTCCCTGGCACATATCACCAGAGAGGCAGTCGTCCCGTGCGCCACCCCAGGATAACTGGCCGCACGTCACAACAGTGTAACATAATGTAAATCATTACACAATCAGGCACATCAGTGCTATAAATGGTTTACAAGGCCATCATGGAATGACAAAATGTCAATCCCAGCATGGCACGATACAGAGTTTTTAACTGGCAGCGGAAGACATATGAGAGGCTACGGCTTGGAGCGGCTCCACTCCACAGGTTCTGGCTGGGCTACTGATCCTAGCACGCTCTTGCTTCAAATCCTTACTAAGGTGGAAGATGAATCCTCGACAAAACCTGGCCACAATCACAAGGCCCGTGAGTACATTAATATGCACTCAGCAAGAATCGCCACTCACCACAAACAATCCAACAATCATGCAGCAAGATATACGTTGGATATAAAGTCCTACACATGGCAAGAGTCTACTCTAGGTACTTGACATAGAAGTAGCATGGCATCACAAGCAAAACATGGCGTAAGCAAACGATGGGGTATCACCAGCACAGAGTCCAAGCCAGGTGGGGTTGGATCGTGCACCGGCAATCACACAACGAGCTTACCTGTGACGAGTAGCCGAGTGTACCAGTTGGTACCACATAATACACGACATCACCTGTGATTACTGCTAGGCCCTCTGGCCTCTTCATTTCACTCTGGGCACGCACGGTTGATGTGGGCTCTGGCCTAACTATAGGCTTCCCAACGCATCACACCGCCATCCCTATCACGGGTTACCATCAACAGCTCACGACAATATTCCCTGCATCATCTTATTTGTTCATTTAGTGTAATCAGGTCGTTTATTAATTATTTCAAACAAATCTTAAGTTTAACCTCCGGACACGACGAGGACACACAGTGTGACTGACATTGAACTGTTGTTCCATATCCCAGGAACAAGGCTAGCTGGCTAGGTTGATGCTCTCGAGAGTTTGCTTTACCACCTATCAGAATGCACTCTACTCAGCCGGCACCTCAGGTTTATCACGCCCAAAGTCGTACTAAGCAAAATACACTCTCGTGACGGTCCACTTGCTAAGACACTCTCCCGCACCACCCTATGCGCATGGCACAACGGGCAAGTAAATCCGGCACATCCCCTGGCGCGACCAGGTATGCCTAGCTCCGGACTCCCTATCACAGTCGAACCCGTGCCTGTCGACCTCTCCCC
This sequence comes from Poa pratensis, assembly GCA_947311845.1. Classification (NCBI taxonomy): domain Eukaryota; kingdom Viridiplantae; phylum Streptophyta; class Magnoliopsida; order Poales; family Poaceae; genus Poa; species Poa pratensis. Next base: position 322,144 of record CAMZMU010000063.1, read on the forward strand.
TCGGACAGCGCAACCGAACGACTGCGCCCAATGGATGGCACAAAAGGGGCTCAACAACCTACTAGGTCACGGTCCTCCCACGAGACAACGGTGATATCGCATGCAAGGGATCAGATTAGTGGCACTATGAATAAACCTTATCGTTGTTTGGAGGGGTGTTTTATTTAATCATGTTTCATCACAACAAGTCACAAAACAGAGGATTAGTTCCAGCATAATAATCACGACATTAATAACACATACTATCAAACAACAAGGCATAGAAACACAGGGTAAGCACATAATAATATCAACAGTACACAAACATAACCTGCACGTATCAGCATCAACAATCAACAAGGCATTAGCAACATAATACAGATCAATCACCAAATATAGTTTTAGTTGGTTTGCGTCGACCGAGTGACTATCGTGGCGATTCCGCCAACAAGCGCCACTACAGATCAACTAGTTGGTTAGCGTCGACCGGGTGACTATCGTGGCGATCCCGCCAACAAGCGCCATCACAGATCGACCACAGATTATAACACTTGCATACATAGATATCAACATAACAGTAATGACAATAATAGCATAATATTTCCCCCACTTCCAGGACTGAGGCGGGAGACCCGGCCATTGCCCCGGAAATGTGAGTGTCACCGTAAAAGAATAACCGAAAAGCACTCATAAAAATGAGAGAGCATCCATTCCACTCGAAGGTTACCTCGACGTGGTGTCAGCAATATATCTCGGCAAAAGAACCGCGGAAAAGTCAGCTCCCCAGCGTCGCAGTCCGGTTGGTCTATGCCAACCATATTTGACGGAGGGGACAAGGCAACTAACTCTTTTGGCGAATGCCCCCAACCCCGAGGATCATAAGACGACATTCGTCCGCTCCTCACCTCGGCGAAGAGGAAAGAACCAAACAAAGCCCCGCAAACGCGAGACGCACAGTTGTAATAATTTCCCCCATTCCTTTGACTAAGGCGGTAGCACCGGCCATTGTCTCGGGAAAGTGAGTGTTGCACAGATAAGCAGTTATAAGGTAGTGCAATAAATTAAATTGCAATATGACATATGCAGCAATACAATGCTCATATAAAAATACGGACAACAAACAGACATGTAATAATAATAGCAGACAGACATAACAGTAGACAGACATAAACACCCGGCATGGTAATAGGCAAACAACAAACAAGCATTGCGGGATGGCTTATAGCAAGGGTTAGCTTGCCTCCGGAGGTGGTCTTGGAATGGTTCGGAAAGCCTCGGACTCGTCGGGGGTCGGAATCCCGGAGAACGCCTAACCCACGAAACGACCAACGGCGTATTAAATAAAGGCAGTGAAAACAAGTTGCTCCAAATACAGCAAGACTGGTATCACTGGTTAGGCCTCGTCGAGTTACAAATTTAGAAATTTGAATCGACTAAATCGGAGCTACGGTTTAAAAACTACGGGCATTCGAAGTTACTCACCAGCAGAAAAAGAAAACCTGCGCGAAAAAAAAAGGCAGCACGGGCTGCTTCTGTCGCGTGGACGGGCCGTCGCTGGGCCGGTCGCGCGCCAGCGCGCTGCTGCGCCTGGCCGGCCGCTGGCAGGCCGTGGCTGGGCTGCACCCCGCTGCTGGCCCGCTGGGCTGCTGCCGCTGCTGGAAACGGTTCGACGAAGAAAAAAAAGACGCGACACAGGGGATCGATCCCCTGGTCGTCTTCCTCCTTCGTCCTTGCACTGGATCGTGCAGAGCTGGCTGGGGGACGGCCTGGGAGCCGCCCGGAGGGAGGCTGGCGGTGGGGACGGGCTGGTGGCGGTGCACCGCGGCCAGGGAAGGTGGAGTGGAGGGCGGGGAGGGGCTAGAGGCTCGGGTCCATGCTCGACATGCGACGGCGACCATGGCCGAGCTCGGCTCGGGTCGTTTTTCTTAGCTGGAAGAAAATGTGGGACGGCTAGGGGGAGAGAAGGGGGTGTGGTGCATCCCAGGAGGAGCAGGAGGCAAGGGGGAGGCCAGGGTCCGTGGCGCCTGGACCTCGAGGTCCGGCCATGGCGACCCCACGGTTCGAGCAAAAATCTCGAGGCTCCCGAGCTCTCCTTGCTCTTCTGGCAGCACTGTGGGGTGGAGAGGAGCGAGGGGAGTCCAGAGGAGGGCCGGGGTGGGTTTTTATAGGCCAGAGGCGGCTGGCCGGTCGAGTACGGTGCCGACACGCGGCGGCGGCGCCTAACTCCGGCCAAGCATTGAATGGAGGGGATAAGGGCGTCTCCGGCGCGAGCCAGGGGAGCAGGAGGGGGTGCGGCACTGCTGGTTTGGTCTGGGACAGAGGAACAGCAGGGGAGGTCGGAGGAACAGCGCGGTGGTGCCGCCCGGCTTGCCTCTGCCGGTGGTGACCACGCTGCTGGCCATGCCGACATCGGCATCAGGACGATTCTCTCGTCCTAGGGCTCTAGAGGGAAAACTGACCGTGTCACTTTGCGCCAAATTCAAAATCCAACAACATTGCTGACTAACGTTTTTGGTAATTCACAAGTTGGTGCGACTACAATTTTCAAAAGACAGTACTGATCCATTTTTAAAACTGAAGTTTGGAGGGGCAAACCATTTTAGGTTTGAGCAAGACTTGCTCCAGAGGTGTAGGATCTACTAGTGGTTGCATCTAGGGGCTTACTTCCCACTGCAAAAATAGTTTGGTGTGTTTTTGGGCACAAGTGGGTTTTAGGGCAGAAACTTGCACAGGGAAAAGGTCCAACATTTTCCTAGCAAGTTACCCAATGTTTTTGCATAAATGGGTTACACACTGCCTAGGGATCACTCCCTAATTTTCATAGAATTTTTGGAAACATATAGATAGGGGTTCCTTTGGAAATTGCAAAAAGGCATGAAAAGAGCATTACAAAGGAAGTACCTCAAATATTGCTCAAATGAGGTTGGGACAATGGAGTGAAATGTTCAGGAGGTGAAATCATGCACCTTCCCAAAATGGCATAATTTTTGGATGAGTGTAAGGTGTCTAGCTTATTTCTGAATCAGAAATGGCATTTCGGAAAATAATATCTAACTTGGAAATATTGCATTGAAGTATGCAATATTTTTGCATGGGATGTCTTTATGTGGATGTGGGAGTCCTCTGGTATTTTTAGTGGAATTTATCTCGCTATGAAAATGGGCTTCCCTTTTGCAGGTGGAGAAAAAGGGTTTAAACGGTTTAATAATTAGGGCTAGGATTTTCGAGAGAAAACCTAAGCAACAAAATTATCACCGGCATTGGAGAGGTTCATGGATCACTGGGAAATTTTTGGGAGAGCAATTCCAAAGTCAAGTCATCCCCAAAATATTTGAAGAAACATTTAGGAGAAATAGAAAAAGTTTTTCAGGTGTCAGAAAACACCGCTAAAATTAGGTCCCAAATTTTGGGGTGTACAGCTAGGTACATCATGTTTGTACCAATCACGTCTGTTGATCGAGCCGTTGAGGTACCGTGACGGCCGCGTCAGCGCGGACTGCCGACGTAGAGTTCACGGTGAAGGTAAAACCTTGAGAACTTTTAAGTCTGGACCCGGATCGAGTTAGTTTTTTTTTCCACGGCTGCAGAATGACATGCCACACCCTAGAGAAAGCGGATTTCCATAATTGGCCCCCTGGAGATTTTTTCTAAAAATCACTTATTATAAGACAGAGAGCAGCGCTCCTTTCGGTGGAATCCTGGACTTCCGTTGAAAATGTATGTGGCCACCCGCCCTCGAGATGAGCCGGTCAGAACATGAGTGGTCCATAGAAAGTTAGCGTGGGCTAGTACATCATGTTTGTACCAATCACGTCTGTTGATCGAGCCGTTGAGGTACCGTGACGGCCGCGTCACCGCGGACTGCCGACGTAGAGTGCACGGTGAAGGTAAAACCTTGAGAACTTTGAAGTCTGGACCCGGATCGAGTTAGTTTTTTTTTCACGGCTGTAGAATGACATGCCACACCCTAGAGAAAGCGGATTTCCATAATAGGCCCCGTGGAGATTTTTTCTAAAAATCACTTATTATAAGCCAGAGAGCAGCGCTCCTTTCGGTGGAATCCTGCACTTCCGTTGAAAATGTATGTCGCCACCCGCCCTCGAGATGAGCCGGTCAGAACATGAGTGGTGCATACAAAGTTAGCGTGGGCTACGTACATCATGTTTGTACCAATCACGTCTATTGATCGAGACGTTGAGGTACCGTGACGGCCGCGTCACCGCGACTGCCGACGTAGAGTTCACGGTGAAGGTAAAACCTTGAGAACTTTGTAGTCTGGACCCGGATCGACTTAGTTTTTTTTCACGGCTGCAGAATGACATGCCACACCCTAGAGAAAGCGGATTTCCATAATTGGCCCCGTGGAGATTTTTTCTAAAAATCACTTATTATAAGCCAGAGAGCAGCGCTCCTTTCGGTGGAATCCTGCACTTCCGTTGAAAATGTATGTGGCCACCCGCCCTCGAGATGAGCCGGTCAGAACATGAGTGCTGCATAGAAAGTTAGCGTGGGCTAGGTACATCATGTTTGTACCAATCACGTCTGTTGATCGAGACGTTGAGGTACTGTGACGGCCGCGTCACACCGCGGACTGCCGACGTAGAGTTCACGGTGAAGGTAAAACCTTGAGAACTTTGAAGTCTGGACCCGGATCGAGTTAGTTTTTTTTCCACGGCTGCAGAATGACATGCCACACCCTAGAGAAAGCGGATTTCCATAATTGGCCCCGTGGAGATTTTTTCTAAAAATCACTTATTATAAGCCAGAGAGCAGCGCTCCTTTCGGTGGAATCCTGCACTTCCGTTGAAAATGTATGTGGCCACCCGCCCTCGAGATGAGCCGGTCAGAACATGAGTGGTGCATAGAAAGTTAGCGTGGGCTACATACATCATGTTTGTACCAATCACGTCTGTTGATCGAGACGTTGAGGTACCGTGACGGCCGTGTCACCGCGGACTGCCGACGTAGAGTTCACGGTGAAGGTAAAACCTTGAGAACTTTGAAGTCTGGACCCGGATCGAGTTAGTTTTTTTTCACGGCTGCAGAATGACATGCCACACCCTAGAGAAAGCGGATTTCCATAATTGGCCCAGTGGAGATTTTTTCTAAAAATCACTTATTATAAGCCAGAGAGCAGCGCTCCTTTCGGTGGAATCCTGCACTTCCGTTGAAAATGTATGTGGCCACCCGCCCTCGAGATGAGCCGGTCAGAACATGAGTGGTGCATAGAAAGTTAGCGTGGGCTACGTACATCATGTTTGTACCAATCACGTCTGTTGATCGAGCCGTTGAGGTACCGTGACGGCCGCGTCACCGCGGACTGCCGACGTAGAGTTCACGGTGAAGGTAAAACCTTGAGAACTTTGAAGTCTGGACCCGGATCGAGTTAGTTTTTTTTCCGCGCTGCAGAATGACATGCCACACCCTAGAGAAAGCGGATTTCCATAATTGGCCCCGTGGAGATTTTTTCTAAAAATCACTTATTATAAGCCAGAGAGCAGCGCTCCTTTCGGTGGAATCCTGCACTTCCGTTGAAAATGTATGTGGCCACCCGCCCTCGAGATGAGCCGGTCAGAACATGAGTGGTGCATAGAAAGTTAGCGTGGGCTACGTACATCATGTTTGTACCAATCACGTCTGTTGATCGAGACGTTGAGGTACCGTGACGGCCGCGGACTGCCGACGTAGAGTTCACGGTGAAGGTAAAACCTTGAGAACTTTGAAGTCTGGACCCGGATCGAGTTAGTTTTTTTTCCACGGCTGCAGAATGACATGCCACACCCTAGAGAAAGCGGATTTCCATAATTGGCCATGGAGATTTTTTCTAAAAATCACTTATTATAAGCCAGAGAGCAGCGCTCCTTTCGGTGGAATCCTGCACTTCCGTTGAAAATGTATGTGGCCACCCGCCCTCGAGATGAGCCGTCAGAACATGAGTGGTGCATAGAAAGTTAGCGTGGGCTACGTACATCATGTTTGTACCAATCACGTCTGTTGATCGAGCCGTTGAGGTACCGTGACGGCCGCGTCACCGCGGACTCGACGTAGAGTTCACGGTGAAGGTAAAACCTTGAGAACTTTGAAGTCTGGACCCGGATCGAGTTAGTTTTTCTTCCACGGCTGCAGAATGACATGCCACACCCTAGAGAAAGCGGATTTCCATAATTGGCCCCGTGGATATTTTTTCTAAAAATCACTTATTATAAGCCAGAGAGCAGCGCTCCTTTCGGTGGAATCCTGCACTTCCGTTGAAAATGTATGTGGCCACCCGCCCTCGAGATGAGCCGGTCAGAACATGAGTGGTGCATAGAAAGTTAGCGTGGGCTACGTACATCATGTTTGTACCAATCACGTCTGTTGATCGAGCCGTTGAGGTACCGTGACGGCCGCGTCACCGCGGACTGCCGACGTAGAGTTCACGGTGAAGGTAAAACCTTGAGAACTTTGAAGTCTGGACCCGGATCGAGTTAGTTTTTTTTCCACGGCTGCAGAATGACATGCCACACCCTAGAGAAAGCGGATTTCCATAATTGGCCCCGTGGAGATTTTTTCTAAAAATCACTTATTATAAGCCAGAGAGCAGCGCTCCTTTCGGTGGAATCCTGCACTTCCGTTGAAAATGTATGTGGCCACCCGCCCTCGAGATGAGCCGGTCAGAACATGAGTGGTGCATAGAAAGTTAGCGTGGGCTGCGTACATCATGTTTGTACCAATCACGTCTGTTGATCGAGCCGTTGAGGTACCGTGACGGCCGCGTCACCGCGGACTGCCGACGTAGAGTTCACGGTGAAGGTAAAACCTTGAGAACTTTGAAGTCTGGACCCGGATCGAGTTAGTTTTTTCCACGGCTGCAGAATGACATGCCACACCCTAGAGAAAGCGGATTTCCATAATTGGCCCCGTGGAGATTTTTTCTAAAAATCACTTATTATAAGCCAGAGAGCAGCGCTCCTTTCGGTGGAATCCTGCACTTCCGTTGAAAATGTATGTGGCCACCCGCCCTCGAGATGAGCCGGTCAGAACATGAGTGGTGCATAGAAAGTTAGCGTGGGCTAGTACATCATGTTTGTACCAATCACGTCTGTTGATCGAGCCGTTGAGGTACCGTGACGGCCGCGTCACCGCGGACTGCCGACGTAGAGTTCACGGTGAAGGTAAAACCTTGAGAACTTTGAAGTCTGGACCCGGATCGAGTTAGTTTTTTTTCCACGGCTGCAGAATGACATGCCACACCCTAGAGAAAGCGGATTTCCATAATTGGCCCCGTGGAGATTTTTTCTAAAAATCACTTATTATAAGCCAGAGAGCAGCGCTCCTTTCGGTGGAATCCTGCACTTCCGTTGAAAATGTATGTGGCCACCCGCCCTCGAGATGAGCCGGTCAGAACATGAGTGGTGCATAGAAAGTTAGCGTGGGCTAGGTACATCATGTTTGTACCAATCACGTCTGTTGATCGAGCGTTGAGGTACCGTGACGGCCGCGTCACCGCGGACTGCCGACGTAGAGTTCACGGTGAAGGTAAAACCTTGAGAACTTTGAAGTCTGGACCCGGATCGAGTTAGTTTTTTTCCACGGCTGCAGAATGACATGCCACACCCTAGAGAAAGCGGATTTCCATAATTGGCCCCGTGGAGATTTTTTCTAAAAATCACTTATTATAAGCCAGAGAGCAGCGCTCCTTTCGGTGGAATCCTGCACTTCCGTTGAAAATGTATGTGGCCACCCGCCCTCGAGATGAGCCGGTCAGAACATGAGTGGTGCATAGAAAGTTAGCGTGGGCTACGTACATCATGTTTGTACCAATCACGTCTGTTGATCGAGCGTTGAGGTACCGTGACGGCCGCGTCACCGACTGCCGACGTAGAGTTCACGGTGAAGGTAAAACCTTGAGAACTTTGAAGTCTGGACCCGGATCGAGTTAGTTTTTTTCCACGGCTGCAGAATGACATGCCACACCCTAGAGAAAGCGGATTTCCATAATTGGCCCCGTGGAGATTTTTTCTAAAAATCACTTATTATAAGCCAGAGAGCAGCGCTCCTTTCGGTGGAATCCTGCACTTCCGTTGAAAATGTATGTGGCCACCCGCCCTCGAGATGAGCCGGTCAGAACATGAGTGGTGCATAGAAAGTTAGCGTGGGCTAGTACATCATGTTTGTACCAATCACGTCTGTTGATCGAGCCGTTGAGGTACCGTGACGGCCGCGTCACCGCGGACTGCCGTAGAGTTCACGGTGAAGGTAAAACCTTGAGAACTTTGAAGTCTGGACCCGGATCGAGTTAGTTTTTTTTCCACGGCTGCAGAATGACATGCCACACCCTAGAGAAAGCGGATTTCCATAATTGGCCCCGTGGAGATTTTTTCTAAAAATCACTTATTATAAGCCAGAGAGCAGCGCTCCTTTCGGTGGAATCCTGCACTTCCGTTGAAAATGTATGTGGCCACCCGCCCTCGAGATGAGCCGGTCAGAACATGAGTGGTGCATAGAAAGTTAGCGTGGGCTACGTACATCATGTTTGTACCAATCACGTCTGTTGATCGAGCCGTTGAGGTACCGTGACGGCCGCGTCACCGCGGACTGCCGACGTAGAGTTCACGGTGAAGGTAAAACCTTGAGAACTTTGAAGTCTGGACCCGGATCGAGTTAGTTTTTTTCCACGGCTGCAGAATGACATGCCACACCCTAGAGAAAGCGGATTTCCATAATTGGCCCCGTGGAGATTTTTTCTAAAAATCACTTATTATAAGCCAGAGAGCAGCGCTCCTTTCGGTGGAATCCTGCACTTCCGTTGAAAATGTATGTGGCCACCCGCCCTCGAGATGAGCGGTCAGAACATGAGTGGTGCATAGAAAGTTAGCGTGGGCTACGTACATCATGTTTGTACCAATCACGTCTGTTGATCGAGCCGTTGAGGTACCGTGACGGCCGCGTCACCGCGGACTGCCGACGTAGAGTTCACGGTGAAGGTAAAACCTTGAGAACTTTGAAGTCTGGACCCGGATCGAGTTAGTTTTTTTCCACGGCTGCAGAATGACATGCCACACCCTAGAGAAAGCGGATTTCCATAATTGGCCCCGTGGAGATTTTTTCTAAAAATCACTTATTATAAGCCAGAGAGCAGCGCTCCTTTCGGTGGAATCCTGCACTTCCGTTGAAAATGTATGTGGCCACCCGCCTCGAGATGAGCCGGTCAGAACATGAGTGGTGCATAGAAAGTTAGCGTGGGCTACGTACATCATGTTTGTACCAATCACGTCTGTTGATCGAGCCGTTGAGGTACCGTGACGGCCGCGTCACCGCGGACTGCCGACGTAGAGTTCACGGTGAAGGTAAAACCTTGAGAACTTTGAAGTCTGGACCCGGATCGAGTTAGTTTTTTTCCACGGCTGCAGAATGACATGCCACACCCTAGAGAAAGCGGATTTCCATAATTGGCCCCGTGATTTTTTCTAAAAATCACTTATTATAAGCCAGAGAGCAGCGCTCCTTTCGGTGGAATCCTGCACTTCCGTTGAAAATGTATGTGGCCACCCGCCCTCGAGATGAGCCGGTCAGAACATGAGTGGTGCATAGAAAGTTAGCGTGGGCTACGTACATCATGTTTGTACCAATCACGTCTGTTGATCGAGCCGTTGAGGTACCGTGACGGCCGCGTCACCGCGGACTGCCGACGTAGAGTTCACGGTGAAGGTAAAACCTTGAGAACTTTGAAGTCTGGACCCGGATCGAGTTAGTTTTTTTCCACGGCTGCAGAATGACATGCCACACCCTAGAGAAAGCGGATTTCCATAATTGGCCCCGTGGAGATTTTTTCTAAAAATCACTTATTATAAGCCAGAGAGCAGCGCTCCTTTCGGTGGAATCCTGCACTTCCGTTGAAAATGTATGTGGCCACCCGCCCTCGAGATGAGCCGGTCAGAACATGAGTGGTGCATAGAAAGTTAGCGTGGGCTACGTACATCATGTTTGTACCAATCACGTCTGTTGATCGAGCCGTTGAGGTACCGTGACGGCCGCGTCACCGCGGACTGCCGACGTAGAGTTCACGGTGAAGGTAAAACCTTGAGAACTTTGAAGTCTGGACCCGGATCGAGTTAGTTTTTTTTCCACGGCTGCAGAATGACATGCCACACCCTAGAGAAAGCGGATTTCCATAATTGGCCCCGTGGAGATTTTTTCTAAAAATCACTTATTATAAGCCAGAGAGCAGCGCTCCTTTCGGTGGAATCCTGCACTTCCGTTGAAAATGTATGTGGCCACCCGCCCTCGAGATGAGCCGGTCAGAACATGAGTGGTGCATAGAAAGTTAGCGTGGGCTACGTACATCATGTTTGTACCAATCACGTCTGTTGATCGAGCCGTTGAGGTACCGTGACGGCCGCGTCACCGCGGACTGCCGACGTAGAGTTCACGGTGAAGGTAAAACCTTGAGAACTTTGAAGTCTGGACCCGGATCGAGTTAGTTTTTTCCACGGCTGCAGAATGACATGCCACACCCTAGAGAAAGCGGATTTCCATAATTGGCCCCGTGGAGATTTTTTCTAAAAATCACTTATTATAAGCCAGAGAGCAGCGCTCCTTTCGGTGGAATCCTGCACTTCCGTTGAAAATGTATGTGGCCACCCGCCCTCGAGATGAGCCGGTCAGAACATGAGTGGTGCATAGAAAGTTAGCGTGGGCTAGTACATCATGTTTGTACCAATCACGTCTGTTGATCGAGCCGTTGAGGTACCGTGACGGCCGCGTCACCGCGGACTGCCGACGTAGAGTTCACGGTGAAGGTAAAACCTTGAGAACTTTGAAGTCTGGACCCGGATCGAGTTAGTTTTTTTCCACGGCTGCAGAATGACATGCCACACCCTAGAGAAAGCGGATTTCCATAATTGGCCCCGTGGAGATTTTTCTAAAAATCACTTATTATAAGCCAGAGAGCAGCGCTCCTTTCGGTGGAATCCTGCACTTCCGTTGAAAATGTATGTGGCCACCCGCCCTCGAGATGAGCCGGTCAGAACATGAGTGGTGCATAGAAAGTTAGCGTGGGCTAGTACATCATGTTTGTACCAATCACGTCTGTTGATCGAGCCGTTGAGGTACCGTGACGGCCGCGTCACCGCGGACTGCCGACGTAGAGTTCACGGTGAAGGTAAAACCTTGAGAACTTTGAAGTCTGGACCCGGATCGAGTTAGTTTTTTTTCCACGGCTGCAGAATGACATGCCACACCCTAGAGAAAGCGGATTTCCATAATTGGCCCCGTGGAGATTTTTTCTAAAAATCACTTATTATAAGCCAGAGAGCAGCGCTCCTTTCGGTGGAATCCTGCACTTCCGTTGAAAATGTATGTGGCCACCCGCCCTCGAGATGAGCCGGTCAGAACATGAGTGGTGCATAGAAAGTTAGCGTGGGCTACGTACATCATGTTTGTACCAATCACGTCTGTTGATCGAGCCGTTGAGGTACCGTGACGGCCGCGTCACCGCGGACTGCCGACGTAGAGTTCACGGTGAAGGTAAAACCTTGAGAACTTTGAAGTCTGGACCCGGATCGAGTTAGTTTTTTTCCACGGCTGCAGAATGACATGCCACACCCTAGAGAAAGCGGATTTCCATAATTGGCCCCGTGGAGATTTTTTCTAAAAATCACTTATTATAAGCCAGAGAGCAGCGCTCCTTTCGGTGGAATCCTGCACTTCCGTTGAAAATGTATGTGGCCACCCCCCTCGAGATGAGCCGGTCAGAACATGAGTGGTGCATAGAAAGTTAGCGTGGGCTACGTACATCATGTTTGTACCAATCACGTCTGTTGATCGAGCCGTTGAGGTACCGTGACGGCCGCGTCACCGCGGACTGCCGACGTAGAGTTCACGGTGAAGGTAAAACCTTGAGAACTTTGAAGTCTGGACCCGGATCGAGTTAGTTTTTTTCCACGGCTGCAGAATGACATGCCACACCCTAGAGAAAGCGGATTTCCATAATTGGCCCGTGGAGATTTTTTCTAAAAATCACTTATTATAAGCCAGAGAGCAGCGCTCCTTTCGGTGGAATCCTGCACTTCCGTTGAAAATGTATGTGGCCACCCGCCCTCGAGATGAGCCGGTCAGAACATGAGTGGTGCATAGAAAGTTAGCGTGGGCTACGTACATCATGTTTGTACCAATCACGTCTGTTGATCGAGCCGTTGAGGTACCGTGACGGCCGCGTCACCGCGGACTGCCGACGTAGAGTTCACGGTGAAGGTAAAACCTTGAGAACTTTGAAGTCTGGACCCGGATCGAGTTAGTTTTTTTCCACGGCTGCAGAATGACATGCCACACCCTAGAGAAAGCGGATTTCCATAATTGGCCCCGTGGATTTTTTCTAAAAATCACTTATTATAAGCCAGAGAGCAGCGCTCCTTTCGGTGGAATCCTGCACTTCCGTTGAAAATGTATGTGGCCACCCGCCCTCGAGATGAGCCGGTCAGAACATGAGTGGTGCATAGAAAGTTAGCGTGGGCTACGTACATCATGTTTGTACCAATCACGTCTGTTGATCGAGCGTTGAGGTACCGTGACGGCCGTCACCGCGGACTGCCGACGTAGAGTTCACGGTGAAGGTAAAACCTTGAGAACTTTGAAGTCTGGACCCGGATCGAGTTAGTTTTTTTTCACGGCTGCAGAATGACATGCCACACCCTAGAGAAAGCGGATTTCCATAATTGGCCCCGTGGAGATTTTTTTCTAAAAATCACTTATTATAAGCCAGAGAGCAGCGCTCCTTTCGGTGGAATCCTGCACTTCCGTTGAAAATGTATGTGGCCACCCGCCCTCGAGATGAGCCGGTCAGAACATGAGTGGTGCATAGAAAGTTAGCGTGGGCTACGTACATCATGTTTGTACCAATCACGTCTGTTGATCGAGCCGTTGAGGTACCGTGACGGCCGCGTCACCGCGGACTGCCGACGTAGAGTTCACGGTGAAGGTAAAACCTTGAGAACTTTGAAGTCTGGACCCGGATCGAGTTAGTTTTTTTCCACGGCTGCAGAATGACATGCCACACCCTAGAGAAAGCGATTTCCATAATTGGCCCCGTGAGATTTTTTCTAAAAATCACTTATTATAAGCCAGAGAGCAGCGCTCCTTTCGGTGGAATCCTGCACTTCCGTTGAAAATGTATGTGGCCACCCCCCTCGAGATGAGCCGGTCAGAACATGAGTGGTGCATAGAAAGTTAGCGTGGGCTACGTACATCATGTTTGTACCAATCACGTCTGTTGATCGAGCGTTGAGGTACCGTGACGGCCGCGCGACTGCCGACGTAGAGTTCACGGTGAAGGTAAAACCTTGAGAACTTTGAAGTCTGGACCCGGATCGAGTTAGTTTTTTTTCCACGGCTGCAGAATGACATGCCACACCCTAGAGAAAGCGGATTTCCATAATTGGCCCCGTGGAGATTTTTTCTAAAAATCACTTATTATAAGCCAGAGAGCAGCGCTCCTTTCGGTGGAATCCTGCACTTCCGTTGAAAATGTATGTGGCCACCCGCCCTCGAGATGAGCCTTCAGAACATGAGTGGTGCATAGAAAGTTAGCGTGGGCTACGTACATCATGTTTGTACCAATCACGTCTGTTGATCGAGCGTTGAGGTACCGTGACGGCCGCGTCACCGCGGACTGCCGACGTAGAGTTCACGGTGAAGGTAAAACCTTGAGAACTTTGAAGTCTGGACCCGGATCAGTTAGTTTTTTCCACGCTGCAGAATGACATGCCACACCCTAGAGAAAGTGGATTTCCATAATTGGCCCCGTGGAGATTTTTCTAAAAATCACTTATTATAACCAGAGAGCAGCGCTCCTTTCGGTGGAATCCTGCACTTCCGTTGAAAATGTATGTGGCCACCCGCCCTCGAGATGAGCCGGTCAGAACATGAGTGGTGCATAGAAAGTTAGCGTGGGCTAGTACATCATGTTTGTACCAATCACGTCTGTTGATCGAGCCGTTGAGGTACCGTGACGGCCGCGTCACCGCGGACTGCCGACGTAGAGTTCACGGTGAAGGTAAAACCTTGAGAACTTTGAAGTCTGGACCCGGATCGAGTTAGTTTTTTTTCACGCTGCAGAATGACATGCCACACCCTAGAGAAAGCGGATTTCCATAATTGGCCCCGTGGAGATTTTTTCTAAAAATCACTTATTATAAGCCAGAGAGCAGCGCTCCTTTCGGTGGAATCCTGCACTTCCGTTGAAAATGTATGTGGCCACCCGCCCTCGAGATGAGCCGGTCAGAACATGAGTTGCATAGAAAGTTAGCGTGGGCTAGTACATCATGTTTGTACCAATCACGTCTGTTGATCGAGACGTTGAGGTACCGTGACGGCCGCGTCACCGCGGACTGCCGACGTAAGTTCACGTGAAGGTAAAACCTGAGAACTTTGAAGTCTGGACCCGGATCGAGTTAGTTTTTTTCCACGGCTGCAGAATGACATGCCACACCCTAGAGAAAGCGGATTTCCATAATTGGCCCCGTGGAGATTTTTTCTAAAAATCACTTATTATAAGCCAGAGAGCAGCGCTCCTTTCGGTGGAATCCTGCACTTCCGTTGAAAATGTATTGGCCACCCGCCCTCGAGATGAGCCGGTCAGAACATGAGTGGTGCATAGAAAGTTAGCGTGGGCTACGTACATCATGTTTGTACCAATCACGTCTGTTGATCGAGACGTTGAGGTACCGTGACGGCCGGTCACCGCGGACTGCCGACGTAGAGTTCACGGTGAAGGTAAAACCTTGAGAACTTTGAAGTCTGGACCCGGATCGAGTTAGTTTTTTTTCCACGGCTGCAAATGACATGCCACACCCTAGAGAAAGCGGATTTCCATAATTGGCCCCTGTGGAGATTTTTTCTAAAAATCACTTATTATAAGCCAGAGAGCAGCGCTCCTTTCGGTGGAATCCTGCACTTCCGTTGAAAATGTATGTGGCCACCCGCCCTCGAGATGAGCCGTCAGAACATGATGGTGCATAGAAAGTTAGTGTGGGCTACGTACATCATGTTTGTACCAATCACGTCTGTTGATCGAGTTGAGGTACCGTGACGGCCGGTCACCGCGGACTGCCGACGTAGAGTTCACGGTGAAGGTAAAACCTTGAGAACTTTGAAGTCTGGACCCGGATCGAGTTAGTTTTTTCCACGGCTGCAGAATGACATGCCACACCCTAGAGAAAGCGGATTTCCATAATTGGCCCCGTGGAGATTTTTCTAAAAATCACTTATTATAAGCCAGAGAGCAGCGCTCCTTTCGTGGAATCCTGCACTTCCGTTGAAAATGTATGTGGCCACCCCCTCGAGATGAGCCGGTCAGAACATGAGTGGTGCATAGAAAGTTAGCGTGGGCTACGTACATCATGTTTGTACCAATCACGTCTGTTGATCGAGCGTTGAGGTACCGTGACGGCCGCGTCACCGCGGACTGCCGACGTAGAGTTCACGGTGAAGGTAAAACCTTGAGAACTTTGAAGTCTGGACCCGATCGAGTTAGTTTTTTTTCCACGGCTGCAGAATGACATGCCACACCCTAGAGAAAGCGGATTTCCATAATTGGCCCCGTGGAGATTTTTCTAAAAATCACTTATTATAAGCCAGAGCAGCGCTCCTTTCGGTGGAATCCTGCACTTCCGTTGAAAATGTATGTGGCCACCCGCCCTCGAGATGAGCCGGTCAGAACATGAGTGGTGCATAGAAAGTTAGCGTGGGCTACGTACATCATGTTTGTACCAATCACGTCTGTTGATCGAGCCGTTGAGGTACCGTGACGGCCGTCGCGACTGCCGACGTAGAGTTCACGGTGAAGGTAAAACCTTGAGAACTTTGAAGTCTGGACCGGATCGAGTTAGTTTTTTTTCCACGGCTGCAGAATGACATGCCACACCCTAGAGAAAGCGGATTTCCATAATTGGCCCTGGATTTTTTCTAAAAATCACTTATTATAAGCCAGAGAGCAGCGCTCCTTTCGGTGGAATCCTGCACTTCCGTTGAAATGTATGTGGCCACCCGCCCTCGAGATGAGCCGGTCAGAACATGAGTGGTGCATAGAAAGTTAGCGTGGGCTAGTACATCATGTTTGTACCAATCACGTCTGTTGATCGAGCCGTTGAGGTACCGTGACGGCCGTCACCGCGGACTGCCGACGTAGAGTTCACGGTGAAGGTAAACCTTGAGAAACTTTGAAGTCTGGACCCGGATCGAGTTAGTTTTTTTCCACGGCTGCAGAATGACATGCCACACCCTAGAGAAAGCGGATTTCCATAATTGGCCCGTGGAGATTTTTTCTAAAAATCACTTATTATAAGCCAGAGAGCAGCGCTCCTTTCGGTGGAATCCTGCACTTCCGTTGAAAATGTATGTGGCCACCGCCCTCGAGATGAGCCGGTCAGAACATGAGTGGTGCATAGAAAGTTAGCGTGGGCTACGTACATCATGTTTGTACCAATCACGTCTGTTGATCGAGCCGTTGAGGTACCGTGACGGCCCGTGTCACCGCGGACTGCCGACGTAGAGTTCACGGTGAAGGTAAAACCTTGAGAACTTTGAAGTCTGGACCCGGATCGAGTTAGTTTTTTTTCCACGGCTGCAGAATGACATGCCACACCCTAGAGAAAGCGGATTTCCATAATTGGCCCCGTGGAGATTTTTTCTAAAAATCACTTATTATAAGCCAGAGAGCAGCGCTCCTTTCGGTGGAATCCTGCACTTCCGTTGAAAATGTATGTGGCCACCCGCCCTCGAGATGAGCGGTCAGAACATGAGTGGTGCATAGAAAGTTAGCGTGGGCTACGTACATCATGTTTGTACCAATCACGTCTGTTGATCGAGCCGTTGAGGTACCGTGACGGCCGCGTCACCGCGGACTGCCGACGTAGAGTTCACGGTGAAGGTAAAACCTTGAGAACTTTGAAGTCTGGACCCGGATCGAGTTAGTTTTTTTTCCACGGCTGCAGAATGACATGCCACACCCTAGGAAAGCGGATTTCCATAATTGGCCCCGTGGAGATTTTTTCTAAAAATCACTTATTATAAGCCAGAGAGCAGCGCTCCTTTCGGTGGAATCCTGCACTTCCGTTGAAAATGTATGTGGCCACCCGCCCTCGAGATGAGCCGGTCAGAACATGAGTGGTGCATAGAAAGTTAGCGTGGGCTAGTACATCATTTTTGTACCAATCACGTCTGTTGATCGAGCCGTTGAGGTACCGTGACGGCCGCGTCACCGCGGACTGCCGACGTAGAGTTCACGGTGAAGGTAAAACCTTGAGAACTTTGAAGTCTGGACCCGATCGAGTTAGTTTTTTTTCCACGGCTGCAGAATGACATGCCACACCCTAGAGAAAGCGGATTTCCATAATTGGCCCCGTGGAGATTTTTTCTAAAAATCACTTATTATAAGCAGAGAGCAGCGCTCCTTTCGGTGGAATCCTGCACTTCCGTTGAAATGTATGTCCACCCGCCCTCGAGATGAGCCGGTCAGAACATGAGTTGCGTGCATAGAAAGTTAGCGTGGGCTAGTACATCATGTTTGTACCAATCACGTCTGTTGATCGAGACGTTGAGGTACGTCGACCGTGACGGCCGCGTCACCGCGGACTGCCGACGTAGAGTTCACGGTGAAGGTAAAACCTTGAGAACTTTGAAGTCTGGACCCGGATCGAGTTAGTTTTTTTTCCACGGCTGCAGAATGACATGGCACACCCTAGAGAAAGCGGATTTGCATAATTGGCCCCGTGGAGATTTTTTCTAAAAATCACTTATTATAAGCCAGAGCAGCGCTCCTTTCGGTGGAATCCTGCACTTCCGTTGAAAATGTATGTGGCCACCCGCCCTCGAGATGAGCAGGTCAGAATATGAGTGGTGCACAGAAAGTTAGCGTGGGCTACATACATCATGTTTGTACCAATCACGTCTGTTGATCGAGACGTTGAGGTACCGTGACGGCCGTGTCACCGCGGACTGCCGACGTAGAGTTCACGGTGAAGTTAAAACCTTGAGAACTTTGAAGTCTGGACCCGGATCGAGTTAGTTTTTTTTCACGGCTGCAGAATGACATGCCACACCCTAGAGAAAGCGGATTTCCATAATTGGCCCTGTGGAGATTTTTTCTAAAAATCACTTATTATAAGCCAGAGAGCAGCGCTCCTTTCGGTGGAATCCTGCACTTCCATTGAAAATGTATGTGGCCACCCGCCCTCGAGATGAGCCCGTCAGAACATGAGTGGTGCATAGAAAGTTAGTGTGGGCTACGTACATCATGTTTGTACCAATCACGTCTGTTGATCGAGACGTTGAGGTACCGTGACGACCGTGTCACCGCGGACTGCCGACGTAGAGTTCACGGTGAAGGTAAAACCTTGAGAACTTTGAAGTCTGGACCCGGATCGAGTTAGTTTTTCTTCCACGGCTGCAGAATGACATGCCACACCCTAGAGAAAGCGGATTTCCATAATTGGCCCCGTGGAGATTTTTCTAAAAATCACTTATTATAAGCCAGAGAGCAGCGCTTCTTTCGTTGGAATCCTGCACTTCCGTTGAAAATGTATGTGGCCACGCGCCCTCGAGATGAGCCGGTCAGAACATGAGTGGTGCATAGAAAGTTAGCGTGGGCTGCGTACATCATGTTTGTACCAATCATGTCTGTTGATCGAGCCGTTGAGGTACCGTGACGGCTGCGTCACCGCGGACTGCCGACCCACCTTGCTTAAATATTAAGGGGACATCTCCAACTGAACACTTAATGACTCTTCTAAAGCCTTCTTTGCTAAGTTTATGGACCTTTGTACCATCGGTGAAAAGATTACACCGGACTGCATCTTCTTAGTTTGATTGTTTGTCTCCGCGGGTGTGCCAACATTAGCTTCAGGAGCTTTGTCAGCAATCGGCTCAACCGAATGGTCCTTGCTTTCCTCTTCTTGTTTCTTATCACCACCTCCACCGAGATCATCACCATCGTGAGCATGCCCATGTCCATCATCCATGTCCATTGCATCATCCACTTGGATCACGGGTGGCTCCACCACAAACCGAATCTCATAAAAACCATCCTTGATAAACAGAGGGAGATCTTTGGGTATCTTGGTGTGATCAACACATCTTATTAGAATTCTTGCGATACCATGTTTACGACACTAGTGGGAAAGCAGCTATCAGTGGCGCACCAAATTAGAATTCTGTGGCGCACCCCCAGAATTGCTGGGTGCGCCACAGAATCCTCGCCACTAAATTTTTATTTCTGTGGCGCACCATGGGCGTGCGCCACAGAAATCCACTTTCTGTGGCGCACCCGCCACAGAAATCCACATTTCTGTGGCGCACCTGCCTGGTGCGCCACAGAATTCTGAAAATATTCAAAAAATTCAAAAACTGCAAAAAAAATTAAAAAGTTTCAAAAAAAATCAGAAAAATCAAAAATATGAAATAATATGAAATATCCGAATTATTGGAATTATTTTCAGATTTTTTGAACTGATACCTTCCCGCTAGGTCACCCATCCTCAAATTGCTCCAACCCTAGCACGCTTAACTTCTAAGTTCCACCCACTTCACCTACCCTTGTGCTACTCAAGTTCTTATTGATATATATATCATATGTATCTTCTTAAGTCTTGTATGTGTATATGTTATGTATATGTCATAAATGTGTGTTTTTAAATTTCAGATTTTTCAAAAACTTCTAAACTTTCAAAAGGAGATTCAAAAGTTTCAAAAGATCCAAAAAAATCAAAAAACTTAAAAAATTTCAAAAAATCCGAAAAAATCAAAAAATTCAAAAAATCTAAAAAAATCCAAAAAAAATAAAAAAATCCAAAAAAATAAAAAAAGTCAAGAAAAGTCAACAATCTTCTTTGTTATACATTTCTTTGTCTTTTTTGGAATTTTTGAATTTTTAATTTTTTTTGAATTTTTTTTTATTTTGCTGCGAAAAATCGTCTGTTTGAAATAACTTTTTTTTCTTTTGGAATTTGAGGAATCTGTGAATTGCTGACCGGGTAACTTTTTTTACTTTTGGAATTCGAACTCGCATTTTCTCACTTTTTTTTGACATATTATTTGCATTATTTCGACGTCGTATGCAAAAGTTATGGCCATTACAAGTTTTTTTTCCTGTTTGTTGCAGAAAAGGTCAAAATTCATATTTCAAAATTTCTATACCTACTAGACACTCATACCTAACTACATGTTAAAGGATTTTATTTATTGAATTTTTTATCATTTTCTTTTACTTCCTGCAAGACAAAAAAGGCGATCCACCAGGGGGGTGGGATTTGAAAAAAAAAAATCTGTGGCGCACCAAGCTTGGTGCGCCACAGAATTAATGTCACCTTTCTGTGGCGCACCTGGAAGGTGCGCCACAGAATGTCAACTTTATGTGGCGCACGTGCCAGGTGCGCCACAGAATTATTTTTTTCAAATTTTAACCCGCCCCCCGGATAACTTTCTGTGGCGCACCTGGCCATGTGCGCCACAGAAATGTGACTTTCTGTGGCGCACCTGGCTTGGTGCGCCACAGAAAGTCACATTTCTGTGGCGCACATGGCCAGGTGCGCCACAGAATGTAACCTACCGATAAGGGTTTTCCCAGTAGTGCGAGCATATGCCATATCCACCTTAAGAGTTTTACCGAACAGCGTTCCGAGGCCCCAGAGAGCTAAGAAATCGCCTATGTGGTGGGATGGTTTTGGTGGGCTTGCTTGCAAAACGGGCCGATGAGAGCCCAACGGCATCAAAGGTCGTTGAACAGATTTTGATTTTTTTTAAATCGTGATCCACAATTTCCGCCTGAGCACCACGGTGACACAACGTCAGCCATGGTGGATCGCCGGCGACGACGCTGGACCAACTTCCATTGTCGATCGTCATCCTCCCGGAACTCAAATGCACCGAGGGAGAAAGTGGTGGTAATTTTGCAGCCGCAATCATCTTGCTTTGGAACGAAGTCTGCAGCCAGGAATGCTGCCTGTTGCTCGCCGGAGAGAAAGAACTCATACCTTCCGATGAAGATGGCGGCAAGATCAGGGTTCTTGCTGCCCAACCTTGCATCTTCTTCTTTTCTTCGCGCTTGAATCTCTTCTTATCCACGAGATCACGGTCAGGGACGGAGTCGGAGTGCGACACCACGACCCCAAGGACCGATGAGATCTCGGCGGCGAGACGCACTCGTCTTCATCTCCGCTGGACTCCGGTGACAGAGCCCAGAACCTACCTCCCTGGAACGAGGACGTTGGGACATCGTCGGCGATGGACGCCCCGCCACCGCCATCGCCCCAGTCGCCTCCCCAGTCGCCTGTCCTTTCGCCTCCTCCTTTCATCCTTCATCTACAGAGTAGCTGCTAGGTGCTTTTATCAGAGCGCTGATATATATAGTTGTCCGCATCTTGGCGACAACTTCATCTGGACCCGCTTGATTTCTTCACGGATCATCGTCTTCACTTATTTTCCGATTTCTCCAGGGATCCGACTGCGGATTGCCCAAGATAATTTACCTGAAATCAATAAACATTGTCATTAATAAGCTTACCTCCTGGGTCGTGAGAAGGAGTCGCCTGGCCCTCAACACTTCTTGTTGTTGCCAACAAGGCCTAGCTCTCTCAGCTCGCGGACACTTCTTGGTGTTGCTGGTGTCACGGACATTTTAGTGGGCTATAGCGCACAATTTTTTGGGTATGGAAGGATTTCAATGGCCCGTTAGCCCCGCTACACGACTCCACCAACATCGTGAAAACTCGTTATTTTTCGGGCATTTATGTGTGTGTTCGTGGGTGGGTCTGGGGAGGATTTCAGTTGCCCGTGACCCTGTACATGAATATTACGACATATTCAAAAATCGTCATTTCAGGCATTTATGTCCGTTTTTCTACGCTACAACACACTGTTTTGGATCCGGGAAGGATTTCAATTGCCCGTGACTCTAATACACACCATTGTCAAATCTCGTGATTTCGGACATTTCTGACAATTTTCATGTGCTGTAGTGCACTGTTTTGGTGTACGGGAGGATTTCAACGGTCGTAGTATTTATGGATCAATGTGTATTATGATGTAGTGTGCGGAAATTGTTTATACTCCCGAGCTACAGTGCACCTCCATTAAAAAAAATGAAAATCATATTTGTAAGTTTCAAAAATTCAGTTTTTTTTGGGTGTAGACAATAGTATATCCCATGGGAGTGTAAAATATCAACTCCAAATACTTTGTATTCTGAGCTTATTTTGTATAACTCTGGATGCAAAGTTTTTTATATTGATATTTTGCACGTTTGTGTGATATACTATTGGCTACCCTGAATTTTCTTATAAACTCACAAATATAATTTAAAATCGTTTAAACCGGAGGGAGCACTAGAATTCGGGAACCAAAAATCTCCACTCCGTAGTGTGACAATATTTATCATTCACCGTTGGAAAACAAGAATTGAGCTTGCGACATGGTCAATAAATAACAAGGGACAATTTGTTGAAGTGTATTTTGTGACGGGGTTGGTTATTAGTTGAGGAAACGTACAAAATGCAAATATATCGTGTTGTGGTGTTGAGCGAGTTTGGGCAAAGAAAGGAAGAGCGATGGTAGATGAGATGAAAGAGGAGGAGAATGGGCATTTATGTGAAAACTCGTGATTTTTCGGGCATTTATGTGTGTGTTCGTGGGCGGGTCTCGGGAGGATTTCAATTAGCCGTGACCCTATACATGGATATTACGACATATTCAAAATTTCGGGCATATTTGTCCGTTTTTCTAGGCTACATCACACTATTTTGGCGTCCGGTGGTCCGTGACTCTAATACACGACTTAAGCGCCATCGTCAAATCTCGTGATTTTTGGACATTTCTGACAATTTTCGTGTGCTATAGTGCACTGTTTTGGTGTACGGGAGGATTTCAACGGTCGTAGTATTTATGGATCAATGTGTATTATGATGTAGTGTGCGGAATTGTTTTTGCTCCCGAGCTCCTCCGTTTTAATAAAATTTGAAGATCATATTTGTAAGTTTCGAAAATTCAGGTTTTTTTTTTGTGTAGACAATAGTATATCCCATGAGCGTGTAAAATATCAACTTCAAATACTTTGTATTCTGAGCTTATTTTGGTATAGCTCCGAACACAAAGTTTTCTATATTGATATCTTGGACGTTCGTGGGATATACTATCGGCTACCCTGAATTTTTTTTAAAAATCAGAAATATAATTTTCAAAAAATTAAACCGATCTCGGGAGCCAAAAATCTCCACCCCGTAGCGTGACAATATTTATCATTTACCGTTGGAAAACAACAACTGAGCTTGCGATATGGTCAATAAATAACAATGGACAATTTGTTGAAGTGTATTTTGTGACGGGGTTGGTTATTAGTTGAGGACACGTACAAAATGTGAATATATCGTGGACTTGTGGTGTTGAGCGAGTTTGGGCAAAGAAAGAAAGGAAAGGAGAATAGAATATGAGCGAGTCCAGGTGCAGCAGGGAGCCCCCGGGCCAAGGCAGGACGGCGCCCTCGGCGCGGCCCAGCTCCACGGCCGCCTCCTCCTTGTCGCTGGCGCGGGTCGCCGTGATACGGAAGAAGGGGCCGAGCGTGCGCAGCTGGGCCGAGCGGCCGGACGGGATGCTCAGCCGCGGTCAGAGGAGCTGGGGCGGCGGACGGAGGAGCTGAGAGGAGCTTGCTGGGGCGATGCAGAGCTCCTCTCAGGGGCGGGGCGAAGCAGTGGACGGGGCGGGGCGAAGCAGTGGAGGAACGGCGGGATCCGGCGGTGGAATGGAGAGATCCGGCCGTCTGCTTCCGGGATCCGGCGACGGCGGGGTGGAAGGCGGCGGCGGCGGTGGTTGCTGGGCGGCGGCGGCGGTGGTTGCTGGGCGAGGGGAGGGGACGAGAGGGAGAGGTCGAGGTCGGGGGTCGGGAGTGCGGGTGCGGGTCAACCGTGCGTGGGGGGCCAGGACGGGTGCGGGCAACTCGGGCCCAGCGGTGGCATTCGGCCGTAAATTCGCCCAAGGATATGTCCACTTATAGAAAACGTTTCGCTCCTAAGGTGAGAAGCTCGGGAAACTGTCCACAAACGACCTCCGGCCAGCTTCTCGTTTTCTTCACAATTCCAGATTCGCGGTTGAAATAAGCAGCCTGGAATCTAGACACTTCTTTCTTGCTTCTGTTGTCCCAGACCCCGAATCTACCCAGAAGCTGTAAAAGAAGAGGCCCATAGTTGAGCGCGGCCGGCAGGGTTGAGAATAGAATAAGCGTGTTGCTGCGGGACCTGGTTGCAGAATAGTCAGTCACCATCATCCCCACTCGCTGCTCTGGGACTGGGATTCAGTACCTTTCCTCTGGCCAGTCACGTGGTAACAAGCCCCTCACATCCACCTTCCAATGCTTATCCAACGGATGAGATTGCCTAAAAAAGTGAACTCAAAATTCAAATATTTTAGAAAAAATCGAAAAATATCCAGCAAGTCATATATGGTCCGTTATGCATTCTGAGAAATTTGTGTGTCATTTGGATAGCCCGTTTATGAGTTAATAGCGTTTTAAGATTAAAACATGAAAAACTATTTAATGATAAACCAATTATCCAAATGGCATAAAATTTTATCAGAACACATAACGGACCATATATGACTTGCTGGATTTTTTTCGATTTTTTCTAAAATATTTGAATTTTGTGTTCACTTTTTTTGACAATCTCACTCGTTGGATGGACATTGGAAGGTGGATGTGAGGGGTCTTGGTACGACGTGACTGGCTAGAGGGAAGTCACCGAATCCCAATCCGCTGCTCTGCGCTTCTTTTCCCCACCTTAGCTCACCTCCGACAGGGCGGCCGGCCGGCCGATCTACCTACCTACCTACCCACCCAACACCTACGGTTTCGCCGGCGGGCGCACGGGCAAGGCAGCTCATCTCCTCTGAGCAAGGGTGGTCGGCCGGCGTGGGCGGCGATGAGCGCGTCGCGGTTCATAAAGTGCGTGACGGTGGGGGACGGCGCCGTGGGGAAGACCTGCCTCCTCATCTCCTACACATCCAACACCTTCCCCACCGTACGTTCCTACCTTCTTCTTCCTCCTTCCACTGATTCTTAATTTGCCACTACAATTTCACCACTTTCTTTCTGCATATATATCTCACTGAATATGCAGGATTACGTCCCCACCGTGTTCGACAACTTCAGCGCCAACGTCGTCGTCGACGGCAGCACCGTCAACCTCGGCCTCTGGGACACCGCAGGGCAGGAGGACTACAACCGGCTGCGCCCGCTCAGCTACCGCGGCGCCGACGTCTTCCTCCTCGCCTTCTCCCTCATCAGCAAGGCCAGCTACGAGAACGTTTCCAAGAAGGCAAGCCACCCTTATCCTTGCTCTTCACACTCTCTCTCCCATCACCTGTTTTCTGGTTTAGCAACATCTTAGCTCACTTGCCTACGTTAATCACCTTTTCTTTTCTTCTTCAGTGGATTCCTGAATTGAGGCACTATGCTCCTGGTGTGCCCATCGTTCTCGTCGGCACAAAGCTTGGTATATACTATGCGACCCATTCACCTCCTGCTGCTATTGCATAATTCTGTTTCTGCAACATTTCTCTGTTATATATGGACCTATGTCAGTTGTGGTTACCTCCCACAGATGTGCTTACCCACCATTACTTTAGTAGTAGACGCTAGCTGTTTGCTGAGTTAAGTAACCAGAAAATAATAATTCTGTTTGTGTAAACATTTCTCTGTTATTGACCCGTGAAATCAGGGGATTTCTTGAGGCCTGCTGCATATTAGAGCTAGCTGTTTGCTGACTTAAGTAACCAGAAAATAAACAATTCTGTTTCTGCACATTTCTGACCTATGTCCAGTGGATGCCTGCTGCATATTACTTCATTAATTTCGGGAGATGGCATACCTCCATTGGAATATGCAGTTTTGACTGCTATACAGGACCAAGTCATGGTTAAGCAGAGAGGTTGTTGACCACCAATCAGAATACTCTGCCTACTACTAATTGTCAGTTCTGGTTACCACATACCTGGCAGGTGTGCTTCGCCACCATCGGTAGCAGAGTAAATAGCCGCTAGCTGTTTGCTGATTTCAGTAACTAGGAAAAAATTTGAGTATAGGTGTCTTTGTTGTCATAAACTCACCTCTCCTGTTATTCCTGGTTCACCATATGCTTCCTATACTTGAATAGCATCTTTACCCAAATTAGCTGGTCCAGCTTTGCACGTGGAAGCACACATATACTTTGAACAGAAAAAAAGCTATTTGAAGTTGATGCCCACTGCTATCTTTAATTGCAGTATATGGCCTACATCCTTTGGAACATGTCGATTTGGCTGCTATAGAGGATCACATCATGGTTAAGCTGAGAGATCGTTGACCATTAAACAAGATACTGCCTACTACTGATTGTCTGTGTGGGTGCAGGATATACTTATTTTACATTACAAACTAGGCATCCCTGGTTAATTTTGAATTGCTGGTTGTGAAACTAAAATTTGATGTGATATTGGTGTATCAAAATAAATATGGTATATACCAATGGCATCATATTTTCATATTTGTTTGGCTATATGGCACTTATCCTTGAAATATGTAGTCAAGCTGAGAGATTGTTGACCATTAACAAGAAGATGTCTTTTAGGATTGTAGCATATGCTTATTTTACAATCCAAACTATGGCATTCTTGATAAATTTTCGATTTGAAACTAAGGTTTGATGTGATATTCATGTATCAAAATACAAAATAAAGAATGCTTTACAGATGGAGATGGTATTTGTTCGGCACCAGTGGGTATTACTTAAGTATTAGGTTCTTTCTGGTTGGAAGCCAATTTTTTTAGCTCAAGTTACTGAGGCCCACTTGTGTCTGACTTGATGTGACTTTGCAATTCTTGTCATTCTTAGAGCCCAACTGTTTCAGCCACTTGACATTATGTTGTAAGGAATGCTGTATAATCAGTGGTTCTGCACATTATTTTGTACTTAGTTTTTTTCCTATTACTGTTGCTTCCTGTAAGAAACGCCATATAATTCTTAACCATTAATTTGCAGCAGTAATTATTGCCGTTCTTGGAGCCTAGACTGTTCTAGCCACATGACATTGGCTTGCAAAAAAATGTTTTTTAGTCAGTGGATATACACATCTTTTCGCATTTATTGGCCACTGCCTATTTGGTTGTTTGTTACTGTTGCTGCCTGTATGAAACGTCGTATATCTACACATTGCTTTAACCATTAGTTTTGACTTGGTAGTTGTGAAATTAAGATTTGGTCAAAATAAAGAATGTCATACAAATAGGCATGGTATTTGTGTGTTACCATTGATGTATGCCTCACATGCCTCTGGGACTGGGAAGTGTATGGTTGGAACCCAAATTCTTTAGCTCAAGTCCAAGTACCAGGTTCTGTCTTGTTAGAATGCAAATTCTGTAGCTTAGGTCTATGTTTACCGGAGGAAGCTGTTCTAGCCACTTGACATTGAGTTGCATTGCCTGTACCTGATGCACAATTGACATTTCACTCGTAAAAAATCAGTGGCTCTACTCATTGTTTCTCATTACTTGGCCATTGATTATTACTGTTGCTGCCTGTAAGAAACGTCAGTATAACCGAGCTGTGCTTAACCTTTATGTTACTGTGAACAGATCTGCGGGATGACAAGCAGTTTTTCGTGGACCACCCTGGCGCGGTTCCTATTTCCACTGCTCAGGTACTCACACTCACTGAAACAAGAGTTTTTTTATCTGCATGTGTGTGGTTGCTTCCCAGGAACCAGCATCAAAGGGAAAAAGACATGGTATAAACTCTTGTCGCTGATCAACCCGCAGGGTGAAGAGCTGAAGAAGGTGATCGGCGCGACAGCCTACATCGAGTGCAGTTCGAAAACACAGCAGGTACTGCACGGATGACTGGGTGTTTTGCGCGTGATTTGTTTAACAGCACAGCAGGCACAATACTGGTCGTAGCGTTGGTTGTTTACTGACTGGGTGTTTTGCGCGTGATTTGTTTGCAGAACATCAAGGCGGTGTTCGACGCGGCGATCAAGGTGGTGCTCCAGCCCCCGAAGCAGAAGAGGAGGAAGAGGAAGGCGCAGAAAGGGTGCGCCATCTTGTGATAAAAATGGAACTACCAGAAGCAAGCCGAGCTGGTGATATCGTCCGGAGCCTCTCGCTTCAAAGGAAGGATCGTCATCGCCGCGTCCTGGCTTTGCTGCTGCTGCTGCTGCTGATGTTGTATAATTTGGGTTGATAGAGTATTAAGCTATCTAGCCGCCGGGCCTGTTGTGTAATATCCAGCTGAATAGCTGGTGCATCTTGCTCCTCCTTTTTTTTCTTTCTAGTGTGCTACTGTAACTGCTGTATGGATGTAATATTAGAGATTCGAGTTGTGGTCAGCGTGCAATTACAGATACACTAGTGGCTTGCTGAATTCAGCCTGCAAATGGAGCACTTGTTTGTGATGGATGAAACTGCATGCAGTGTCAGTACAATCAACGTTGAGGCTTCAGACACTAGCAAGAGATCAAGGCTGACACTAATTTCAGAGTGACAGTAGCGAAACATCACAAGGCTAGCCAGAGTTGTGCTAGGAGAGGAAGGAGGAGGAGCAGAGGCATGGAGGCGACGGGTCGGCCGGAGCTGCTGCTGCTGCAGGTGAGGGTGTCGTCGTCGGGGTCGCTGAAGCAGCCCTGTGGCTGCGCGATGCCCTTGCCGGCGGCCTCGAGCCCGAAGGTTGGAGCTGGCATGGAGATGGCGGCGAGCTGCAGCAATGGATGCTTCCCCAACATTGTGTACTCACCTATCAGTGCACGGAAAGGATGTCAGGTATCTGTAGTGGCAAGGAATAGTAATATGTGGTAGTTGTGAGGGCATAGTAGGTATTTCATATATGAGGCCACCTTGTATCCCTAGCTCTATATAAGAGTAGCTTTGTATCCTGTTGCAACAACAATGAAATAAACCCTAGTTTTTATCTTCTTATTTCCTGCAATTTACTTTATTTTAGTTCAGCAATTTATCCAATTTATCTACCGATCTTCCCCAAATTCCTCTTCTTCGTGATCCAATCCCGTCAGAATCCATTGGGGTCCTGACAAGTGGTATCAGAGCAGTCGATCCATCGGGATCGTGCTCCATCCCTTCCCTCCCTTCTTCGATTCTTCGATTCTGGCGATTTCCAGTCGCAGCGGCGACCTCTTCTTCTCTTCGATCTGCTTTCCGTCCATGGCGACCGTGCCCTATCCTTTCCCCTTCCCTGCCGCCGCCACCTACCACCCATCCTCTCTTCCCTTCTTTCCTCCGCCACCGCCGCCACCAACCTACCCCTACCCGCATCCCGTTGCCGCGTACGCACCACCGCCCGGTTTCTTCCCCTATTCTCAAATCCTCGCGCCGCCACCCACTACAGATACCTGACAAAGGAGCAAATAAATTACTGCTACTACTAGAGTACAGTAGTAGCGGGTGCGGACGAATAGAGCTCGAGCTTGCTTGCTCCTGCATGCTCCATGCTCATTGCTGTGCATACATGTTCATTTTCCTAGCACATTGCGTCATTTGTTCTATCAGATCAAGAATTAATTAACAAAATGATGATTACTTTTCATAATTTGCAAACTGAGTTTATTCATGTTCGCTGTCCAAAAAAAGCTCTATGACGTTTGGGCATCTGTCCAGATATTTGGGAGCAAGACAAGTGCATTTCACAATTTGAAAAATTTATAATTGTTCAGGTTCACTATGTAAAGAACGCCCTTCCACATTTCTTCATTGTCTACCTGATTTCAGGTTACTTAATTACAGAGAGAATTAATACAAAAGCTAATTGGAGATGCATTTAAGAGGCTGACATGCACAAGGACAGTTTATAGAGAGAGCAAGCGAGCACGAGCACACTTTGGGGCAATTTTGATAAAATTGACCCTTTTTTAAATTCATTTCACAAAATGAACCCAATTTCAAATCATTTCACGATCTAGCCCTTTTTCATGGCGACCGGCCCTGGGCGCAATACTATACTGCACGACGCCCGGTAAAAGGCGTCGTGGTATCTGCCACGTCAGATTAGAGTGGCCCACACCTAAATAGCAGGGCGAAGGCGCCATGCCTACTAGTACAGCGCCTTTATCCAAGGCGCCAAACCTTTTTTTTCCTCCTTATGTAAAGTTTAGAATAGAATACATTTTTTTTAGATAAAGTAGAATAGAATACATAGGCTGTATGGATAGGTTTAGTACATGAAGTATGGTCTGGCCTAGTTGTCCAAATGGGTTGTTCTCTGCTGAACTATCTTAGGTCATGAGTTCGAGTCTCTTCACAGTACCACTTTTTATTTTCATTAGACTTTTTTTATTTTCTTCAGACTTTTTTATTTTTTTTGTTTTTCACTCATGCAACGATGCCACGTATGCAGTATATTTTCCCCAATTTTTTTATGGTTTTTTCAAAGTTATAGCTAAGGCTCCTATCTTATCTGAATATTAATTGCATTTTGGCTACATATTATGAATTCTTTTTTATTGAACGAAGTACTATATATTGAAATATAAGATGCAACAATTTTGTGACAGACATATGCATGATAAAAATGATGAGGACAAGAAAATAGTCGGAAAAATAAACTGCGAATGTTGCATAAGTGAAAAACAAAAAATATAAAACAATCGATTTTTTTCTCAAAATAGCCAAGGCGCCATTGTTCAAAACAAGAATAGGCTAAATAACTTCTGGGATACTCTTTGTCCGCGAATTCTGCCCCGGCCCAGTGGTCCTCATGACCTAAACTTGTGGATAGGTTGTGAGTTTGAATCCCTTTAGTACCAAGTTTTAGTTTTTTTCGAATTTTTATGTGTTTTGTTTTTCACTTATGGAACATAGGCAGTTTATTTTTTCCGAATATTTTGCTTTTTTGTAAAGTTATGACTAAAGCTCCTGCTTCTCTGAACATAAGGTGGATTTTGCCTACATATTATGAATTCTTTTTTATTGCACACAAAAAGCAATAAAAATAAACTGCATATATATGTTGCACAAGGGAAAAACAAAAAACACAAAAAAAATCGGAAAGAAAATTTGTTTGTACCGTGATTTGAACTAACGGCCAAGGAAGAGAGAGAGCCAAGTACACACGGTATTTTGTTTTTTTGAAATTCCTAGTACACACGGTAGGAACACTGGGGTAGCACATACTATGTGTACCAAACCTATCCCAGATTCTATTTAGCCTATTGGGTGTTATCTAGGAGAAAACAACATGGCACCTTGGCTAAAGGCGTCGTGCTAGTAGGCGCGGCGCCCTGGCCCGGGGCGCCGTACTAACGAAATGTGGACCCTACTCGTCCGACGTGGCACGGTCGACGACGCCTTGAACTGGGACATTGTACAGCGGAGCACGGCGCCCCGGGGTCGGCGCCGTGAGAAAGAGTCAGATCGTGAAATGATTTGAATTTTGATCCATTTTGAAAAATGATTTCAAAAAGGGTCAAATTCGTCAAATTTGCCACACTTTGGAGTTTTGCTAGTACTAGCGTGGTATACTAGTACTGTAGACAGGCTGCAGTGGGCATCGACAGATCAGAGCGTCGATGAAGTGACCGGGGTGGCCCATACCAAAGCTATGCACACGGCACCCAGTTTTACCACTACTACTATTTACATTTCCCTTTTACATATACTACTGCCCTGTCCGGTTCTTACTTGTTTTTGGACCAAATCCAAGTGCCGCATTTTACACAAAACTGAATGTGTGTCAAGTTTCACACCATTTAACAATTTACCCTGGTTTTCATACCCCAGGGAGTATTCTCATCCTTACTCTTACAACAACACCTCAACCTCATTTTTTTCCAAAGAGGGAACCCCCGGCCTCATCGTTGATGCATACTAGTCTTGGTCTTGGCCATGGTGAGCCTGGCCTAAGAGTTCTGTGCCGGGCTGGGCCATATCATGCCATCGAGCCGGGTTCGGGACTAGATTTTAAACCCGAACGCCTTGGCGGGCTCAGGCTTACTGAATATGATTTAGGCCAAGGTCAGACTTGGGTCGGGTTTAAGTATGAATTTTCAACATTGGGCTCTTTTTGTTCGCCCTGAAGCTCGGCTCGAAAATCTTGGATCAGGTTGAGCCATATCATGCCATCGGGCCTGGTTTGGGACTGAATTCTAAACCCGATTATCAGGTCGGGCTCGGTCTTACTAAAAGATGATTTTGCCCAGGGTCGTCCCGCCGGAAACCTGACCTGAGATCCCTCCAGGTGTAATGAATATGGTTCCTTGTATTCAAATCACAAACGAGTACAATTCAATGATTATATATTGTCGATACATGGATTTGCCATATAAAATTAAAAAGGAAAGAGAAATAGTAGCTCTTCAACATGAGATTTTGTTATCAAACGCCAACCGCCCCGGTTGTATAAATCCCGTGCAACGATTTCCATATGGTTGCATTCAATACCATGTCTGGGCCGTTCTCATCCAGTTGGAGATAAGGTCACATATAGATCTAGTGGGTAGACAAAGATATAACCTGCGAAAGGAGGGAGCTATTGATTTGTTAAAAACAAAGTCATTGTGAACATTCTATTTGGTCCAAATCACAACACAAACATTCACTCGGATTTGAAATTTATCATTTTGGCTAAGTGTTGGTCACACCCAGCCATCCCCAACACATTCACCGACGCCGCTTACGAGGCACGAGGCATGTCCCCAACAGTTTGCGCTAACGAACACTTTTTTGTGCGGTTGGGGACAACCCGAAATTACACTGTCGGTTTTCTTTCACTTGTGAAAGGTAGCTAACCATCTTTCCTTAAACATATTTTAGTATATTTATTAGCCTCGTATGTTCTAGAAATCTCTAGGAATTTATAAGCTACTGTTGATATGAAACAAATTCAGTAGTATATATGGTGGGAACTAATTCATTTATGATTGTGAATTCATTTTCCATTAAGATTTCCTTGGATTTAAATAGAATAGAAATGAAATCATAAAAATTAAGCCAATAGCGATGGACAATTGATTAAAGTCATGATATACTCCGGTCTTTAAATTACAAATATAGATGTGTATTGTTATGTTTTTAAATACAAGAGAAAAACATTTTGATTGCATGTTAAACTTGCACTAAAACTAGCAAAAATTAGTGACATGATGTGTTATAAAAGGTCAAAAAGTTCAGTATAAACTAGTGATGAGTTTCGATCAAATATATAAGAGATACTGCCTATTGATTGTCTTGAGGATTGCGGGATATATACTTATTTTACATTAGAAACTAGGTATAGGGTGAGTCATTGTCTTGCAAATTTTTACAAGGATAGAAGAACGCACTATGGTGTGCCATGGTTCTGGACCTAATTGTGTTACTCAGGAGCTAGATCATGACCTCAGTGTAATCCCTATTGCTTAACATGATTCACTTTTACCTCTACAATAGATCAATTGCTGGTTGCCAAATAATGATTTTATGTGATTTTCACGTATAAAAATAAAGAATGTTTTACAATCACACATGTTATTTTTTGGTACCAGTGGGGTATTACTGATGTGGTTAGACCTTAGATGTCAATTTATTTAGATCATGTTACGGAGGCCCATTTTGTGTGGGACTTGATGCAATTTTCAGTCTGTGACTTCACAATTCTTGTCCTTCTAAAGCCCAACTGTTCTAGCCAATTGACATTAAGTTGCAAGAAATGCTATATAACCAGTGGCTATACACATCATTTTGCATTTGTTGGTTGTCATTTTGCTTATTACCGTTGCGTCCGGTAAGAAACGCAATATAACTAACAGTGCTTATAACCATTAAGTTCTAGCCACATGACATTGGCTTGCAAAAATGCTTCCTAGTCAGTGGCTGTACACATTATTTCGCATTTTTTGGCCACTGCTTATTGGTTGTTTGTTACTGTTGCTGCAGATAACAAACGTCGTATATCTCAGCAGTGCTTAACAACTATTTTTTTTTTGAGAAATGCAGTACAGACGCAGACGCTCATAAACACACACGTACAGACACCCCTATGAACGCACGCACGCAAACCCTACCCCTATGAGCACCTCCGAGAGACTGGTCCGGCAGATCTTGAGGTTGACGAAGTCACCACGGGCGCCTCGCTGTTGACTAGTAAATTTGCTAGGTGTGAAACTATGATTCAGTAAAAAAAAAGAATGCTATACACTTATATAGATGGATATGGTATATGTGTGATACCATTGAGGTATGCCACATGCGTCTGGGAAGTCTAATGTACTAGTATTAAGTTGTGTCTGGTTGGAACCCAAATTCTTTTGCTCAAGTTCCAAGTATCCGTCTTGTGACAAGGCAAATTATGTAGCTCAGGCCAATGTTTAGCCCAGGTAGGATATTTTCAGTTTGACATTGTAATTCATGCCGTTCTTGGAGCTCAACTGTTGTAGTCACTTGACATTGAGTTGAATTGCGTATCTGATGCACAATTGACAGTTCACTGTAAGAAATAAGTGGATGTACTAATTGTTTCTCTCTTTTGGGCTATTGCTTATTGCTGCTGTTGTAAGTAAGAAACGCCGTATAACTGAGCAGTGCTTAACCACGAAGTTACTGTGAACAGATCTGCGGGATGACAAGCAGTTTTTCGTGGACCACCCCGGCGCGGTTCCTATCTCCACTGCTCAGGTACTCACTCAGTGAAACTAGAGTTTTTTTATCTGCCTGTGTGTGGTTGCTTCCCAGGAACCAGCATCAAAGGGAAAAGACATGGTATAAACTCTTGTCGCTGCAGGGCGAAGAGCTTAAGAAGGTGATTGGCACGACGGCCTACATCGAGTGCAGCTCGAAAACACAGCAGGTAGCCGATGTGGATTTCTGTCGTTCGTTTTTCTCTCGAAACAGGCTTTCGCCCCGCTATATAAATATAGCACCAACCGATACAACCACAGGGAAACTGCTGGGGCAAACAGCACACTCATGCCCAAAAGAAACAAAAAAGAACAAAAAAAGAGAAAACAACGCCAACATCGGCGGTTCGACGAAAAACGAGATGACTCGCAGCCGCTGCGCCCTCCGGAAAATAGCCACCACGCTCCAGCCTTCCGAAGCGCATCATACCCAGCAGTACCTCCAAGGAGGGAACGACGACGACGACGCTACTGCCCGGACAGTTCCAAAGATTTCCCCCGGTGTGTCCTAGGGTTTCCCCCGGTACTGAGGAGTGGGGAAGAGGTATCCCGACGCCCTTCAGGAAGGAAGGTGACACCCGCAGGCGTCACCGCGTCGGTGTCGAGATGACAGGGATTTCTCCCGACCTCCGAACCACATCCCAGACGCTGCGTATAGCTCCACCAATCTTGCCGCCCACCAGCACACGCCACCACGGCCTTGCAGTCATCAACGTCGCCTCACCGCGGTCAATGTCGCGGGGTCGGCAAACCGAGTAGAAGGATCCCGGCGAGAAAAGGCGGCACATTGGCACGCGGGAGGGGACTGTCTCCACCGCCGGAGAGCAGTAGCCGACCGGATGCAGCAGCAGGGCAAACCAGGCCCTCACTGGCCCGGCCGGGCCCCAAAAAGGCCCGTAAAGCCCCGCCGCCGCACTGCAGCAAGGGTGCCGCCGACGCCGCCATTCTCGGACAGGATCCTACTCCTCCGTCCACCGGGAGTGCCGCCACTACGCCTGGGCGGCCCGTCCAAGCCCAGATGGGCCCCGCCTGGGCCCAGATCTGGGACGAAGGGCGTTGCCGGCCGCACGCCGGCGACCGGCCGGCCGTACACAGGCTACCGGAGCTCCCCGCGGCCAACGGCCGCACCACCGCCACCATGGCCACCCGCGCCTCACCGGACCGAAGCAGGCCGAGCAGCACCGCCACCAGGGAGAGGGATCCCCGCCTCCACCCTACCCCGGCGCGGGGAGAGCCAGGCCACCGCCGCTGGCGCCACGCAGGCCTCGCCCGGTGGCCGCAGCCGGCGGCGGCGACGGGAAGGAGCAAGGAGGGAGGTCTGAGCCGATGCGGAGTGGGGCGCGCTCCGCCGCCACGAGGGGCGGCGGGAGCGCGAGAAGCGAGGAGGGAAGGGGAGAGGAGGCTGGGGGAGGTAGGACGTGGCGGACGGCGCCGCGCGACGGCGCGGAGGGGAGGGAGGAGAGGGAAGACGGCGGCGGCGGCCCGGTGTCGTTCGTTTTTACGGTATCGGAAACACAGCAGGCACATGTACAAACCTGGACGCAGCGTTGGGTTGTGTACTAACTGTATGTGCGTTTGTTGTGGCCTGGCCTCTACCAATGTGCTGGCAGAACATCAAGGCGGTGTTCGACGCGGCGATCAAGGTGGTGCTCCAGCCCCCGAAGCAGAAGAGGAGGAAGAGGAAGGCGCAGAAAGGGTGCGCCATCTTGTGATCAACATGGTGCTACCAGCAAGCTGAGCCGAGCGGAGCTGGTGGTATCGTCCGGTGTTTCTGAAGCCTATCGCTTAGAAGGACCGTCATCGCCTCCTGGCTTGGCTGTTGTTGTTGTTGTTGTATTATTTGTGTTGATAAATATTAAGCTATGTAGCCGTTGTTGTTGTTATTGTTGTTGTATTATTTGGGTTGACAAATATTAAGCTATGTAGCCGCCGGGCCTGTGCTGAATTGCTGATGCACCTGGTTCTGGTTCCTGCTTTCTTTCTAGTGTGCTACTGTAACGGTTGCATGGATGGAAAATTAGAGTATGGATTCGTGGTGAAAACTACAGATATAGTTGTTGCTTGCTGAATCAACCGTGGCTGCAAATGGAGCAACTTGTTAGTGATGCATCGAACTGTCTGCAGAGTCAATTCAGTCAAATGTTTGAGGCTGACAGTAGTAAGAAATCACACACAGCACGGGTGGTAGAGTGAGTGAGTGCTGGCTGAACATCACAAGGCTAGCGCTAGGCGAGGAAGGAGGTGGAGCAGGGGCATGGAGGAGGCTAGGAGCTGAAGCATGCCGGAGCTGCTGCTGCTGCTGCAGGGGCGGGCGTCGTCGTCGGGGTCGCTGAAGCAGCCGTGCGGCTGCGCGATGCCCCTGCCGGCGGCCTCGAGCCGGAAGGTGGTGCCGGGCTTGCCGGCGCTGAAGAGGAGGCACCAGAAGTCGGGCCCGTGGCGGCGCTGCCGGAGCAGCCCCGCGCCCACCTGGGTGTGCTCCTTGCCCCGGACCGTCGTGCTGGCGTTGGCTCCGGTGACTAGCACGGAGTCGTCGTCGCTGTCGTGGGTGAAGCTGCAGCCGAGGAGGCGGGCGGAGATGAGGTCGACGGTGGGCAGCTCCACGCCGCAGTTGGCGGCGTACACCTCCGTCACGTCCCTCTCCGGCGGGTGGCACGACGCCGCCAGCGTCCCCGTGCCGTCGTCGCCGCAGGTGGGGTTTGTGGCGGTGGCGAGGCAGTGGGCGAGGTACTGCAGCGCCATGCAGCCGAGGCCTTTGCTGTTGCGCAGCGCCGGCAGCCTCGCCGCCGTCCGGTTCGCGTTCACCGCCGCCACCAGCGCGTTCGCCGGGTTGCTTCCTCCTCCACCGCCTTCTGCACATACATTCATCCATCTAAGCTTACCATGGATCCACTCCAAGACAGAAAATGATTAACGAGAAAGAAGAAGATGGCAAGCAAGAGACTAACCGTGGTGGATGATGTTTGCGCTCGCGGCAGCAGGTGGCGCAGGCATGGAGATGGCGGCGAGCACTAGTACTAGCAGCAGGCTTGAGCAACGGATGCTTCCCCACATTGTGTACTAGTTCTCAATACAGGAAAGGAAGATGAGAACAAATTTTTACTGCCGATCGACCAAGGTAGAAGAAGAAGAAGAAGAAGAAGAAGAAGAGGAGATGGCGAATGAGGTTGAGTGAGCTGTTCCTCTATTGTTCATCACTCACCAATCAGTGCACGGAAAGGAGCAAATAAATTACTGCTGCTACTAGCGTGGTAGTACTAGTCGACCAGGCAGGCAGACAGGCCGCAGTGGGCATCGACAGATCAGAGCGTGCAATCAAGTGACGGCAAGGGTGGCCCCTACCAATGCTATTCACAAGGCACCCAGTTTTACCACTACTCCTACTGTTTACATTTTCCTTCTTTTCTACCAAATCCATGTTCCGCATTTTACACGAACGTGTGCCAAGTTTTACACCATTTAACCATTTACCCTGGTTTTCATAGCTCATGTCCCCAAAGTGGAAGCCCGGCCTCTGCATCGATGGATGGATGCATACTAGTCTTGGCTATGGGGAGCCCGGCCCAAATATTCTAGGCCATATCATGCCATCGGGCATTGTTCGTCCGGGACTGAATTTTAAACCCGAACCTCGTGACGAGCTCATGCTCACGGAAAGATGACTTTGTCTAGGGTCGGACTCAGGCCTGGATTTTCGGCACCGGGCTTTTTTCGTCCTGCCACGAAGCACGGCTCAAAAATCTTATGTCGGGTTGGGCCATATCATGCCATCGGGCATTGGGTTCAGGGCTGAATTCTAAACCCCGATTGTCAGGTCGGACTCAGCCTGATTTAGTCCGGGATCGGACCCGGGTTAGGTTCGGCTTGGATTTTCACCACCATACTTTTCGTCCTGACCCGAGATTTGGCAAGGTCTAATGCATATGGTCCTTATACTGTCTTACTCAAGGTCAGATCACAAATGAGTACAATTCATGGATAACTTCTAAAAATCAAAAGGAAAAAAAAGAAACATTCGCTTTTCAACATGAGATTTTGTTATCAAGTCGTCAACCGCCCCGATGTATATATCCTATGCAACCATTTCCATACGGTCGCATCCAGTAGCCATGGCCGAGAGGTCCTACTTCGGTTGGAGATAATATCACATATGGATCTAGTGGGTAGACAAAGATATAACTTGCAAAAAAGGAGGGAGCCATTGATTTGTTAAAAACAAAGTCATTACAAATATTTTATATGGTCCAAAGCAAAGCACAAATCGTCCCCCAGATTTTGAAATTTCCCGCCATCCCCAACACATTCACCGCCGTCACTCCCGACGCATGTCCCCGACAGTTTCGATACCAGAAGATGCTAACGGACACAATTTTATGCGGTTGGGGACAACACGAAATTATACTGTCAATTTTCTTTCACTTGTGACAGACTGCTTACAATCTTACGTTAAAACATATTTTAGTATATTTATTGGTCTCGTGTGTTCTAGAAATCTCTAGGAATTTATATGATACTGTAGCTATGAAATAAACTCTAGTACATATAGGCTAGGAAGTAATTCATAGATGATTGTGAATTGTTGTCTATTGAGATTTCCATGGATTTAAATAGAATATAAACGAAAAAATAAGCAAACAATTTGGTTTTAATACAGTCTCCCTCACAGAATAAGGTTCTAGTTTAGAAATGCTATGCCGATGGACAATTGATTAAAGACATGATGTATTCCGGTCTAAAAACTAACAAACATAGATCTGTAGCGAAAGTTTTTAAATATAAGAGATATAATGTTTTTAAATACAAGAGAAAAATATTGAGATTCCATGTTAAAACGTGCACTATACTAGCAACAGTTCAGTGATATAATGTGTTATTAAAAGGGTCAAAAAGTTTAGTATAAACTTGTGATGAGTTTTATCTAAATAAGAAATCGGCCATGTGGACCGATTATTTTGAAAATCAAATTTTCAATCAACCTATTTCAGAATAACCTACTCCCTCTCTATGACTCGTGGTCAACAAGGTCTTGGTGCCAATGTATAGCGTGACGCGAGCATGTCGCAGACGGTCTCCCTCCGCATGTCCTCGAAGATGAGGGTCTCTATCCTGGCGACGATCTCCCTGACCTCAGGCCTGAGCCCCCTCCATTGCTGCATGTACTGCGCCAGGTCGTGCTTCACCATGATAGGGATCTTGGCGATGTCCCGGGCGATCCTCTCCAATGACGAGAGCTGCTCTTCGATGCACCTGCGCTGGTTTCTGACAGCCTCTTCATCCTCCTCTTCTGTCTCCACCATCGCGCAGGCCTTAAGGGTGTCGTCGTTGACGTTGTAGGTGAAGCATGGAGAGGTCGGGCTGTGGGAGTCTTCTACTGGAGGTGAGCTGCCGGACGCTGATGGCTTCTCGTCCTCCCCTGTTACAAGCTCGTGTGTTCTAGAAATTTCTAGGAATTTATATGATATTGTAGCTATGAAATAAACTCACTAGTACATATATTGTGGGAACTAATTCATAGATGATTGTGAATTTGTTGTCTACTGAGATTTCCATGGATTTAAATAGAGTATTAATGAAAAAAGGAAAAAAAATTGGTTTTAATACAGTCTCCCTCACAGAATAAGGTTCTATTTTAGAAATGCTATAGCCATGGTCAGTTGATTAAAGTCATGATGTACTCCGGTCTTAAAAATTACAAACATCGATGTGTATTATTACGTTTTGAAATACAAGAGATTTTTTTTGAGATTCGATGTTAAAACTTGCACTAAACTAGCAAAAGTTTAGTGATATAATGTGTTATAAAAAGGTCAAAAAGTTTAGTATAAACTAGTGATGAGTTTTATTTAAATAAGAAATCGTCCATGTGGACAAGTTTAGCCTAGACAAACAGCTCGTGACACAAGATGAGTCCCACAGGACGGAGGTCCTGCAGATGGAGCAGCGGAGGTTAACATTGGAAGATAACAACAAGAGTCTGCAGAAAGAGCTTCAAGACCTCCAGGACCTTAATCGAACTCTCGATGAGACACACAAGACACGGATCCATGAATTGATGAGTCAACTACAAAGCGAGCTTGAAGAGAAGCAACAGCTCCTGACAGCACATGAGTCCCACATCAATCAAGTCATGCAGCTCGAGGATCAAGTACAAACGCTGAAACTGGACTTACATCGTCTAACAGGGAAGCTCAAACGTGCAAAAGACTTGCTAGACTCCATGTCATCGACTACGGGAAGAAAATTCGTGTGGTGATGTGATCATATTGGGCTTTTATGTCTCCCTTCGTTTTGACCAATCGAAATCCCGTCGGACGGAATCATGTTTGGTGATACTCACTGCCCTCAGCTTTCAACCCTGCATTTGTTATGACAGAATTTGTTAACCAATATGCATCATGTTTATGGTAGTTTTGTTGTGATGTAGCACATGATAGCATGTGATTTTACCTCGAGGCTTAATAATTCTTTGCGTGAGTTATTTTACCTAAGTAACTAGGGATTTGTGAAAAGAAGGCTGTGATGTTTCTGATGATCCTAATAACATTTCACCGCTGCATGTGTGATATGTAGTTATGATTCTTGTTCTTATTAGGAATGTTTCTCCAAGTAATCATTTGTTGGATCTTACCTTTTATTTCATGTTTCAGTCTCGGTGATTACATGTGTGTGGTTGCTTATTCTGGAAGGTGGTTTTGTATGAACTACAGAGCATGTTTTTACAGGAAAGGCCAAAAGGCCCAGTTTTTTATAGAAAACTTAAAAGAGCATGTTAGTGTTGATTATTCCTTTTCTTCAGCAAGCTGTAGGTAAAGGCTCTTCGAAGTGACAGCTCAATAATTGTTTGATCAAATGATGTACAAAATGAATCTCATGGGATACAATATTCATGTATCGGGGATTTCTAGGCCTTTTTCGAGGGCTACACCGCACTGTTTTTGGGCCCGTGGAATTTCAGTGACCTGTAACCCCGATACACGACTCACGATTTTGGTCAGTTTCGTGGGCTATAGCGCATTGTTTTGCGGTCCGGGGAGGATTTCAATGGCACGTGGCACTCGGTACACGACTATTGCATCATCTTCAAAACTCACCATTTAGGGCATTGAGGCCATTTTCGTGGGCTAGCCCACAGTTTTTGGGTCCGGGGAGGATTTAATGGGTCGTGACCCCCGGTACACGACCATTAAGATATCGTTAAAAAATCGCGATTTCGGGTATTTCTAGTCGTTTTCGTGTGCTCTAGCCCATTGTTTTGGGCCCCGAGAGAGGATTTCAATGGCCCGTGGCCCTCGGTACACGACTACCGCAACATCTTCAAAACTTGTCATTTAGGACATTTGTGGCAATTTTCGTGGGATTTCAACGACCGTAGTATTTATGGATCAATGTGTATTATGATGTAGTGTGCAGAAATTGTTTTTGCTCCTGAGCTCCTGTGCTCCTCCGTTTTAAAAAAAGTTGACAATCCTATTTGTATGTTTCAAACTTTCAGATTTTTTTTGGGTGTAGACAATAGATTTTTTTGGGTTATGGAGGTTGTGCACATGGATAGGGTTGCTAGGCGAGTGACTTGGCCTGACTAAGCCAAATTACAAATTCGGACGAAGGGAGGGGCCAGAACTTAATAAAAAACAGAAAATAAATGGGAGGTAAAACATGATACGCATTCATGCTTTTTGACATCTCTGCAGTAACAGTGTACGTTTTTGTTGTTTACGGAAGGAACGGAAGAAGATGTGGAAAACTGGCCTTATGTGCTACTCTCTCCGTTTTTTAATATAAGATGTTTTAGCTATTGCACATGTTGTCTACATGAATGATAAAGTGAGTGAACATGCACACTAAAATATGTCTACATACATTTGCATACATATGAATGTGGATAAATATTAAAACATTTTATATTAAAAAAGGGAGGGAGTAGCTGTGAGGCGGGCTGATATTTGCCCACCAAGTCGTCCTGTGGGGTATGTGTATACTTGGGGTGGCTCATATTTGGCCAACCAAGCAAAGCAAAGCAAAGCAAGGCAGTGATTTCATTTCATTGTGCACGCACTCTCCACACGGGATGGGAGCAGCTGAACCCAACGCCACCTTATCCAGAGCTAAGGCAGAGCAGAGCAGGGGCGCCCATGGCCACCCTCCGCCCCTTCCCCTCCTCCTTGGCCGCCCTCAAGCTAGGGACGACGAGCAGCAGGAGGATTAATAGGCTCGTGTTCTGCTGCAGTGCCACCGGCGGCGACGAGACGCCACTGACGGTGGCCATCACGGGAGCCACCGGGTTCGTCGGCCGCAGGCTGGTGCAGAAGCTCCTCTCCGGTACGTACGCACGCACGCACGCAGCTCATATCTCCTCCAACAAGCATATCAATCGCCAATCCATCTACTTAGACTTGCCCAATACTAATAGCTCTTGCTTGCTTGCTTAACAACAACGTGCAGATGATCACAAGGTGTGCGTCCTGACGCGCTCCGCCTCCAAGGCCGCCTCTCTTTTCCCCGGTAACCCAACTGAACTCCTCATTGCTGCTTGCTGCTGCATTGTCCTCAGTACTCACTCATTGCTCTGGAGTCTGGTTGCAGCATCCACGTACCCGGAGTGACCATCGCGGAGCAGCAGGGCGAGTGGGAGCGCTGCATCAGGGGCTCCACCGCCGTCGTCAACCTCGCCGGGATGCCCATCAGCACCAGGTGGTCGCCCGAGGTTAAGAGGGAGATCATGCAGAGCAGAGTCAATGTCACCTCCAAGGTACATACATACATTCGCCCAGATGGCTGGCACATTACAAACAAACAAATCAAGCCGTTCCATCAACTAGTTGATTTCGACTGCTCCCCTCTGAATTGAATTGGACTGAAGCTAGGTCGTGGATCACATCAACAATGCCGCTCCTGACGCCCGGCCCTCTGTTTTCGTCAGTGCAACTGCCGTCGGTTACTACGGTAATATCCATACGTACTGCTGCTACGCATTTCTTTTTTTTATTTTCATTCGGCAACAATATAAAAGACAACAGCTGACCATGATAATATTTATAAAAGACCACAGCTGACGTGGTTCACCAAACCACCATCAAGAGATTGTTTTTCACGAAACCCTGATAATATTTTTTGTTTGAGGGATCTACGGTAGGCCAAAAGGCCTGCCTGAACCATTTTCATTCAATATTTCATAAGAAGTAAAATAAAAACATGGTTCAACGTTGCAATACACCACACCACCACTGAAGGCGAAACAAAGATGAGAAAACAACAAACCAAGCACAACCACCTTCTGAGGCACAAGGGAGATCGTGTCAACGTGAAGTCAATCGCAAGTCACAAAAACTTGCTCTGCCAGAGCGATCGGAAGGCTTCGGTCGACCGAGTACACACCAGGACATCAATGTGTGTCGCCACCGTTTGACGGGTGTGGCTTCCGAGACAACGCCACATCACATCTAGTGTAGTCAACCTAGTCGAAAGGCTGCCCATAACCAAGACCACCAACTTCACCGATGTGCCATTCGTCGGGTGCTGGTTCCCTAATTTTTTTGAAAAAGAATTGGCTAATATTGAAAAAAACATCCAAGTAGGAAAAAAAGGCTTGAAATTTACCATATTATTTAGTTATCCTAGTTGGAATTAATGCATTTTTTTGCTTGGTGAAAAGTTGACTTTGTTTTGAAATTATGACGGAAGTTACAAAATTGGAAAACCTTTCAGAACAGTGGGCAAACTGAGGTCATAATTTCCCATATTAATCATGTAAGGTAGTTTGAATTACTGGAATTGCGTCAGATTTATGATTTTTTAAATGTTTTCTCAAGGCTTCGCCGGATCAGGTCGTAGGGGAAAACCACAGTTGACCAGCTTCTGTGTCACTTGGGGTCTGACTAGTGTTCGGAATGTTGGAAATGCTTGCTGGCAAACGAGCTAAACCGTGAGATTTTGGTTGTATGAAAGAACTTGCCCGCAAAGTTGTGGTTAAGTAATAAAATTCTCTTGGATCTTTGTTTCGAACCTGACCGTGAATATTTTTATCGAAATTTGGCCCCAAACCGTAAACTCTTTACTGAAATTTGGCCGGAAACCAGAAAAACCTTTTCAAACATGCTGAGCTAAGAATTTTGCAAATTAATCAGTGAACCTAGTTAACTTGATTTTTTCTTCAGGTTTATGATTAAGAAAATAGTTTATCAACACTGATGCGGATGCGGTCCAAAGGAAAACGCTGCGTGTGACTAGTGTTCGTAGTGTCAGAAACGTTGTCAGACGGCCTAAAGTTTTGGTTTTGCGAAACCCGCTTGTGTTTGCTGATATAATTTACTCTTCCTTTTCTTATTATGTTGTTCCCTGATGAGTT
The DNA here is from genome assembly GCA_947311845.1 of Poa pratensis. Lineage (NCBI taxonomy): Eukaryota > Viridiplantae > Streptophyta > Magnoliopsida > Poales > Poaceae > Poa > Poa pratensis. The sequence continues at coordinate 367,115 of CAMZMU010000063.1, forward strand.
AATAAGTTGGTCAGTTGAACTAACAACAAAGAAACTGCATGCATGCGCGACAGGTACAAGCGAGACGGACAGCTTCGACGAATCGAGCCCATCGGGCAACGACTACCTGGCCGAGGTATGCCGGGAGTGGGAGGGCAGGGCACGCCAGGTGAACCAAGACGACGTCCGTCTGGTCCTGCTCCGGATCGGCGTGGTCCTCGGCAAGGACGGCGGCGCCCTGGCGAAGATGATCCCGCTCTTCATGATGTTCGCCGGCGGGCCGCTCGGCACGGGGCGGCAATGGTTCTCGTGGATCCACCTGGACGACATCGTGGAGCTGATCTGCGAGTCCATCAGGAACCCGGCGTACAGCGGCGTGATCAACGGCACGGCGCCGCACCCGGTGCGGCTGGCGGAGATGTGCGAGCGGCTGGGACAGGAGGTGGGCCGCCCCTCGTGGCTGCCGGTGCCGGAGCTGGCGCTCAAGGCCGTGCTCGGGGAGGGCGCCACGGTTGTGCTGGACGGCCAGAAGGTGCTTCCGGTGAGGGCTGGCGAGCTTGGGTTCAGCTACCGGTACCCCTACGTCCGGGACGCCCTCAAGGCCATCGCCAAGGAGCTCTAGCTTCTCGAGTGACTACTGGATTATATAATTGCGGCGGAAATATGAACAAACGGGTTTTTTTGCATATTTTTTCGGCTTACAGAATGATGTGACCTTGTAGTACTTATTAAAGAAACTTGTGTCAATGACAATACTCCATATACAGATTTCATTCTAGATGTACGTATGCGTGGACGTGGCAAGCAATTAGGCCTGGAACGTTTGTGGCCGGTCGTTAATTAGCCAGGCGGGCGGCGCGCGCAACCTCCGGCGGACCGGAGAGACTTATGTAGAGGCATGGATGTCAGTATATATATACGAAAAAAGTATACATACCCCCCAAATGTATTCCATTTGGATCACATAACCCCCCACGTCAGAAACTGGGATCTTAATCCCCTGAACTATTCTTTACCGGACAAATCACCCCCTAAGCAGTTTTGGACGGCTGATTTGCCTATGTGGCCTCTGGTTTTGACTACGACCGGCCACGTCAGATGGAAATGTTTGGTGCAGTCCAAATCACCCCCTCGATCCAGGGTGCAGGGGTTTCCTCCTCCGCGCGCCATGGCGGCGATGAGCACGGGCGAAGCCGCCGAAGCTCGGGTCCCCTGTTCCCGATGAGTACGGGCGAGGCCCTTGTCGCCTTAGCCTGGGCAAGGCCGCCGCAGCCCGTCGCGTGCTTCTTCTCTTCGTCGAGGCGAGGCCGCCGTAGCTCGGGTCCTCCGATCCCGATTCCCGGTTGAGCCTAAGTTTTTGTTTGATTTCCGTTTTGTGTTGCAGATTGGAGGTCTTGGTGGTTGCCCGTGTTTCAGACAACAGCTAAATAAAAGCCTTCTTGGAGCAATGAAATTGAGAAGCTTGTGCTTGGGGACAATAGGCTGCAGGAGGAGATTGTGATGCTCTTGTAGAACTCAATGGAATTCGGAAGTTCAAGAGATGGAAGCTCCTGTAGAACTTGATGGAAGAGGAGCTTGTATGTATGTCGGTTAAATAGTAGCAATGTAGTGAGCTTAGTGCTTTGCAATGTACTGGAGAGTAATGTACTGAGCCTAGTGTCTTCACTGAAGTAAAGAAATGTGCTCTGTTTCATGCGTGATTGCAATTGTTGGCAGCAAACTGAAATTCAGAATTGTATAAAGCATTCACAGAAAATTCAGAATTGTTGTAGAACCTGAAAAATTCACATAAACTTGCCCGAGCTACAATTGACAAAATAAACTCCAGGTTTATGACTTTGTTTCTAACAAATAAAAGGTCTATGACAATATCATATCAACAAAAGCACACAATTGACTAGAATTTGAACTGTTTCACATCAAGCAATCTGGGCATTCACTGCTTACTAATTTTCTCTCTAGTTTTCCCAGTGACAAGCCACTCAATTCTATTATGTGTTGGAACTTGCATGTGATGTGAGCTTGAAGTTGATTGATTGGCTGTAGCTGGTTGAGAAGCTGAACTTCCTGGAGGCGGTGCTGCTTGCTTCTTCTTTCTCTTTTCTGGTTGAGCTGAACTTCCTGGAGTTGCATTAGCCGTTTCTTGCTTCTGTGCTCTCTTGGCCGGTTGAGAAGATTGTTTAGCTGTAGGAGGAGGTGGTGCTTGCGAAGATGATGGTGCTTCTTGCTGAACCCGACAAAAAGAATCGTCAGTGTGTTAAAATTGAGAGATCAAATAAAACAGTTAAAGTTCAGGTATAAGTTTCAAAGTAATTACCTGTGAGTTACTTTCTGATTTTTTTTGCTGCTTCTTCCTTGCTCTCTTGGCTGCATTTGTGTAGCTAGCATTCTGTTTGTTGCCTCTATTTGGATTTCCTTCACATTTTCTTCTGTTATGCTTAAAGCTCCCACATATAGAACATGAAATTTTAATGCTCCAATGCTCTGGTGCAGTTTTCATAATGTCTTGAGCGCCTTCAACAGTTTGTTGGGCTAGTTTGGCTCTGTTGTAGTTAAATTGCGTTCTGTCAGATGACTTGGCACATGCCCAGAACATCTTCTGCAGTTTTTTCTCCCTGTGTTTCTTTCTCCAATTGGCATAAATGTGTCTAGCACACATTCTGTGCTCTGCTTCAGGCACAATTTCATTGACGGACCTGATAAGTCCCTGTAAAATTTAACATGTTCACTTAACTTTCGTGACAATTCACACACATGAACAATAACATAAACAATGATATAAACTTTGTTGATAGTACCTTTTGCTGATCAGATATGAAGACCCATCCATCTCCATGGTTGCTTATCTGCAAATCTTTTTGAAGCAATGACATGAACCAGTACCATGAGTCATATGATTCAACCTCAACTGTAGCCCATGCTAAAGGGTACATCTGATTATTCGCATCTCTTCCGATAGCACACAATATTTGACCTGACACTGAACCCTTCAGAAAACAACCATCTAGTCCGACAACTCTTCTACAACCAGCTAGGAAACCTTTTTTGCAGGCATCAAGACAAATATACATTCTTTGGAAAACTGGCTTGTCGAAAATGTCAGGGTCTAAAGTGACTGCCACCGTGCTACCAGGATTGCTTCTAACTAGCTCTAAGTGGTAGTCGAATACTCTAGAGTACTCACCATTAGTCAAATCAGTGAGTTTTTCCATGACTAATTTCTTTGCCCTCTTGCACTTGGAGAGACTAACATCAGCTAGCAGATCCTCAAGTACTGCCTCCTGCATATGCTCCACATGCCAAGTGGAATTGTGCCTAATATATCTGAAATATTTCTTTGCAATGATGGTGCTAGTGACAAGCTTGTTGTCCCTCCTAGGGATGCATGTGTGCACATTATTGTACCTCACAACTAGCAACCAGTCAGATCTGCCAGTAATCGAACCATAGATGCTCCAAGGACAACCAGGCCAGGTACACTCTGCACTGACCCTTTTCTTCTCATCTTTTGGAAATCTCAAATGGTGGAAATTTGCTAGCCCATACTTAACCAATGCTTGCTTGAATTCCCTGCTATCAATAAAGGCCATGCCTACAGCAAACTCAGGTTATTCATTATTGTCATCGTAGACTCTGTGTGATGTCTTCCTCCTTCTTACTTCATTTACCTCTCCATCACTGCCTTCATGATATGACATATCATCATCACTTTCAAAATATGGTGTGCCTTCTCCATCTGAATCATCAAGCTTCAAGGTTTCTGGCACAATGAAAGCATCAGGCACATTGCATGATTTGCCCTCATCTTCTCTCAACATGTTCTTTTTAACTTGATCCTTTAATTCTTTTGCATATTTTCTCAACTCTTGAACTTCATCATCAGATGCTGAACTATTGCTCTCTGCAGGGGGAATAGCATAGTCACTATCGGATTCATCACTTGAATTGTTTACATCCTCCCCATCCACAACTACTTTTCCTCTGCTCACTGGTAATTTAGAAGTCCTGCCCGGCTGATAATACAAGGTGGAGCTCTGCCAAGGTTCTGGTTCTTGTTCATGCTGCTCCTCTACGTTTGTAAATTGTTGTTGCTCCTCGGCATTTGTAAACTGCTGCTCCTCCTCTGCATTTGCAAACTGCTGCTGCTCCTCTGTATTTGCAAACTGCTGCTCGTCCTCTGATTGTGCATGCTCCTGCACCTCTTCTCCATTTGAAAAATCATCAGGTATGATACAGTATATGTCCACCCCACCTTCATCATTGATATGCGTGGCCATTTCCAACACTGATCTTTGATCACGTAACATAACTAGTGCCCTGCTCATTACCCCATCTCTTATTACGCCTGGAAATTTCCAATGCAGTGTAGTTTCCTTCAAAGCCCACTCTGAACAAGAAATATGATTTGACAAATGATTCTTCAGTTCCTCGAGGCTCAACTTGGACTGCCGAACTGTGGACATGCCGTGTCTACCACCCACATACTGCCATTCTCTCCCATCATGCAGAAAATATCCTCTGAAATGAAACCTAATGTCACGGCTCAGCCCATGCCTGTGACCCAAGAGGAGCCCAGTGAAGCCCAAGCCCAGAAGTGAGCTGAGCTGCTACGACAGCTGCCCATGTATTGCGGAAGAGGAAGACGGAAACGGCATCGATGATCAGTTCACGCAATGCGTGTGTAACCTTCCTCCCTCTCCTCTGCTTCTTCCTCCCCAAAACTCTAGACTCTCTTGTATCAGATCCTCGAATCTGAGTGTATCCGACGAATTCTATCTATTTGGTGTGCTGCCATTAGAAGGATCGTTACATTTGGTATACAGAGCCATCGATCTTCGGATCCGTACCCCAAAATTTCCAAAAAAATTCCCCAAAAATAGCTCCGTTCGTTTTTGCCATGGATTTGACGAGGGCAGTCGTTGATGCCAAGGATTCGTGCAAGGAGATGTTGGATTCGTGCCACGAGCTGACGGATTCGTGCCAGGAGTTGGCGGATTCGTACAAATCGCTCCAGGCCATGGCGGCTGACTTGCTCTCCTCGTGGGAACAATTCAAAAGCCAGCAGGCAGCCGGGACCTCGTCGCCGTCGACCACCGCCACCACCCCGCCTCCAACCGCGCCAGTACCAGCATCAGCAACGCCTGAGGAAGCTCCGATTGGCTTAGAGTCGGCGATGGGCAGTCCACTGCAGTTCTCTATTTTCCCCGAGCCCGCCATGCCGACGCCTGCCACGTGCTCGATGGAATGCCGAGACGTCCTTTCCAAGCAGTGCGAGGCGGCCTCTGCTTGTCTAGCAGGCACATACGTCTTCACTCCGGTGCAGAAGGCTGCATTCCTACCCACGACAAGAACTCCTGGGTCTGTCTCCCTCACGGAAATCGACCAGGCTACGGCTGTCCAAGGCGGAGTCCCATCTAAACTGACTATGACTAGCAGCGTCCAGCAAAACGAGGGAGACGAGGAACGGCCCATGCCATGGCCGTCCTTTGTCTGCTATTGGCTGACAATGAGTTCACTGAAGCCACGGCAAACACCTCAAGGTACCGATGGTTCAGGAAGTTGCTTCCAGTGTTTGTTTACTGGTTGTCAGAAAATGGTAGTTCAGTGCTTGGTGTTATTACCTTCTATTAGCCCTGATGTCTGTCCACCTTGGCGTCCACATGATCGAGAAACTCATCAGGCCATAATTCCCTATATTCAAAGTGATGCGGTGTTACTAAATGTTTCTGGTGATTATTCTCAGTTGCATAACAAATTGTTTGAGGAGGAGGACGATAATGGTTGTGTTTATGTTGGAGGCGCATTCCTATGTGATATGGCACATTTCCAGTGGGAAATCACATCGCCACCTCCTCAGGGCTTCTGTGCTATACTATCATTGTGGGAAGCAGCCTTTTCTGGTCCTCAGCTCTGGCAGATGTGTTCTGGGCAGTTTGATTTCGTGAGAAAAAGTTGTGTTAATGAATTCTGGGTGCACCTATCAAGTGCATCTAATTGGAAGTATGCCTTTCGGTTGTGCTGGAAGCTACAAGCTGGCACTCTTTGTCATCACATTCAGTGGATTGCAAAGAAACACCACATGATACTTCCATGCATTGGGAAGAATACTTATTGCAAGCATTATGGGACATATCCGACTGCTTTAGCTACTACATCTGTTACCCTTGTTCTTGTATTGAAGATTATCAATTGTGTTGTTCAGTTTTTGATGATATGGGATCCTGGGGAGTGTGTTATTGGAGTTCCCTACTATCCTGGCAATATTATTGAAGTTCGCCCATCAGCAGGTAGGGCAACAATGGTGCAGCAGTACATGAATTCCAATCATCTGAACCCATTGGCTTCATATACTGAACGCCAATGTACCACACCATCCCTTGTGCAGCTTCGGAACTTCATCACTGGGAGCCATCAATTTGCAGTGGAGGTTGGTCTTAGTACTAGTAAATATTTTTGTTGCCTTGAGCTGTCTGGGAAGCCAAAAGTTGAGATAAATGGAGTCACCATCCTATGGGTCGAGCTGCACGTTTATTCTATCTGTGTTTGGATGAGCTTCCCTTGGAATCCTGGTTTGCATACATGGTTGTGGTGTTGCTGTAGAATGCACGACAGACAAGTACATAATTCAGTCTATGAGTATGATTTATTGGAGCAATCTTGTACTGGCAGCTCTTGGTCGGTGGAAGCTTGGACAGATGCTCTTCAGAATATACAATATGATGCAAAGGTTGTGAACCAGATTGCTGAAGAAATGCTTCTATGTTCGTGGATCAAGTTCAATGGACCTCACCTTGCTAATTGCTACAAACTGAATGATATGTTTCTCTGCTGGATGCCTAAGGAAGACTCACGCATCTGTGCAAGGGTCTGTGTACAGCTCATTTGGCAGTCAGGCGATGTCTCACGTGTCAGGCCGATCTTGACAAACTTGGAGCTGAAAATTGCAGGGTCTTTTCACCTGAGCAGTACAGAGCCCCACCTGCCACATCCATTGTTCAGTTCTGCGGAGAACAAGCATCGCCTGCGGCAGGAGTTTCCTGATGCGCCTGCTTGGGGTCAAGCAGCTTCTCAAGCAGGAGGGAATGTCACGGCCCAGCCCATGCCTGTGACCCAAGAGGAGCCCAGTGAAGCCCAAGCCCAGAAGTGAGCTGAGCTGCTACGACAGCTGCCCATGTATTGCGGAAGAGGAAGACGGAAACGGCATCGATGATCAGTTCACGCAATGCGTGTGTAACCTTCCTCCCTCTCCTCTGCTTCTTCCTCCCCAAAACTCTAGACTCTCTTGTATCAGATCCTCGAATCTGAGTGTATCCGACGAATTCTATCTATTTGGTGTGCTGCCATTAGAAGGATCGTTACACCTAATTGACAGGAAATCTCCCATGCCTCAAACCTGCCCACAAAATTGAAAAAAACAAACCGAATAAAAGGCACTCCTTTTTCGTTCAGATCTAGACGAATCATCTAATCAGAACACAGAGTAACAAATCCACGTTACATATAATGGCCGCACTACCCTAGATCAACAACTCCAGACATGAACAATCTGAAACCCTAACATTATTTCGAAATCCCCTAAACCATAAAACACCAACGTAGAATAGAGAAAAAGGATATCAGCACGTGATGACTAACCTGCTAGTCGCGCCGTCGTCCGAAGCTCAGTTCATGCCGCCGATCACCGTCACCCTCGTCGTTGGCCGCCCCCCTCGTCGTCGCCGTCGGGGAGAGATGAGTCGCGTCTGAAACCAGAGAAGCGAAGGCAGGGCTGATCGGTTGCAACTGCTTCGCCTAGATTGAGGGGGTGATTTAGACTGCACCAATCATCTCCATCCGACGTGGCCGGTCGTAGTCAAAACCAGAGGCCACGTAGGCAAATCAGCCGTCCAAAACTGCTTAGGGGGTGATTTGTCCGGTAAAGAATAGTTCAGGGGATTAAGATCCCAGTTTTTGACGTGGGGGGGTTATGTGATCCAAATGGAATACATCTGGGGGGTATCTATACTTTTTTCTATATATACTAGTAATCGTGTACGTGCAATGTACGTGTAATCTTGAGAATTTTGCATAGAATAAAATAATTGTACTACTCTCTCCACCCATATTACATATTGGTTGTCGTCGATTTAGTATAACATCATACTCCCAGCGTTCACAAAAGATGTCTCAACCTACCTCAAATTTGTATATATGTACACACTAAATCATGTCTAGATACATACAAATTTGAGTTAGGTTGAGACATCCTTTTATTGACGGAGGGAGTACTATATTTGGTATTTGTCAAGCTTTTTGAATCCCACCCTGCTTCAGTGAGTTGGAGTTCTTTAGTTTTTGTTCATCTACATCTATTAAACTCAAAAACTAAAATTTGAAACTAAAGAAAACAATTATCGTTTCAGAAAGTGCAAATGGAGGCCACGCGCTTCAAGAAGCTCGATATTTTTTAAAAATTCAAAATCTACACTCTTAAGTTTCAGAAAATTCAGAACAAAAATTCTAGGTGTAGATAATGTCGAGATCTATCAGTGTGCAAAATTTCACTGTAAATTTCGTATTATTTTATTCTATAAAAAAATACAAATTTGAAAAAAATTCGAATTTTAAATCTATCCACATCTAGAATTTTTCATTTTCTCCCAGCCTAAAGTAAAATAAACTTTGTATTGAGATCTCGCACAGTGGTAGATCTCAAAATTATGACTAGGATTTTTTTCAGAAATTTATGCAAGTTCAAATACTTCCTCCGATCCCAATTTATTGTCGCGAGTTGTGCGATGGATTTGTGCATCGTACATTGTTTTTCTACGACACTTAAAACGGATCAGAGGGAGTATCATTTTTGAACTTTTGAAAAGCCAAGCCCCGTGGAGCTCGTCTCCAAAACACCAATCTCGTTATCGTTCAGTATTCTATGCAAGTTAGCCATAAATTTAATCTCGTTATCATTCAGTCTTCTACGACAACTACAATTATTATCTGTATCTCTGTATAAAATCTCAAAGATCAAGGTCTCCTCATATGTGGAGTACTACTATAATTCCAGGTCCAAAGACAAGGTAATATACAGAGTTTGATACAGTTTTCACTAGTAGAGAACCCACTTCTAGTACCGGTTGTAGATGGCCTTTAGTACCGGCCACACAACCGGTACTAAAAGGTCGGCACTAAAGGGGTAACCCTTTAGTACCGGCACCTAAATAAAACCGGTACTAAAGGGTCTCCACGTGGGCGCACAGGCGAGCTCGACCCTGAGGACCTTTAGTACCGGTTTGTATTACTAAAGGTTCCTGCTTTTTTTGCTTATTATTTCAGGGGGTTTTGGTTTTTTTTCTTTTCGATTATTTTTCGGGGTTTAGGGTTTCTGTTTTTTTCCTTTTTGCTCATTTTTCAGGGTTTCGGAGGAGATCGCGTATAAAGTACTCACTACACATATAAAGTAGTCATTATACACATACAAAGTACTCTCGTCACATATAAATTTAAGTACTCCTAATTAATTACAATGGAGCCGGTTCCCTTGTAGCATCGACTGCCGGCGGTTCCCTTGTAGCATCGACTGCAGGGGGTGGAGGTGGTCTTTCGTCAAAGTAGAATTCACCGTGTTCATCTATGACATGTGTAAGTAAGAATCCCGCCAATTCCTCCGCAATAGCTTTTACGCGGTTGCGTGGTAGGAGCTGGTTCCGCTTGTTTGACATCTTTAAAAGAAGGAAATAAAATCAGCTATGATCGAAACTAAACACAATTGATGCATGGTGGCAAAATAAAAGTTGTGTATGATGTTCACGTACCTCTCAATTTCTTACACTCTTGACTCTCTCATTGACCTTCGTGTGAATGTACTCGCAAACGTAGTATCCACATAGTTCTGTCCCCTGTGGTTGTCGCAGACACCACTATATATACAAGAATATAATTTAATCAAATAATAATCAAGAGAATGATAATGGTATTAGAAAGATACACGTAGTAGTACTTACGTTGTTAGAATTGAACTCCAGCTTTTCTGGCCATACACCGCGTTCTTCCGCTTTGAACTTTCTGTAAACCCTGTCCGGAAAAGAAAATGAATTGAGTAGTTATTACTTATACTTTTGATATCCGGAAATGAACGAAAGAGGCTGATATAGTGCGATTGAAATTACCTCTTGAGCATTAGACGCACGCTTTTGTATTCATTTTGATCTTTCCTTAGTGAGTCCCAGACTTCAACTTCTCCTTCCTCGAGTCTAATGATTAGCAGAATGTAGTGGAACCTGCGCACGTTTATATACGTAGGTATTCAGAACTTATCGATTACACTTTATATCGGGGAAGCAAAATAGAATGTGTAGAAGACGGTAAAACTCACCCGAAGTTGTAAGGAAATAGTATTTCCTTTTTGATACTTTGTCGCTTAAAGAACGTTAGCAAAACGTCCTCTGTGTTCACGGGATTTTCATCCACGATCCTGACATGAACTTTATCCGGGTCAATGAAACCAATGTCCCAGATTCCTTCGAGTCTGCATTCACGTATCTTCATTCTGCATAATTAGCGTACAAAAGAATTTTGTGACGATAATTACAAGCAATGAACGAGAGCTTATAACTATAGATAATTAAATTACACGAATAAATTAGTTACAGACAATAGCAGCTGATGAGAGATTTGTCGAGAGCACGTTGATTGTACATCTGAAAAAGTTCTCGGAACTCAACATGCACACAATATTCTCGGAAGTAGTGTTGTTCCTTAACCGCCGCCATGAGATAGAATTTCCCTTCTTTTGCGACGGTCATGTACCAGCGATTCAAATTCCATAACTGTGTTGTTAGCTGGCTCGGATTTTCCACCATAGGCAGCCCGAGTTCAAAATCAAATCGTGGGGCAATCTCCGCCATGGGGTAACCTGAGTCGCCAAGGACAACTTCTCCATGCTCGATTTCCCGAGTTTCAGAAGGTACAATGAGCGGGCCGAGCGATTGTGCTTCTTGTTCTCCGAGCTGGGCAACTCCTTTCCCGCACAATTTCTCTTGCTCATTCTGCGAGGATAGTACCTTGTCAATACCTCGCTCGTAGTCTGAAATGGGCGGAGGTGGAGGGTCATATAGGTTGTCAACGGTGTGATCTTTTACCTCATTTGGTATAGTCTTCAGAAGTTCCTTTATGGGGTCAAGTCTTGCCTCCACTCTTTCCTTCTTTTTCTGCTCAAAAAAGGCTCTCGACCCTTCACGTAGGCTCTCAGCTATTTCCTGCTGAGTCATCTCAGAAGTTAACTTCTCAGGAGCCTTGACTTCCTTGGGGTTCTCAGGAGGCCGCACACTTTTTCCACGTTTCTTGACAGGGGTGGACGACGGGAACAGCTTCCGCTTTGTCAAGTTACTAGTGGGCGCATCAGTCGGTTGACGGGACAGCGCGGGAGATGGACTCGCGGCGGGATCCCAAACTTCGTGGGGGGAGGCGGGTGGACTTTGATGTGGTGAATGTCTAACGGGAGGAGTCGGTGGCCTTGGCTCCGAGTCTGGAAACTTGATGTATTTCTTCTTCCATAGAACGATACCAAGCTCAACTTCTCCCAATGTCTTCTCGCCTTCAGCTCCAGGAATTTCAAGACGTATTGCGTTGAATCCCGGCATAACTTTCGTGACCCCGACACAAGCAAATCCAGGCGGAATCACACCAAAATGGAAGGTTTCTCCAGGTTGATGTCGTAAAGCATAGCCAGTCGCCACCGGATAAGTAATGTTCATCATCGGCGCATGTAACTCACAATTTGTCTTCTCCGTGATATCATCCACGGGGTAGTGAGCCGCCGAATGGTTCAGCAACTGGTTCATCAACTGCAGGATCTTGTAGCTGCGTGGAACCCACGCTGCTTTTCCGCTGAGATGGGCAGGCATCGCCTGCAGGATCTTCTACTCGCAGTTGAGATTCCCTGGTCTGGGTCATTGAGGCCAGTTGCTTCTGCACATCCTGCACCGTGCGTTCTAATGCAGTAACCCTCTCCGCCTCCCTCTTCTTACTTCTGCAATGTTTTCTATAAGTTGCAACGTCTTCCGGAAACCCTTCAAGAAAACCAACCCCGCCTCCTCTGGCTCGACATCGCCCCCAGTGTTCTTTATTCCCGAGGGCTTGTGAAAGCTCGTCGTCCTCTCTATCGGGAACAAATTTTCCCTCCTTGACTAGTACTATGACATTTTTTATTTTTCTGATGACTCTTCTAATTTTTCTCCGCCATTTTCCCTTTGCAACAATCAGCCCTGGTTCTGGGTGCAACACTGCCCCATGCACGAACAACCAGAACTTGGACCTGTCGTGCCAGTCATCTGTCTGTGGAGTGATCCCTTTTAGTCGCAGCTCGTCTTCATAGGCTTGCCACTTAGGCAAGGCAGTCTTGTAGCCACCTGAGCCCAAATGATGGAAATATTTCTTCTTCGAGGCATTCAACTTATTTTGTGTCGATCGGGCCACAGAGACGTCTGAATTCTTATACGCCGCAAATTCAGCCCAATCATCTTTTAGCTTCTCTAGATGTCCTTTGAAAACTATATCTTTGTTCCCATATTTTCTCCACAATGTGTTCTTCCAGTTGTTGAATTGCTGGGCCATCTTGCTAAGAGTCCACTCCTTGACTTTATCCTTCATCTTCTGTGGGAGATCTGCCGGTAGGTTGAATTTAGACATCATCGAGTCCCAAAGGGTCTCTTTAATCCTTGGGTCGGGCCTCGTACGGGGATTGACGACTTAGATCCAGAGGGCTGAAAGAAAAATGTTTCGTTAATAAGTGCGCATATAAATCAATTAATGCATCTAGCTATAGTGATCAACAAGACTTAATATATACCTTCTTCTTAGCTAGGGCATCGTCCGCCTTAGATCCAGACGGTTCTTCTTCGTCGTCGTCGTCATCTCTGAATTTTTCTAACTCAAGTCCCTCACCGGAGTCATTCAAACATTTCGCGCTGAATTCTTCGGTGTCTTCTCCGTCGGACGAATCTTCTCCATCGGAATATTCTCCATCGGAATTGGGTCCGGCAGCGGTGTTATATATTATTTGTTGGAGATGGTCTTCTTCCTCCAAATCTCGGACGAAGGTGGGGGCATCGTCCGCCATAGCTCAATGTCACTGCAAATTTCGAAACTTAACAATATTTCTAACTTAGCAATATTTCTAACTTAGCAATATTTCAAACTTAACAATATTTCAAACTTAGCAATATTTGAAACTTAGCAATATTTGAAACTTAGCAATATTTCAAACTTTACAATATTTCTAACTTTACAATATTTCAAACTTAGCAATATTTGAAATTTAGCAAAATTTCAAACTTTACAATGTTTCAAACTTTACAATGTTAAACTATATTTGAAACTTAGCAATATTTGAAATTTGCAATATTTGAAACTTTGCAATATTTCTAACTTTCAAAATTGCTAACTTTCAAAAATGCTAATTGAAACTTAGCAAGATTTGAAACTTTGCAATATTTGAAACTTGCAATATTTGAAACTTAGCAGCATTTTTTTATTTTGAACAACAAATTTTCATACTCATTTTAAACAAGAATTTTCATACAAAAATTACAAAAGTACAAAGTACTAAATTACAAAAAATGCTATATATATTTTCATTCTAAGCTATCTATATTTCTGTTATTTTGCTATCTACAAAATGAACAAAATGCTATCTATATTTTGCTATCTACAAAATTGGTACAAATTTCTAAAAATGCTAAACAAAATTTAAAACTTAACTAAAAACAGTAATAAAAAAAGTAATAACAAAAAAATTGCTACTAAAAAAAAGACTTAGCTAAACTAAACTTAGCTAAAAAAACAGTACTCAAAAAACTTAGGTAAACTAAACTTAATATTAACTAAAAAAACAGTACTAAAAAAAAACAAATTACCTTGATGGTACTGGTGTGGCCGGCCGGAGTGGAGAGAGCAGCGCGGTGGAGCACGCGCGGCGGCCGGAGTGGGCGCGCGGGGCGTCCACGGCGTCGAGTGGGTGCGCGCGGCGGCCGGAGTGGGCGTCGTCGTCGACGGGGGAAATGGCGCGGCGGCTGAGAGGGCGCACGCGGCGGTCTCGTCGGAGTGGGCGCCCGGGGCGTCGACGGCGTGGAGCGGGCGCGGGGCGTCGACGACGTGGGGGCGTCGACGGCGCGGACGGCGGGGGGGGCGTCGACGGCGTGGACGCGGCAGGGCTTCGCCGGCGTGGTGTCGAGGAGCGCGCGGGCGTCGTCGTCGTCGAGCACAGTACAGTTAGCGAATTTGGGGATCGATTCGATCGATCCCCTGCTTTAACTGCAGAACAGGCCTTTAGCACCGGTTGTAGTCTACAACCGGTACTAAAGGGTCTTTAGTACCGTTTGTAGACTACAACCGGTGCTAAAGGTGCCTTTTGGGCCGCGGCGAAAATTTCCGCGCGAAGCCCAGCCCTTTAGTACCGGTTGTAGTTTACAACCGGTACTAATGGGCTTTTTGAATTTTTTTTCTCTAGTTTTTTTTTCTTTCTTTTGTTTTCTGTTTTTTATATCTATTTGGTTTCTATTTTGTTTTTTTCTCTACTTTCTTCTCTACTGCCACCAGGTGATGTCACCGCAGTAGTCACCCGACGCGGACGCCGAGATCTGAAGACGGAGGAAAGCCATATCGGCGGGGGCGACGCCCCGATTCAATCCCGGAATTCCAGCGTCACTCACTCACTCACACAAAACATTCCATCGTCACTCGGAGAGGCATCTTTGGGCAACCAGCGGCAAGACGTCTTTGATGACCTGCGACCGTTCCAAACGGTTGCAGATCATCAGAGATGTCTTGCCGGACGGTTGTAGATCATCAGAGACGTCTTACCTCTGCTTGGATCGAAGTGGCGCTCAAACACAAAACATTCGGGTTTCCTAGCTATGCCCGACACTGAATGCAACGACATTCGACCGTGAATCAGTGTTGGGCTGTAGCTAGGAGAAACCGTGTGTTTTGTTTCCCAGGTTACTCACTCATATATTCTACCTTGTGCTCAAACACAAAACATTCGGGTTCCCTAGCTACGTCCTGCAACCGTTTGGTCGGATCCAAGCAGCGGCAAGACGCTCTGATGATTAGCAACATCCCCAACACTTGTTGCAAATCATCAGAGATGTCTTGCCTATCTAGTGTTTAGATCTCTCTTCTGAGTTTTCAGGACATAGTTACATAAAAGGTTTAATACATTATTACACATCAGCAACAACATCCCTATCTAGTGTTCACTTTTTCTTCTTGTGTGTCCCTTTCTTCTGATTGCGTCGTAGCCATGGACAATCTTCATCATTTAACACGGTGCTTGGGTCAGTTTTCACTTTGAAGGGCGGAATTTCAGCAAACTTATTGTAATCTTCTGACATGTCTGTCTTGTCCTCCACTCCCACGATGTTTCTTTTTCCTGAAAGAACTATGTGGCGCTTTGGCTCATTGTATGATGTACCGGCTTGCTTATCTTTTCTTTTTTTCGGTCTGGAAGACATGTCCTTCACATAGAAAACCTGAGCCACATCATTGGCTAGGACGAATGGCTCGGTTTTGTACGCAAGATTTTTGAGATCCACTGTAGTCATTCCGTACCGCTTGTCTATCTCTACCCCGCATGACAGGTTAACCCATTTGCACTGAAACAAAGGGATCTTAAAATAAGGTCCATAGTCAAGTTCCCATATCTGCTGTATGCAACCATAATATGTGTCCTTTGTTCCATCATCGTTTGTTGCATCAAAGCGGACACCACTGTTTTGGTTAGTGCTCTTTTTGTCTTGGGTTTCCGTGTAAAATGTATTCCCATTTATCTCGTACCCTTGGAAAGTCAATATAGTCGAAGATGGTGTCTTGGCCAACAAGTATAGCTCTTGTCCAACAGTGTTGTCATTAATGAGATGTGTACGCAACCAACTGCCGAAAGTATCCACGTGTTTTTCTTTAATCCAGAAGTCAGTCTTCTCCGGGTATTCTGAGCGTAAAATATCCATGTGTTCCACGATATACGGAGCCACCAATCTGGAATTTTGTAGAACTGTGTAGTGTGCTTGAGTGAAAGAATGCCCGTCCATACTTCTTGTTGCTTTCTTTCCTAGCGTGCCTTTTCCACGCAGTCTCCCCTCATGGCGTGATTGAGGAACACCGATGGGCTTAAGATCTGGAAGAAAGTCAACACAGAACTCAATGACCTCCTCTGTTCCATAGCCCTTGGACATGCTTCCTTCTGGCCTAGCACGGTTATGAACGTATTTCTTTAAGACTCCCATGAACCTCTCAAAGGGGAACATGTTGTGTAGAAATACAGGACCGAGAATGGAAATCTCTTCGACTAGGTGAACTATGAGGTGCGTCATAATATTGAAGAAGGCCGGTGGAAACACCAACTCAAAGCTGACAAGACATTGGACCACACCCGTCTGTAAACTTGGTAGAGTTGCTGGATCAATTACCTTCTGAGAAATTGCATTCAGGAATGCACATAGCTTGACAATGGGTACTCGAACGTTTTCCGGTAGAAGCCCCCTCAATGCAACAGGAAGTAATTGTGTCATAATCACGTGGCAGTCATGAGACTTCAGGTTTTGGAACTTTTTCTCTGCCATGTTTATTATTCCCTTTATATTCGACGAGTAGCCAGACGGGACCTTGATACTGCTCAGGACTTGAAAAAAGATCTCCTTCTCTTCTTTGGTAAGAGCGTAGCTGGAAGTACCTTGATACTTCTCTGAATTCAGGTTGTCTCTTCCGTGGTGCGTACTTTGCTGGTCCTGCCGTGCATCCGCTGTATCTTTCGTCTTCCCATACACGCCTAAGAAGTTTAGCAGGTTCACGCAAAGATTTTTCGTCACGTGCATCACGTCGATTGCAGAGCGAACCTCTAGGATTTCCCAATAGGGTAAATCCCAAAATATAGATTTCTTTTTCCACAAGGGTACGCGCTTGTTTGCGTCTTTCGGAACATTTAGACTGCCAGGACCCTTTCCAAATATTACTTCCAAATCCTTGACCATGCCATATACAACATCACCATCACGGCGTGTAGGCTTCGTCCGGATATCTGCCAAACCTTTGAAGTGCTTGCCTCCGTTTCTTACGTGATGCCCGGTTGGAAGAAACTGACGATGCCCCATGTACACAATCTTGTTACCTATATATGCACTGTCAGTCTTATCTAAACAGTGCGTGCATGCATTGTATCCCTTGTTCGACTGTCCTGAAATGTTACTAAGAGCAGGCCAATCATTGATGGTTACAAACAGCAACGCTCGTAGGGGAAATTCCTCTTGTTTGTACTCATCCCACACACGTACACCTTCGTCAGACCACAACTGTAAAAGTTCGTCAACTAATGGCCTCAGATACACATCAATGTCGTTGCCGGGTTGTTTCGGTCCTTGGATAAGCACTGGCATCATAATATACTTTTGCTTCATGCACAACCAAGGGGAAGGTTATAGATACATAG
This sequence comes from Poa pratensis, assembly GCA_947311845.1. Taxonomy (NCBI): domain Eukaryota; kingdom Viridiplantae; phylum Streptophyta; class Magnoliopsida; order Poales; family Poaceae; genus Poa; species Poa pratensis. Next base: position 384,558 of record CAMZMU010000063.1, read on the forward strand.
AGTCACGGGCCAGGTGCTATGACTGCTGCTCTGCTCCCCAAACGGATTCAAGCCATCTGTACTTAGACCAAACCTTAAGTTCCTTGCGTCAGCTGCAAAATCCCCAAACGCACTGTCGATTTTTCTCCACTGAGACCCATCAGCGGGGTGTCTGAGCATCTCGTCTTCCTTACGGTCTTCTTTGTGCCATCGCAACAACTTGGCATGCTCTTTGTTTCGGAACAAACGTTTCAACCGTGGTATTATAGGAGCATACCACATCACCTTCGCGGGAACCCTCTTCCTGGGGCTCGGCTCGCCCTCAATATCACCTGGGTCATCTCGCGCGATCTTATACCGCAATGCACCGCATATCGGGCATGCATTCAAATTCTCGTACTTCTCACCGCGGTAGAGGATGCAGTCATTGATGCATGCATGTATCTTCTGCACCTCTAATCCTAGAGGGCAGACAATCTTCTTTGCTTCGTACGTGCTGTGGGGCATTTCATTATTCCTCGGAAGATTCTTCTTAAATATTTGTAGCAACTCTTGAAATGCCTTGTCAGATATTCCATTCTTTGCCTTCCACTGCAGCAATTCCAGGGTGGTACCTAGCTTTTTCTGGTCATCTTCACAATTTGGGTACAACGGTTTTTTGTGATCCTCTAACATGCGCTCCAGCTTCGACCACTCGTTTTCAGTTACGCAGTTCATCTGTTCATCACGAATGACCTGACGAAGATCATCATCGTCGGACTGATCAACAATGACCTCATGCTCTTCCCCCATTGTAGTATCACCGTGTTCATCAGAGAACACGGGATAGTTGTCATCATCCTCTTCTTCAGGGTTTTCCATTATAACCCCTCTTTCTCCGTGCTTGGTCCAACAAAAATAATTGGGCATGAAGCCTTGTCGCAACAAGTGGGAGTGTATGGTTCTTACGCTCGGGTAATTCCTGTTATTCCGACATTCATCACATGGACAAATCATAAAACCATTCTTCAGCTTGTTTAACTTAACCACATCGAGAAAACGATGCATGCCATCAATGAACTCGGGACAGCGTCGATCACCGTACATCCATTCTCGGCTCATCTACATTACATAAATATATCAAAAACCATTACACCAGCTAAATAATGAATAGAGATACGTGACCAAATTAATTTATACAAGTTCATCACATTAAAATCAAAGTAGAGTAGTGCCCAAATGTAATACATAGTTCTCACGAAACATACATCAATCGAAACTAACATACAACTATCTAAAGAATTTAAATCCAACAACAAATGCGATCAGAATCGCAACCAAGGTAACTATTGAACCAACAGCATAATGATACCAAGCCTCTTGACTAATGGCATATTTTCTAATCTTTTTAAGCTTGGCGCGCATTGCATCCATCTTCCTCTCGTGAGCAGTGACGACGTCGGCAAGCTCGACCCCGTGAGCATCAACGATGTCGGCAATCTTCAAGTCCAATTCCATCTTCTCTTCTAGGCATTGGAGACGAAGATCTTCACTTATCTTCAATTTTGCTCTCAAATCGTCGTTTTCTTTTTTAAAATACTCGACAATAGGGTCGGCCGGAATTTCCGGTTCAACTACCTCCTAAATAAAAATATATCTACGTCAAGTTGGTCGGCATGATTGTTATAAACACGAAACAAAATAAATAGTTAAAAAGATATACCACATCCGAATCATAGACCGGACGAGGGCCGAAGGGGACGGATATCAAAACCATGACACTATACATATATAAAAAAACATAAGAAAATTATACAAGAAATAATTATGCATTTAAATCATATAACTAACAATTTTTAAAATAAAAGATAAAAAAAGAGGCTCACCGAGGTGGTGTCGGCGACGGAGCGGCGCGGGCGATCGACGGCGGTGAGGATCAGGGGACGGGACGACACTATATAAAACCATAAATTATACTTCAATTCGAGCTCAAAATGCATATAAAACAAATGAAATCCCTAATTTAGTCATTTCATCAAACACCTTGCAAGCACAACCAAAATCAAACTTGCTAAACTTGCACGAAAATGAGCTAAACTTGAAAAGCCGGAAGAGAAGATGAAGAAGTTGCTAACCCTTGTATAGGGTGCCACCAATCTTGACAAATGTTGGAGAAAAAATGGGTGACCTAGAGCTTGGGAGGCTTGGGAGAGAGGAAAAATGGGGTTGGGGTCGAGTTGCTCCAAAATGGAGCTGGCTCGGCCGGGGTGGAAGATATAGGCAGGACCTTTAGTACCGGTTTTATTTACCAACCGGTACTAAAGGGCCTGCCGTGGGGCCACTGACCGCGGCCTGCGGGGCTGCACCCTTTTAGTACCGGTTGGTATTAACAACCGGTACTAAAAGGTGTCCTTTAGTACCGGTTGTTAATACCAACCGGTACTAAAGGTCCTCGCCGCGGGGCCCTGGCTGGCGCCCAAGCACAACCGGTGCTAATGCCCCCTTTAGTACCGGTTTTTGTTGCAACCGGTACTAAAGGGGCGCACCAATGCCTCTGTTTCTACTAGTGTTTAGAACTTGCTTTAATTGGTTAAAAAGGTATTTTTTAAGAACGTAATCTGAATCTCTTCAACGTTTACAAGATGGATTAAAGCAATTTTTTTTTTGATGGTCACCGGGGGGGACAAAGTATCCAGTCCAGACTATGTATGGTTAGACTACTAATACAGTATGACTCCCTAATATTATGCTTTAGATACAATAATTAAGCGAACATTGATCACCAGACTGAGAAACAACTCATGTCGACTAAAAAGCATCTGACTGCATCTAAAAAAAGACATCTGACTATAGTGAGAGTGCACTTGAAACACCAACTTATCTGTATACCGCAAGGTGGGTTGGCTCGAAACACAAAACTGCAGACATATTTCACACTTTTTGCAATAGCACCACACCGAGGTAGTAGTTCTTCCCACCAGTCCAGGCACATTCTATTTGCAATTTTGAAGACCATGAAATGATTATTATATCGGTTCAGAAAATAAAAAAAGACGTGCAAAAGCTGAGCACTGTTGCAATGCAAAACCATGCTAATAAGTGCACTGAAAACTTACCTGGCAGAAACAAGTTCGGAGAAAAAAATACAGCCTAGTAATAAATATTCCTTTTGATCACATATCAGCAGTTTATCACTAAACCACGCTGGATAGCCCATGTTCACATGACTAAGAACATGTATGTCCTAGATCCCAGCAAAAACACTACAACTCCCCATCCAATAAATTATGTTACATATCAAGAACTTTGGGTTAATAACAGTAATTGACTGATGGGAGGAAAAACATGAGAACAACCTACTGGACTTCTTACGGTTTACATGATTCGTTGGAGGCGATATCGCTGATGGTGAGGTGACTGCCGAAGTGGTCGACGGCGTAACCGCGCCGTCACGCACGTCAGCGGGGAGGTAGTCAATCTCCACGGCGACTCGCGAGAGTTGCCGAGCCTCGATGGTGCCTGCTCGCGCCCGCCGTGCGTGGTGGTGCGGTGGAGTCAAAGGGTGCACGGAGGAGGGGCTAGGAGGAACAGGGGTGTGGCGAGGGGGGGCTGCAGTGGGCATGCGGAAGCGGGCAAAGGAGGTGTGGCAGAGGGCAGCGACAACCATGGATCATGGATGGCGGCGTGGTTAGGTTTGAGGTTGGAGGTAATTACGAGATGAACACATGTTTAGTGGATCAGGGATCGTGGAAACAGGTGGGGGAATTTTCGTCGGAGCGTGGTCTGCCCAAGTAAATTGCTAACTGCACCCCAGGCTCCGATCTGGTTAATCTAGGCCGTTAGAACTGATTGAGTAGGATTATCTGATGGTGCTAATAACTCCACGGGGTGGCTGTAGGAAAGATCAAGTTTGCTTGTTTAATAGTAGTATAGATACGGCAGAGGAGGCCGAGATTGATCCATCCAATTAAGATGAAGATTGATCAACCGATCCAAGTAAACTAAATATGGTGACGATGAGGACGAGGAAGATCGCTGCGTTTGCGACGGCGTTGCTGCTGCTGTTGGCGGCGACGGCGACGGCGACGGCGCATTTCAATCTGGATGTCGTCAAAGATGATGATGGCACGGAAGGGGCAGCTACGCGCAAGCACAAAAACGTCGTCAACGGGTACCTAGCAAGCTACATTCATACATTGTATTTCTACTTATTACTGGATAATTAATTTTACTTATTCTTGTGTATCTACATACGTGCGTATGTGCAGGTTTGACGACCCGCCATCGGCGCCTGCTGCCGCCGCCGCCGCCGGAGGCGACACAAATAAAAACTAGCTACGGAAAAGCAGGCATGCATCGGACGCGCAGTCTCCAGCATCGATCCATCCATACTGACCCTGCCCATGCCTAAAACGCATTATCAGCAAAGTTTATGTATTACTACCTCCGTTTGAAATATAAGATATTTTAGCTTTATATTGATATATATCTAGACGCGTTTTATTACGTAGATTCACTTATTCAAATATGTATATAGTGTATATTGAAATATCTAAATTAAGCATCTTATAATTTAGAACAGAGGGAGTGCATATCCATCTTAAGTAGAACGAACGATATACTGCTGTACTTACCTATATCATAAACATGTCCATTTAGTGTATGATCTGAATGTATGAGTCGTCGACTTTTCTTCATCAATGCATGCATGAATAACCCATATATGGTATTGATGTGACTTTATTTATAGGAAATTTTCGACATGTTACTACTTCTCACGGAAATTTGGTAGAGTTTACTCAAATTCTATCAAGCCACTAAATCTGACGATTTTGTTATTTATACACCACACGACCGACTTGTGAAGACGGCTCCCCTAGGTCTGCCACATTTGCAATTTGTTTGATTTTTTTATGACATGTGGAACCTACCTATTTTTCACGTCAGCTCAGATGGTTAAAACAATTTTCTTACACACGGGTCTCACCACAGTAGCGGTGGAAAAACGGTCAACCAAATATATCCTGAACTCGAACCATGTCGTGCATGCGTGGTCTTGGCATGCCGCTTGCGTTCCGGCTTCGCCACAAAGTAAAATTTGATCCAATGTATTCGCCCCGAGCATTTATATGTTATCTGATAACAAGTTTAGAAACGTTTCTTTTTAAGAGAAAAATGACTTGAAAGATAAGATAATGCGTGGTAGGTGTTTGCAGAAATGAACTAGATGAAAATTGAGTGAAATTTAATCAAATAACTAGATAGTGCAACATCAGAATCTTTCTCCGCCCGGACTTTCTCCGAAGATGCGGACAGATAGGTCGGTGATGAGTCACTAGGCCATCCCAAGTGTTGAAATGATGTAAAGGGTGTGTACCCGCTTCTTCATGTACATACGGTGCCGATAGGTCGGTGATGACTAGGCCATTGCCAAAGAGCTCTAGCTAGCAAGGGTCACCCGCGTTTTTTTCTTCCTTCTTTTACAATCGCATATGCATTTCGGCTTATAGAATGATGCGACCTTGTACTTATGACAGAAACATTTCAGCAAAGTGTAGGAATTTTAACAGTGGCCTGGTTAATTAAGTATGGATGGTTTGTGGCCGGTCTATAATTAGCTGGGTTAACACGGCGGACTGGCCGGAGAGACATATGGCAGAGTAGAGCAGAGGAGGCAGAGATTTATCCATGTGTAGTGTAGTGTAGGTTGGCGTTAAGATTGATGGATCCAAACTGAGTATGGCGATGATGCTATTTCCGAAGAAAAAGAAAAGAAGGATGGGACCTTCGCTCTCGCGCCTCCACGTACTAACCCCACGACGTTGACACGCACGCCGCCGGAGAACCAACCACGTATGCCCTTCCACCGCCGACGCCGAGCATAGCTGTAGGTCCAGGATCCAGGGAGCCTGCACGCTCGTGGACACCATGGCGAAGAACTCGGGCCTGGAGATGGAGAGCGCGGAGACGCTGGTGGCATTTGCGAGAGCGGCGGAGGAGGCGATTCCAGGGGAAGTGCGGAGGATGGGGGATCAACACTTCCGCGACCTGACAGATGCGACACTTTGGGCGTTGGCGGAGCCAATCCCACGAAGAAGAAGGGCGGCCATGGCTAGGATCGTGGAAAACTGCACAAGTCGCGGTTGGAGGTTGCTGATCCGGAGAGACTCAAGCGGGGCAGTGATTCGCGCTCTAGCGCTGCGGGAGGCCACCGCAGCTGCTATCAGGGCACCTGCATCGGAGGACAGCCATCGGCAGAGAAACCGGTGATGGTGATGATGAAGGACACCAACTCGGGAGCAGAGAAGCTGGTGGCGGTGAGCAGGTCTCAGGCGGAGACACTACGGGCGGGCACAACCGAGATTAACCAGCAATACCAATGGGAAATCGAGGAGGTCAGCAGCCTGACAGATCAAAGCAGCAATGCAGGAACATCAAAGGTAACAGAAAATTAGCTAGTTAGCGGAGAGGCTAAAACTGAATAAGCTTAGGTTTGCACCATGAATCGCTTGTCAGTGTGGTGTTCAGAGCTGGATCGCTTGTGACCTGCTCTGTCTGTAATGCAAATATTCTCCTTTCTACCTTAATACAGAAGACACGCATGGCTTATGCGTGTTCTGGAAAAAAAAGTTTGCACCATGAACAACTAGTAAAAACAGAAACATTTACTGTTATGTCCACAAGGAGATGTTACAATCTTCAATTTCTAAACAAAAATAGCAGTAATGATACATATGCACCTTTCTTACTGAATTATCCAACTCTTCTAACGAATCTACGCCATAGTGATAACATGTGTCTTATTCTCAATTATTAGGAACTGAAGTGGATCACAGCAGGCGAAGCCACCAACCCCAAGCCCTTGGTCATCTCCATCCTCAGCATATCCTTCTCTTCGCTGGTCGTCGGATACGTAGAAGGGCAAATCCCACATGCTTTCCTATCGTGCAGAGATATCTCACCAATGTTTACGGCGACTTTCATGATGCGGCTAACGTATTGCATCATATTCTGATTGGGCTGGAAGCCGTGGATGGTAAGCTTGACCAGATTCTTGTGCTTTAAAACAGATGCAGATGCAGATGGTTGCCACTTCAAGTTTGCTTTCTCACATAATGTTCCTTCCCATAGAACGTCCTGGTCTATCACCATGTTGCACCAATGATCCCACACCGTGATGCATAGCTCCCTTAGGTAAGGTGCAGCTTCAAGAATAAACATTGTCCAAGCGACATCACAGTCTTCGGGAAGATTATCCGGATTCACAATCTCTAGTTTGCGAAACACAGGGGTAAGCAGTTTAGGGCATTCTGGTACAACCCAAATCTGGCACACAAGAAACAAATTAATAATTTAGTGCAATTTTTTCGATAAAGGGAGCTTTATTACTTAAAAGATTTAAGTATTAAACCCAGCCTCTTTTTTTAGTGCAATTAAGCTGCAACTCCTCAAGAGGTACAAATATCAATATAAGCATCACATAATAGGTAGGAATGAGTGAATACCTATTCACTTTCAAAATCCATATGCAGATCCCTTATCGAGGGGGCATTAGCAAGGAGCTGACTTAACTTGAGATTAATGGTGGAACTGGTACCTAGTTTTAGTGTTGAAAGTTGCGGGACATAACCAAAGGTCAGGGGGTCTGGGTACCGCCAACCAGTACGAGTCAGACGTTGCAGTTTTGGTACACAGTTGAGATGGACCGACCCGAATTGTCCATCCTCGACGATGAGCTCAACAAGTTGATCATGTTCCACTAGCAACACCGATTGGAGCCCTGCGTCACAGTGTGTGAGGCGCAAATATTCCAACTGCTTGCAGGTGCTGAGAATGTTGGAGATGCCCATTCCACAAAACCTCATGTTTTCCAACCACAGGCTCGTGAGGCCAGCAAATACAGATGGACAATCACGAAGACACATATTGAACCAATACGCATAGCGCGAAAGATCGTTATCCGTGCATTTTGAAAAGGGCTTCTCTACGAGGGGCACAAACTCAGCTTTAACGACCTTGTGGGTTGCCATGATGCTCGCAAAAGCTCTAGTGATGGGGAGACACTCATCAGGCCTCGAATAGCATCCGACCCTTAGCTCGTGGATGATGGAGGTATCTAAACTCTTTGCACGCAGGACCTTCTCTATGATACGGGCCACAACATTGTTGTACCGAGCAATGTGTTCGGTGTTAAAGATATGGTACGACGTGTCGTGGTGACACACGAGGGAGCCATTGTCTATGTCAAACCGCGAGAGCATGTCGGGGAGCCGCATCAAACGTTTGGAGAGGATGCAGGTTCTCAAGGCATCCAGGGTGTTCACCCGCTCCAGGATGTTGAGGAGGATGTCGTCGGGCAGCTCGCTAAGCCTATCTCGTCCACGGCGAGCTGCGGTGTTCTGCGTCGCATTCGTGTGAAGACAGAAAGGTATCATGCACACGCAGAACGACATGTTGAAAAAAGTAGTAGAGTAAACATCAACGAAAAATAAAACAACACTTACATTCATCTCCAATGAATTGAGCGGCCAGAGATCGCCCCCTTATTGTTCCTCCTTGTCTCTAGGGAAGAACTCAAACCCTCCTTATTGCTGGTTTCGATTTAGTTGCGCCGCCCTCCCTGGCGCGTTGTTCGATCGACAAGGACGGTCGTGAGGTCGATTTAGTAGGAGCACAGATCTCAGGACGAGAGCACCTCCTCCGTTTTGGAATCTGAATCCAAACCGGAATCAGTCTCCTCCTTATATTAATTTAATGGAGTTATGTACTACGCCTGCCGCAAGGCCCGCAATGGGAGCAGGATCGATCGGGTCAATGGGCTTCTACTGACCCTAACATGGACCAAATAAGCGTTTGGTCCAGTTGAACACGCAATGTTTGTGCAAAAACAGTTTAATAAAATTTACCAAGAATTATGGGTAGCTAATTCATATATTTTCGGGAGAATAATTTTTTATTTCCCTTTTGTATATTAGGAATATTTGACAAACTTCTCCCTTTTAAATATTTGAACACAGTTTTCCCTTTTCTATATTAAGAATATTTGAATAAACTTTTCCCTTTTAACATATATTAAGAAATCCATTTGAACAAAACTTTCTGTTTTTATATATTGAGTATATTTGAACATTTTTTCCTTTTAATTATTAGAAAAATATATTCCCTTATAAATATTTGAACAAAAAAATTCCCTTTTAAATATGTGAACAAACATATGTCCCGTGCTGATATTTTACCCCAATACATTAAAAAAATTCCTCACCAAATTATAAAATAAATATTTGAACAGTTTTTTCCCTTTTAAAACATATATTACAGAGGTATTCTCATTATATCACCCTAACCATTTCAAATCCCTAAAAAAAAAAATATGGCTAACCTAACCCGGAAACTCCAAATGGAGGCCAAGCTACATGTAGCTCGGTTTTCTAAAGAATTTGAATCTGCATTTTTTGTTTCCAAAAATTCTCAAACAATTCCTGCGTGTAGATAATATGGAGATCTACAACTGTGTAAATTTTTAACCTACTATATGTTGTATTTTGGTCTGGGTAAAAAAGACAAATATGTAAATCTGAAAATGGAATAGTACACCGTCTAAAAAATTCGAAATTTTCCAGATTTGTCTTTTTCGTGTAACCCAGAATCATACGAGTTATGCTTGAAACTTTACGTAGTGGTAGAACTCGAGTTTACCTACGTCTGAGATTTTTTCATGATTTTTTTTGAAACTGAAAAATATGGATTCAATTTTTTTTGCAAACCGAGCTACATATAGCTCGGCCTCCAAATCGCCATGCTCTAACCTTACCGCTTTTTATTCCTTTAATCAAACAAAATTTTGGCTCAACCAACAGACACAACCAAAAATGAAAAATGGCTACCACCAATCAGATAGTTGGGTGCCCCAACCAAATTTTTTATGATCATTCAACCAAACACACACTAAGTTACACTGCGCTCCCGGATGAGTTGTTCGATATATAAAGGATGGATTTAATGAGGAAATCTTGGACTCATGTACTGATCTCACGACGGGACTGGATAAAATTAAAGAGCTCCTCCTCCGTTTTGGGATCAATCTCCTCCTCTAATTCTCAAATGGAAATTGACTCCTCCTGTTCTGTTCTACGCCTGCCGCAATAGGAGCAGGATCGATTGGGTCAATGGGCTTTTACCGATGCTAACATGGTCCAGCAGAACACGCAATGTTTGTGCAAATATTTTTATGATAAAATTTTACCAAGAACTATGCCATGATATATTTTTTATTTTGGGAAAATACTTTTTATATTTCCCATTTTTAATTGAACTTTCTCGGGGAAAGATTTTTATTGTTTGAATGTGCCGTGCGTAAAATTCGTCAGTTGCTCCGCCGTTCCATGCTTAGCACCACGGGCCACTTTTTTTTTTGTTTGAGCGAGAATACGAGTATACCACACATGATAACAAATCATTACACAATCTCTGTCGGACACAATCTGGAGTAAACTTTCTAAAATCACAAGAAAAATAAATAGCTCGGCTGAACGAGCAAGAAGAAGAAGATACACACGCTGGTCGGCCCATTCCCGGCGTTCGCCAAAGCCGCCCAGCTGGACACGATCGGCGGGAACTTGTGGAAGGAGGACGCAAGCTGCCTCCGGTGATCCTTCCTCGCATCGTTCCCCAAATCCAAACCATAGTTTCTCCGGCCGCCGTACCCATCATCCCATTGTAATCTTTCCATAATTGGTTAATTAGTGTGTCCGTTTAGCTAGGACTTGTGATTGCTAAAGCATACGGCGTGAGTCCTTAGTGTACTAGGTTTGCATGCAACGAGCAGTCGGTTTGTACTTTCCAATACGTAGTACTAGTCTAGTCCGGTTAGGTCAGCTGATCGATCGATCGTGTATATATAAACGGCAGCCAGGATCTAAGCTTTGTAACACATACCGGCCGTGAGATCGATTCAGAAGCTTTAATTTGTGCGTGCGGCCCATGGCCTCGATCCAGCAGCAGGCGGCCATCCCCAATGCTGCCTCCGACAAAGCGGCCGCCATGCCCCCTTCCGATGCCGCCGCTGATAGGATGCCTCCTTCCTCCTTCTGATGCCTCCTTCCGATGACCGATGCCCTCTTTTGGTTGATTACAAGGAAAGTTATCGACAACGAGGAAACGGCCGACGTCCCCGACTCGATCAAGCAGGAGCTTGCTCGGATGAGGAAAGCTATCGAGACGGGGCGAATGACCGGCGTCCCTGACTCGATCCGGCAGGAGTTTGCTCGGACGAGGAAAGGTATCGAGATCCCCGACAAGTTTGCCCAACACAAGGGGGGTGTATGGTTTGCTCTGGTGGTGGTGCTGCTGACCGTAATCCCTCTTATGCACTTCCAAGGACAGCCTATGACCCAAGTGTGGGTCTTGTCGCTCATAATGTGCTCAAGCATCCTCTTATTTCCCCTGCTCATGTCCATCTCGCGGACTCGGTGCTTGTATGATGACTTCTTCCGGCTCTCCTACGCCTCATTCATCGCCTTCTGTTTCACCATTGTGATAGGCTCAGTCTCTGCCACCTTCATCCTCTTCTTTGGCATGGTCTGGGCTGCTGGAAACTTGGGCTACTCTCTCGCCTTGCACCACCTGCGCAAGGGTACCGAGCCGGCTATCCACGCCTTGTCGTCTATCCCCTCCAAGTTCACTATCCAAGAACTCAACCTCATTCTTGATTATGGAGTACCCTTTGTGGTTCTGCTTTGGACTTTGGTCATGATGTTGTTTGTCTATGACCTCGCCCCGATTGACGAGCTGATCATCCTTACCATCCTCTCGTATTTTGGTTGGCTCCATGCTCTGTTTTGGGTAATCTTTGTCCAGATGGTGCCCATGCGTGCAGTTCCCCTCGGAAAGTGGATGAACCGGTTATTGCCCGCTCTTGTCCCATCTATGGCTGTTCTTCCTCTGCTCGCCATTGTATCTGAGATCCTCTCGGTCCTGTGCCATTTGCTATTGATGACCACCTTAGTTGCCTACCTTTGGTACAATCTTGCCGTTTACAAACACTTCTTGGCGACTGCTACACCAAGGTATGCCTATTTCAAAGCAAACTACCTCAACATGTTTTATTAATTATTATTCGATCTCTATGAAATATCCATTTTACTTGCTAGGGTATGTAAATTCTACGTATGGTATACTTGAAGTCCTTTTAAATTAATAACCCTATTAGCTGAATTTGTTGCTTAATTGGTTTAGTACAACAACCCGGGGGAATGAAGATCTGACCCAATGAAGTCTGATCCTAGACTCAGAGAGTAAGGTGGCGCAGCTAGCTCGTGCGAGAGGCGGAGATGAAGGGCGAGAGAAGCAAGGCGGTGAGGGTGAGCGTGCTGGCGTGGAAGGAGAGAGCCAGATCAGCAACAGCGGAAGGCGTTGAGCGAGAACCTGGACCGGCTGATCGAATTCCTGCGTGAAGGGTGCATGTGACGCTGAGCTGAATGTGTTTCGAACGAGTTGTGCATGTTTGTTTTATTGCTGCTGATCTCCCACTATCCTTGGATTTTCTAGTTTTATTTCCATTCCAAAATTTGGTGCCTCCAGAACAAGAAATGTGTTGTTAGTATGATTCCACAGAGTAAATGAACAGACACAATAATGGGATAAATCTGTCGGAGTGCAGACTGAACGAGTTGTGTGTATGTGCAGAATGGTGGATTGTGTGTTCTGAATTTTCAGCTCCAGAGCAGGGTGCTGAAGCTGCGATGGTTGTGCTGAAGCCCCTCTGATCCGAAAGAATTGTCATGAGTTATACTACCAAGTTGTAGCACCTCAGTTATTTTTCAGCCACAGATAAAACGGATCCGAGGGAGTATTATGTTCAATTAAAGCTTTTGAAGTTTAATTAAGCTAGATTTTCAGCAACTTAAGAGATACTGAACCATGTCACCAGTGTGTAGAAATTAACGTACACATGTTCAGTGCAAAAATAGTAGACGCCGTACAAAGAGCATCATGAATTTTACTGGGGTGGCTCATCAGCATGTCAAGAAGATAACACATGTGCTGTAAACTCTCGTTCTCCTATCCATCTGTAGCCAACAATCTCTCTACAACCAAAAACACACCTCGAGCTAATCAGAATCTCCACCTGAACCTTGCGTGCTCTAGCTAGCTAGCTATCACGTCCGCGTCATTCTCCACCCGGTGGAGGCGGCAGCTTGCCGCCTATCTTCGGCGCGGCGCCCAGCACCCTCTCCATGTCGAAGCACACCTCGATGTTGCGCATGCTGTACCCCACGATCATAAGCCAGAACAACAGGTTCGCCAGCTGGCTGCCGCTCGTCTCCGACACAGCCGTCTGCACCAGCGCAAGTCAGCAACCAAAACGCATATGTCCCTAGAAACTACTATCGTTGGTACTGCTACGACACAGCCGTCCTTTTATACCTTCATCTGCTTGGGGTCTGACACAGCTAGGAGGCGCTTTATGAACGCGTTCATGGCAAACACCACATCCTCACCCGCACTGCTCGCCAGTTCCTGCAAGAGAAGGAGAGATAACCATTAATTAGCAAACCCGACATAGCCGAGCAGTCTCACGTTGAGCAAATTTTCTTCGACAGATACGCAAATAAAAAGATGGTATCGGTACTACATATACTCCCTGCTTGTTAAGATGGAAATTCAAAGATAGTCATAAGTAACAATGCGCTCAAGTATTCTATTTATAAGCGGGGACAACAGAAATATACTTTTAGATTTTGAGGTTCTAGAGTTTTCAGGTATTCCAAGAGCTCGTTGCTTCCCTGAGACGATTTCCTAGCGACCTGACGGGTCAGCTCGTCGATCTCTGCTTCCAGCAACTCGATGTATTTCACAGCGTCTATTTTTTCTGTTCCTGTTGCCTTGTTCCACCGGATCACTTCCCCGGACACCTTCTTCTGTGTTCCAGGAGCGTAATCTTCTGAAACCTGCAAATGCCCGGCATGCATATTAATTACGCAGCTGTGCCACGAAACCAAGCAGCAAAACAGCACAACTCTTTCAAACGAGACAGGTACATTGTTGCTAAGTCAATGAGCGTGTTTCTGGAAACTAGAACAGTCAAGTAATAAGTGCAAATACACCAACCAATCAACCATACCACCAGCATAGCTTTGCAGTGTTAACAAGCAATGACCAAGCTAGTTCAAAACAATATGGATGAAGTCTGCTCTGTGAACACAGATACAGGTCATGCAATTATATGTACAGAGGTGTCTAGGGAGGTCCATCTCAACATCTTAGAGTGTCTCTGGATTTGTTCTGTAACCCTCATCTTACCCAGAGAAAGCAGTAAATAGAATCTCAAAATCACACGTCTTCCAATCATAGATTTTAACTCACGCAAACAACTGTTAATGAATAGTAGCTTCATACTGCTCGGCAATTCAAGAAATAGGATTCTTGTGACCATATGAAGCTATGAAGCTTTAACTATTCGATTAATCAATTAACTACGCAATGATAGATCAGTTAATCAGCATGACATGATTTTGATAGTCTGATCAGTATTAGTACTCCTTTGTTTTTCGTTCAGAACTGGAATCACTTACCAAATAAAATCTCAAGATTAAACTTCTTCAAAAAATAGTTAATCAATAGTAGCATACAGCTCTCAGTAGGGCACCAAAAAGTAATGCAATTCAAGAAATAGGATTCCTGTGACCAATTTTCTCAGCCAGATCTACCATATCAAGGTTTGACTGTTAACCGCAAATAATTAATTACACAAAGATATATCAGTATACATGACATGATTGTGCTAGTCCCATCAGTATTTCTGTCAAATCATTTGCAATCAACTTATTTAAGCGAGTGGAATCATTTATAGACTGAAATATCAGCAAAAAAATTTAATCAATATATCCATTTGAGAAGTAATAAGCTAACACAGGTCGACAAGAAACCTTGTCTTGTTTGGGCTCAGGGAGAGCGATCTGCTCCAAACTCTGCTGCAACTCCACACGGTACTGCGCATTCCTGAACATGTATCCAGTCATCAAAACACTGTACATGAGCTGGGCCAGATTTTCAGCAACCTGTGTTGATGAAACGATAAGGAAACATGTCACCAACCAGTTCATGGTAGAAAAACCAACATCGTGAATGTTACAGATGAGGTTGAATTACCGTTGTGACAGTGACGGCGAAAAACTGAGGCGGAAGAGTCCCAACCATGTTAGTCACAGTATGGCGCATGGCTTCAACAACCTTTTTTTTTAGGAGAAAAATATGCAGGCGATGTCAGCATATAGAGATGATTATTAGCAAGAGTAAGTGATTCATGGACTGAAAAGCACATAGGTGGGGGAAAGGATCAAAGGTTACCTGCGTCGGTGCTCTTTTGACGAAGAGGTCCATGAACTCTGGCTGGACACTTCTCACATATTCCAGGAGAATGTCCCTCCGGTTCTTGGGCTGCGAAGATCGAGGACCGAAACAACACATAAGGATATATATAGCTTCTTTCAAACACGGCTAGTTAGTAGATGCTAAAATAGAAGCGCAGCTATATGGTTGATTCGAGAGGAATGCGTGTTAGTGACCAGCGTAACCTTCCATGGCTTTCAACAGTCAGCGTTTGTAATCAGGACGGAGGAGCATACTTGTTACTCAATTGGCTTGCACGACGTTTCAGTCGACGGTTGACACAGCTAACACAGAGCGCAAGCATCGTGGGTGCTGAATGGTGCGCACGGACGGAGGAAGAGCAAGACAGGGGTGGAATTCGTTGTATGATGACCATGGAAACGAACGAACTCGGGATACTAACAGCGAGTTAGAATCGACATGATGATAATCCAAGGAATCGTTTTCCCCATTCCGGGTTGGAAGTAACGGTGGAGTGAAGTGGAGCTGAACCTAACTGAGGAAGGGGATGGATCATCACGGGAGGCGGGAGGAGGAGGAGGGAGGTAAGGGTGGTATACCAGACCGTTGGCGCCATCCCCGGGAGAGGCGGAGGCGGCCCCGTTGGCACCGTTTGGGCCGGCGGCGCGCGCGAGGCGGAGGCCAACGGGGCGGCCGCGGCGCGCGGGAAGGAGACGAGCGGCGGGGCCGACAAACAGCGCGGGTGGTGGGACGGGTTCGCCGGCGAGCGGGCAGTGGAGGCGAGGCGTAGGAGGGGCGGCGAGAGCGACATGGCGGCGTCGGCGTCTGGGCTTCTCCGCCCCGGTGGGTCGGTCTGCAATGGGGCGAGGATGGTGGATAACGAGGGAGGGAGCGCAACAGAGAGTGTAATGAGGCTGGACGGCGGGGATGCGCCCACGTCGTCTCCGCACATAACCGAGCCGTGTGACAAGTTGGACCGCGCGCGCGCTTCTTCTTCCTCGAGCTTGTAAAGTCCGGGCGGGAGGCAGAGCACGCAGCTAGCGCATCACCTATTGATATCTTTCGTCCCCACGCTCTTCCCTCTCCTGTCTTCTCGAGAGCTCCTCCACCGCCCCTCAGTTTGAGAGTCGCCTCAAGATGGCCGGGCCGATCTGAGGCCTTTCTCGCCGGTGATGCCGGCCGGGAGGAGCTAAAGAAAGGCGCCGGAGTTATAGGTCTGTATATAGTAGTTTCTTCCTAGTAGTAGTTTTAAGCTTTGTGCTTGCCTCTATGGCGATTGGCGATATGCCGTCTCCTCTCTCCCTTCGCCGGTTGTGGCCGGTTGTGGCTGCTCACGGGCGGCGGTCATAGCTCGGAGAAGCTCCTTTTCGACGTTTGTCCATGGTGGGCAGCTCGGAGGAGCGGAACTGAAGGCAGTTCTTTCAATAAGCTTGGTTTTTGGCCAAGTAGCTTGATTTTGGATCAAGACGGAAGTGGGGAGTGCTGCTCATCTTCTTTCTTGTCTTGCTGCCGAGGTGGTAGCAAAGGGGAGGTCGAAGAGCAGAGGGATCTGCTCAGTTTTGGGCAACGGAGGAAGGGAGATGTCGGGGTTGTCGGCTGCGTCGGCACGCCACTCTCTTGCTGTCCTGGACTTCGAGCTGATGCGAGCTGGGGTGTGGCCTTGGACGGCTGCCTTCTGCTCACCCGCCGGCGAGGTGCGGGGCGTTGCCCCCGCCGATGTTGTTTCTTCGTCGCCAAGGTTCCGCCGTTTGTGGCGGACGTCATATGCGGCGCTTCAACGAGGCTGGTCCTCTATAGTACCGAGCAGGCGGCTCAGCGGCTGGAGTGCTTCTTCGTCTTCCTCCGGTTCTCCGGCGCGGCGGCGAAGACTACTGTAGCTGCGGATTGGATTAGAAAGACTCCGGAGTTGTGTTGTATTTTTTCTCTTTTTCAGGGGTTTTTCTGTAAAAGTGGACAGCTGTCCTCCTTCCGGTTTTTTTTTTTTTTGCGAAACACAGGACAACGCAAGCGCTCATATACACGCGCATACACTCACCCCTGTGAACGCACACACGCACACCCTACCCCTATGAGCACCTCCGAGAGACTGAGCCGGCGGATCAGGTCTTGAGATTGACGAAGTCACCACGGGCGCCTCGCTGGCGACGGGAACGTCGCCTCGCACTGAAGAATATTCCGCCTAAATGAGAAACACCAGCGTCAAACCTGGGGTTTGAACTCTGGTGGGCTGGGGGTACAACCACCCTCATAACCATCTTGCCACAGGCAAATTCTCTCTTGCCGGTTGTTTCTGATGTTTATCGAGCTAATAGAATCCGGTTGTATAAAAAAAAAGCGCATCACCTATTAATGAGCCAGCCAGCCAGCCACTTGGCAAGCAAAAAAAAAAAAAAACAATATCGCAGTTTTACCTACCATCACGGACGCCACACACCTCACATGAACAGAGTACCACAACTGGTGTAAAAGCCAAGCATCTAAACGAAGCACAAAACTAAATAAGATTGCTTGAGTAGATCAGCATGCTGCCGCTACCACTGATTCTATGAGCGTGCATCTGGCAGGGCTGGGTCTTGTAGCGAACCGGCCGGCCGGCAGCGGTCTCCCAGCCCTGCCCTGCCCTGCCTCCTGCTGCAATCGCCATTCCCCGTTACAAGCACTGTGTTGCGAGACAGGTA
The DNA here is from genome assembly GCA_947311845.1 of Poa pratensis. Taxonomy (NCBI): domain Eukaryota; kingdom Viridiplantae; phylum Streptophyta; class Magnoliopsida; order Poales; family Poaceae; genus Poa; species Poa pratensis. The sequence continues at coordinate 402,545 of CAMZMU010000063.1, forward strand.
TTATAACTCGCTGCTTGATGTGACCATCATAAAATTAGTGAACCCAGAGATATGCAAAGTGCAACCAAAATAATAATAATAATGCATATCACCACATGCAGTGTCAGCACAAGTGAACATCCAAAAACAAGATAGCAAGCAAGCGTCCAAATTTTAAGACAAATCTGTTGTAATGTTAGGCATAATTTCCATAATTAATTGCAGAATAGTAAACATGATCGCAACAGCTACTAACATGTTAAATTCGAAAATACTAGACGTATTAATTAACATGAACAGCAGCAAAACATGTACTAACACAGCCATAGTAAAACAACAGATCGGAACGTGACACACGTACCGAACGGTAGTAGATGAAGTAGTCGTTGTAGCAGCTCGAAGAAGACGACGTTGGAGACGAGTCGTCCGCGGACCCGGAGATCGTCCTGGAAGTCGAGCCGTGATGAAGAACTTGAGCAGTCGCGCGGAGCGCTTCCCAAAAACCTTATTCGCCCTCTCCCGTACAGGATCACAAAGACGAGCGGTTCCGGAAACCTGCTGTCCCGTTCGCCGGTGCACGCCGGCGCACGGGATGGAGTAGACTACGGTGGCGGCGCAAGGCACGAGATTGGCAAAACCTAGATTGGTTCGGGTTCTTATGGCTCACGCAGTGCACGACAATATATAGTGCGGTTCGGGAAACCCTAACACGTACACCGTGGGCCAAGTCCACGTCGCGCACGTTTTGGGTCGGGAGCGACCCGAACCGACTAAGTGTGATGCGTCCGTCCAAACCGTTTTTCCCGGACTGCAAAAATAAAGCTCGACTCGGCGAGATTCCCGCAACCCGCGGCGCGGCGCGTCGTGACGAGACGGGCGGTGCGGTGCGTGCGTGCGAGCGGCGGCGGAGGAGGAGGGGGAGCGCGTGAGAGAGACTCTTGTTCTCACAAGCTTACCAAGTAGCACAACACTCCACTATATAAGTTGGTGCAACTCTCCTCCAACTAGCAATGTGGGACTAAACTTTAGCTCCCACTCCACTCCCATGTGTGCTGCCACAAAAATGGGCTTTGAGATTTTCTGAAATTGCTTATTGGGCTGCCACATATGGGCCCAATTCTAACAATCCCCCACCAGATCTCAAATCCCCATTTAGAGATATTTGCCAAACCTCGTTTCTTGTTTATATACCAGTGTTTCAGCAGAGACTGTTAAGTTGAAATTCCGCCTAGAGCTTCAAGCTACATCTACCAGCAACTTGAACAATGGACGAACCTTGAATTGCAAGTTTGGTGCCAATAGACTTCACTCAAAGTCATAACCAGTACGTGGCTGCCTGTAGCCTATCCCGCGGGTGGAGCATATGCGTCATACTCCCTGGTCTCTTCATGAGATTACTAGAGATCACCCAAATCTCATAGATTGCGACGTTTAATAGTCGGACTCATATAGGTGTGTTCTTTCAAGGTCGCTCTGTAGGATAGCACCTTTGCTACGAATAGCCAACAGAAACACATTAAGCCATATTGCCAACCTGCCTTACAGAATGTGAGAGTTATTCATCTTCCCACGGAGAGGGTTACAAAATAACTCTCCTCAGTTAAACCACTAGCTTGTTCTTCCAGGTCCTAATTCACGGGATCTCCGATCACATAGGTTGGGTTACCACTATGGTGTAACGCTCACGGGTCTCAATCCCATCTCCCTCGATGCACTATCTATCACATTACGTGATAGTCCCTTCGTAAAGGGATATGCCAGGTTTTGGTCTGTTTGAATATAACTAACAGTTATTACTCCTGAGTTTCTCATTTTCCTGACAGACTTCAAGCGTCTCTTGACGTGTCTTGATGACTTCGCATTATCCTTAGCACTGTTCACTTTCGTAATAACCGTTTGGTTGTCACAATTCATAAGGATGGCCGGTAATGGTTTCTAAACCACCGGCAAGTCCATCAAGAGCTCACGCAGCCATTCTGTCTCAACAGAAGCTGTATCTAAAGCAGCAAGTTCTGCTTCCATGGTTGACCTCGTCAAAATGGTCTGTTTGCAATACCTCCATGACACTGCGCCAGCTCCAAGAATAAATGCATATCCACTTGTGGCGTAGAGCTCATCAACATCTGAGATCCAGTTCGCATCACAGTATCCCTCAAGCACCGCAGGGTGCCCTGAATAGTGAATCCCATAACTCATTGTACCGTTCAGATAGCGCATGACCCTTTCAAGTGCATGCCAATGATCAATACCCGGGTTAGACATGAACCTGCTCAATTTGCTCACAGCAAAAGAGATGTCAGGTCTCGTCGCGCTGGCAAGGTACATGAGTGAACCGATCACTTGAGAGTATCTTAATTGATCTCTCGTTTCCTTCCTATTCTTTCTGAGTGTCACACTGGGATCATAGGATGTTGGAGAAGGCTTGCTGTCTATATAACCAAAGCGGCTCAAGACCTTCTCAACATAGTGTGATTGCGTTAACGTAATCCCACTCTCATCCCTAATCAACTTAATGTTCAGGATCACATCAGATTGTCGCAGATCTTTCATATCAAAGCTCTTTGAGAGAAAAGACTTGACCTCATTTATCATTATCATGCTTGTACAGAAAATCAGTATGTCATCAACATACAAGCATAATATAACACTATCGCCCCCACCATGGCGATAATATACACACCTATCAGCCTCATTAATGGAAAAGCCTGCAGAAGTTAAAGTTCTGTCAAACTTCTCATGCCATTGCTTAGGTGCTTGCTTTAGCCCATACAAAGATTTTAACAATTTGCACACCTTTCTCTCTTCACCTTTTACTACAAACCCATCAGGCTGATCCATATAAATTTCTCTTCCAACTCTCCATTAAGGAAAGTTCTCTTTACGTCCATTTGATGAACGAAAAGATTATAGGAGGCAGCCAGGGAAAGTAGTACACGAATGGTGGTGAGTCGAGCAACAGGTGAATAGGTGTCAAAATAATCTTCGCCTTCACGCTGGGTGTAGCCCTTGGCCACAAGCCGTGCCTTGTACTTTTCAATAGTACCATCAGGTCTTAGCTTCTTCTTGAACACCCACTTACAACCCACAGGTTTGCAGCCATAGGGTCGCTCAGATAATTCCCAAGTTCCATTAGAAAGAATTGAGTCCATATCATTTTTGACAGCTTCTTTCCAGTCATCAACATCAGGAGATGCAAATACCTCTGCAATGGATGTGGGAGTATTGTCCACAAGGTACACAATGAAATCATCACCAAAGGATTTTTCAGTCCTCTGTCTCTTGCTCCTCTTGGGAGCTCATTCATTGTCATCATTCTCAAGGACTTCCTCAACATGTGGTTGTTCAGAATGATCAACAGATGTACTAGGTTCAGCATATATCTCAGAAGAAATTCTAGCAGTGCTATGCATATCCTTCATAGGAAACATGTTCTAAAAAAATGTTGCATCACGAGATTTCAAAATAGTATCAACATGCATATCAGGTATCTCAGATTTAACCACTAAAAATCTACAGCAAATGCTCCGCTGAGCATAACCTAGAAAGACACAATTCATTGTCTTCGGTCCAAGTTTACGTTTCTTAGGAATTGGAACATTGACTTTCGCCAAACATCCCCAAGTGCGAAAATAAGAAAGTGATGGTTTTCTCACATACCACTCCTCGTAAGGTGTCTTCTCTTTATCCTTGTTAGGAACTCTATTCAGTACATGACACGAAGTCAACAAAGCCTCCCCCAACATGCCTTAGATAAACTAGCAGTATCCAACATGGCGTTCACCAAGTCGGTCAGCGTGCGGTTTTTCCTCTCGGCAACCCCGTTTGATTGGGGAGATAGGGAGGCATCCTCTCATGAATAATGCCGTGTTCCTCACAAAATACGTCAAATACATTGGAGAAATACTCGCCACCACGATCCGACCTAAGACATGCCGTGTTCTCTCTAATTGATTTTCTACTTCAGCTTTATAGATTTTAAAGTAGTCTATAGCTTCATCTTTAGTGTGCAACAAATATACATAACAGAACCTAGTAGCATCATCAATTAACGTCATGAAATATCTCTTTTCACCTTTTGTCAACACGCCATTCATCTCACATAGATCCGAATGTACGAGCTCTAGAGGTGCCAGATTTCTCTCCTCGGCTGCCTTGTGAGGCTTTCGAGGTTGCTTAGATTGCACACAGCTATGGCACTTAGAATCTTTGGCAATGGTGAAAGTAGGAATTAAACTCAAGCTGGAAAGTCTACTCATTAAACCAAAATTAACATGACATAAACGAGAGTGCCACACATTGGCATCCGAATCCACACTGCCACAAATATGGTTCACAGACTTATTACAAAATCTGATAATGAAAAGCGGAACAAGCCTCCGCACTCATACCCTTTACCAATAAATTGTCCAAACTTTGACACAACTACTTTATTGGACTCCAAGACTAATTTAAACCCATCTCTGCATAGAAGGGAGCCGCTAACGAGATTCTTGTTCATAGTAGGGACATGCTGCATGTTCCTCAGCTGCACGATCTTCCTCGAAGTAAACTTCAGATCTACCGTGCCAACACCACGAACAGAAGCATGTGATCCATTCCCCATTAAGACGCTTTAATCTGCGACCTGATAAGAAGTGAACATAGAGATGTCAGCACACACATGAACATTAGCACCCGTATCAATCCACCAACATGGAGATTGAAATACTGAAAGTACAATCGGTAAATTACCGTACCCATCAGCATTGCTAGCGGTTGTGACACCCCTCCCTGGCACATATAACCAGAGAGGCGGTCGTCCCGTGCGCCAGCTCAAGATATCTGGCCGCACGTCACGACAGAGTAACATAATGGAAATCATTACACAATCAGCCACAAGAAGTGCTACAAATGGTTTACAAGGCCATCAAGGCATGACAAAATATCAAGCCAAGCATGGCTCAGGATAGAGTTTAACTGGCAGCGGAAGACGGCTAAGGCAACGGCTTGGAGCGGCTCCACTCCACAGGCATCTGGCTGGGCTACTGATCCTAGCACGCTCTTGCTCCATCTCCTTGCTAAGGTAGAAGATAAATCCTCGCCAATATCTGGCCACAAACACAAGGCCCGTGAGTACATTTGTATGCACTCAGCAAGAATCGCCACTTACTACAAACAATCCAACAATCATGCAACAAGATATACATTGAGAATAAAATCCTACAACATGGCAAGTATCTACTCTAGGTAAACCAATATATATATCTTAAATGTAACATGGCATCACAAGCAAAACATGGCATCTGCAACCAATGGGGTATCACCAGTGCAGAGTCCATGCCAGGTGGGGTTGGATCGTACACTGGCAATCATACAAAGAAGTTACCTGTGACGAGTATAATCGAGTGTACCAGTTGGTACCAAATAATACACACAGCACCTGTGATCACTGCTAGGCCCTCTGGCCTCAACTTTCCATTCTGGGCATGCACGGTTGATGTTGGCTCAGGCCTAACTCTAGGCTCCCAACGATCACCCCGCCATCCCATATCACGGGTTACCATCAACATCTCAAGACAATATTCCCTGCATCATCTTATTTGTTCATTTAAGTGTGGTCAGGTCGTTCATTAATTATTTCAAACAAATCTTAAGTTTAACCTCCGGACACGACGAGGACACACAGTGTGACCGACACTGAACTGTTGTTCCATATCCTAGGAACGAGGCTAGCTTGCTAGGTTGAGTCTCTCGAGAGTTTGCGTTACCACCTATCAGAATGCACCCTACTCAGCCGACGCTCCAGGTTTCTCACGCCCAAAGTCGTACTAAGCAAATACACTCTCGCGACGGTCCACTTGCTAAGACACTCTCCTGCACCACCCTATGCGCATGGCACAACGGGCAAGTAAATCCGGCACATCCCCCGGCGCAACCGGGTATGCCTAGCTCCGGACTCCCTATCACAGTCGAACCCGTGCCTGTCGACCACTCCCCTCGGACAGCGCAACCGAACGACTACGCCCAATGGATGGCACAAAGGGGCTTAACAACCTACTAGGTCACGGTCTTCCATGGGACGACGATGGTTCTGCTTTCAAAGTTTAGATTAGTGGCACCATGGACTGACCCTATCGTTGTTTGGAGGGGTGTTTCATTTAATCAAGTTTCATCACAACAACTCCCAAAACAGAGGATTAGTCCAGCAGAATAATTACGATACCAATATCATATATCATCAAACAACAAGGCATTAGCAACAAAATATTTCAAGCAATAGTTATTGTTTGTATTGAACGGGTGACTGTCGCGGCGATTCTGCCGACAAGCGCCACCACAGATCAATTACAAAATATGGTTTTGGTTGGTTTGCGTCGATCGGGTGATGTCGCGGCGATTCCGCCGACAAGCGCCACCACAGATCAACTACAAAATTTAGTAGGGCATGTAGTCTCCAAAATGAACCGAAAAGCATTCATAAGAAAGAAAGCATCCATTCCACTCGAGGATTACCTCGACGTGGTGTCAGCAATCTTGGCAAAAAGAACCAAATGGAAAGCAAATGTCCCAAGCGTCGCAGTCCAGGCGGGCAGAAGCCAACCACGTTTGACGGAGGGAGAAGAAGCAAATAACTCTTTTGACAAATGCCCCCAACTCCGAGGATCATAAGACGACATTTGTCCGCTCCTCACCTCAGCGAAGAAGAAGAAGCAAACAAAGCCACGCAAGTGCGAGGCGCACAGTTGTATTGTTTCCCCATTCCTTTGACTGTGGCGGTTCTGTCGGAGAATGACTCCCACGAAACAGGGATAGTCAAGCTCACGAAGAGAGTTCGTGTAAGGGGCTGAACACGTTGGTCAAACAACCCTCAACCTGCACGGCGACGGTGCTCGTTGAGCATGAGGAGGGACATCACGACAGAGATGAACACCAGCCCGTACCCAGGTTCACGGCCCTGTGTGGAGGTAACACCGCTACTCCTGCTTATCTGTATTGCACTGCTTATAGAGGTTACAGTACAAGGAGCTTGCCGAGGTCTCTCTTTTGGCAATGGAGTACACGAGGAAGGGAAGGTGTGGTCTTCTTCTTCCTTGCGTGTAAGTGGCTAGGCTAGAATGAGAATGCGATCCTTTGCTACGGTGCTGTTCCTCCTCCTTTTATAGGCGCCCCGGGCTTCCTCCCTGTGCTTGCGCTACGGAAGGGCTATCACGTGGCGGCAGAAGGTGGAGCGTGGTGCACCGCAGCCCAGCTGTCCATGGACGCGGTCCATGGGCGTTAAAGCTGATGCCTGTGGCAGAGTAACCACCGCCCATGCAGGACGGCCAGCTGGGGGCCGCAGAGGAACGTGGGGGTGCCCACGGTGACGTTGGCCATGGAGCGTAGCGCCGGCCAGTCCCCTTATCACCAAAGAGGAAATCCTTGTAGTCCGGTGCGGATGGCGCAGCTTTGTTGACCCCTTTAATCACCAAAATGGCAACTGCAGCGTTGTCGTCACCGCGCGCAGAGGCGCGCGTCACTCTGCGGCCGCTGCAGAGCCCATGTGCGCTCTGCAGAGGTTGCTTTGCAGCGAAGCGATCTCCACGAGGGCTTGGATGCTCTGTAGAGAATTCGGCGTTGACCTCTCTCCAGGGGGGATTACCTTGAAGAGGGGGCAGCAGTGGAGAGGGCCTCCGCAGGCCTCTGCTGCCTCAAAAGCCCTCGCGAGGCAATTCGCCTCGCGAGGCTCTCCAAGCCGTAAGCTTGGTCCTTAGCGAAAATTGGCCATCGAGTGTCGAGGGCCATGGCGGACAGGCCCAGCACTCCTGGATTTCACTGGGCCGACAGTAGCCCCTGGGCCCATGATGGGCACGATGTAGTCCAATGGACGCAGGCGAATGTCATGGGCCCAAAGTGTCCGGCCGGCCTGAGACACGTGTAGGGCAGTTACGCCGCGACGACACGTTCCCCTCTTGAAGGCCTTTCTCGCTTGTTTGTCAGGGATTTGGTGACGGCAAAACGCCGGAGGCTCCGCAAGGCCGCGGAGGTGCGGGGGCCTTGCCTCGGCAACCGTCGAGGGGCCTGTGGAGCCCTCAGCTGAAGAGGCTGCTAAGCCCGTGGTGACTGAGGCCACGGAGCCGGTCGTGGAGGAGGCCACGAAGCCTGTGTCGGAAGAGGCTACAAGGCCTGTGGTGGAAGAGGCTACAGGGCCTGTGGTGGTTGCGCCTCTGACCGGGGCGGCTGCTTCGTCTTCTACCGCGGAGGTGCACCCCGAGGAGGAGGCGGTGGTGCGGACGCCAACACCGCCACGCCCTATCACTCCACCAGAGCAGCAAGAGGAGGTCGCCACGGAGGAGGCGGGGAGCGGCTCGCCAGCGAGGAGAGGCGCGACGTCGAGATGGGGGAGAACGTTCCCCTCCGCCCCAAGGCAATGACGCTGAGGTGGAGAAAGACGTTCTTCCGCCGCCCCCGCCTAATGCATATACTGAGGGGGCGGCGGCTTCTTCTGAGGCCGCAGCGGGCACGGCGCGGCGGACCTCACGGTGGCTGGGCAGTCTTCCCCAGCCCCTGAAGCTCGAGAGGAGGCGCCGATGGAAGACGACGGTGCTGGAGCCCATGGCCCCAATGACGGAGAGGGCTCGCTTCACAGCCCCCAGGCCAGGGTCGACCCGGGCCCAAGCTCGGAGATCCCATCCTTGAGTCTAGTCCACACGGGGGAGCCTCCATGTCTCATGGGAGTTCGCGGGCTCTGGTCCTGGGCGGCAGGAGCTGGAGCGGCGCTCGCCGCAGCTCTACCTTCCGCCTGGCGAGGGGTGCACTGGACGGGCTGGAGGCCCAACTTGCTCTCGAGGAGGCCGAGCTCGCCAGAGAGTATGATGAACTTGAGAAGGCATGGACCCGCTTCTTCGAGATCGTGGAGCACCGTCGCCACGACAACGAGGCCATGCAGGCGCAGCGAGAGGAGGCGCTGCGCTTCGCCAAGGAAGTCCGCGAGAGCGCGGTGCGCGAGGCTCAAGAGACCCTGGAGCCACTCCAGGCAGAGCGCCAGGCCGCTGCAGAAGATCGCGAGGCGGCCGGCGGAGCGCCAAGCTGCTGCCTCAGAGCGCGCGGCCCTCGAGACCACGCTAGCCGCTCAGCGCCAAGAGCTTGCTGACCGCGAGGGGAAATTTGCTGCGGAGTCGGAGGCTACGCGAAAGTCTTTGGACCAACACCGCGTGTCTTTGGATGCCCGTGAGCAAGTACTGGCGGCGCGCAGGCGGAGGTGCTCAAGCGCGAGGAGCAGCAACTGCAGGCTGACAGGGAGCTGTCCACACAGCGCAGATCTTGAGGCGCGGGAGGGCAATCTGGCCGAGGCCATAGGCAAGCATGGTGAGGAGGTGGCCAGGCACAAAAAGCTTGTAGAGAAGTCCAACCGAAAGCTCGCCGCGAGGAAGGAAGAGGCTGAGAAGGATGCCGCCGCCAAGCAGAAAGAATATCGCGCTGCCGTCGCCGAAGATTATGCTGGGAAATTCAAGAAGCAGGAGGACCGCTTCAAGAAGAAGCGCAGATGACAATGCCCGCATCGTTCAGCTGGAGCATCAAACGCCAACCTGAACTCCCAGTTGAGGCGCGCCAGAGATGGTCGTCGCCGCGCGGAAGAGGCTCGCGAACGTGCAGATCAAGACCTCGCCTCCCTGATGGCTGATATGAAGGAGCTGAACGCGCAGGTGGGCCCTGCTGTGGAGCGTGCTGCAGAGGCTGAGCACAGCGTGCAGGCGGCGCGGGTCTTGACGCAGCAGCGGGAGCGCATGTTCAAGTCCTTGGTGACCGGGGGACTCCTTGCGGCGAGCTGGGAGTGGATGCCCCTGCGGTTCCCGTCATGGGAATGCCGATGCTGCGCGTACCTCGCCTACTTCGATCAGCTCTTCTCCGCGCTCGGGGGCCTGTGGCGGAGCTTGGCGACGTTGTCGATGAAGAGTGCCGCAAGCTCTGACGGTGGCGATCGACGCGTCTTCGCCAACCTCCAGCGCCTTACCCCAGCTTCGACTTCGAGTCGGTGACCGAGCCTGTCGAGGCGGACCAAGCTCAGGACTCTCCAACTTGGTTCGGGAGGAGGTCAACGATTACGTCGACCGCTTCAAGAGGGTGAGCGGAGCAGGCCGCTGAGGAGGAAGCGCTGAAGCGCAGCTGAAGAGGAGGCTGAGGAGGATCATGACGGCGATGCCCCTGCCTAGGCCGCTCCTGCAACAAGACGCGCTTGAGGCGCAATTATCTTTGTTTTAAGACTTGTTTTAACCATTCTGGCTTGTAAGACACTTTGATCGTGCGCTACTATGTGTGTGTGTGCCCCTCGATGGGCCTTTTATCCCTGTTCCATGTCTTTCTTCGCTCTACGTCGTCAGGACCCATCTCTTTGCGCTATGACACCGCCGCTGCGGTATGCCGGAGCGTGACTCGGCAAGGCCGGGGGGTGTTTAAGGCTTGGAGAGGTAAGGGCTCTCGAGTCGCGGTGCTCGAGGGCCCCCTTTGACGCACAAGCAGTCCATGGAGTGTGAGAGAGAAAAACCGCTCGAGGGACGACAGGTGCTCGTGAGAGGGAGAAAAACTCCTGAGGGGCGCGAGCGCTAGACTTAGCTTGGCGAGACTTTGGCCTCGTAGAGGGCGTTGGCTTCCCTGTGGGGCGTTGGTTTCCCTGATGGTGCGCTCCCTCTAGGGTCGGAGCGTGACTTCTCGACCTTGGGGAGGACTCTTGTTCCCTGTATTGGTTAGAGAGGCAAACCCAAAGCAGCACATGGTAGTAAACACTCATGCGCGCTTATAGGCTTCCTCATGAGTATCTCGCGAGGAGAGTAAGTACCAAGGTCCTTTGGTGAGGTGGCGTGTTTGGGAGCAAGCCCATGGGCCAGAGCTCTTTGAGGTAACAGGCGTGAGAGCGTGCTCACGTGTTAGAGCTCGGATCCTTTGGATTTTGCGGTGCTGTTGGGGTGCTCTTGAGGCACAGTCACCGTACTCAGCCCCCGCTCGCGAGGTGCGCATGGGGAAGAATATGAGCGCGAAATGAACTAAGATGATGAAAAGTAAAAACTCACCACCAAAATATTACATAGCGGCGCCTCAGCGCAATGTTTCATTGAGAAACGAATTGGTTCATTACACTTGGTGTTACCAAGATAAAGTTTTCCATGTCGAGGCATGGGGACCACATTCAGTGGCTGAGACTCTTCACGGCCTGCGGCGGCACGTATCAGGAGAGCTCAGAGGGGCTGGCCCTCGGGAGGAGAAGCTTTTGTGAAGCTTGGAGGTGAAGTTGTGTGCTTCCCTCTAGAGACAAAAAATGTCTGGCGTGACTATGATCACGGGTAGAACTTGCGTAGATGCGCGATGTTCCATGGATTCTTGACCGGATGCCGTCCTCCGTTTCGAGGCGTACCGCGCCAGGCCTGGCGATGTGTGAGACCCTGTAGGGGCCTTCCCACATTGGCGAGAGCTTGTGGAGACCTTCCCTGGAGAGGATTCTCCTGAGGACGAGGTCGCCTGTCTCGAGAGTGCGTGGACGTATGTGGCGGCTGTGGTAGCGTCGCAGGTCTTGCTGGTACTTGGCTGCCCTGAGGGCGGCACGGCGGCGCAACCCGTCAAGGAGCAGCAGGTCGTCGCTGTGGAGGTCTGCTTGATCGTCCTCGTTGAAGGCAAGGACCCGTGCGGATCCATGCTTGATCTCTGTGGGGAGGACTGCTTCAGCTCCATACACGAGGGCAAATGGCGTCTCACCAGTGGGCTTCGTGGGGTTCGTGCGGATGGACCAGAGCACGGACGGGAGTTCGTCTATCCAGCCCTTGCCGTAGCCCTTCAGGCGATTGAAGCTTCTTGTCTTGAGGCCCTTGAGGACCTCAGCATTTGCTCGCTCGGCTTGGCCGTTGCTCTGTGGGTGAGCCACCGAGGCGAAGCAGAGCTTGGTGCCGAGGCTCTCGCAGTAGGCCCTGAAGATGCCGCTGGTGAATTGTGAGCCATTGTCGGTGATGATGCGATTAGGCACACCAAACGGCAGACCAGGCCTCTGATGAATTTTACTGCTGCCCTGGCCGGTATGCTGCGCACTGCTTCAACCTCTGCCCACTTGGTGAACTTGTCGACTGCCACGAAGAGGAAGCGGTAGCCCCCTTGCATCTCGGGAAGGGTCCCAAGATGTCTAGCCCCCAGACCGCGAAAGGCCACGAGAGCGGGATGGTTTGGAGTCCCAGTGCAGGCTGATGGACTTGCTTGGCGTGGAATTGGCACGCATCGCAAGACTGGACGATGGTGGTGGCATCTTGAAGCACTTGGGGCCAGTAGAAACCGCTCCTGAAGACCTTGCCTGCCAGGGTGCGTGCAGAGGAATGGTGGCCACACTCTCCACTGTGAATGTCTCTGATCAGCATGCGGCCTTCCTCGGGGGGGACGCACTTGAGTGCAATTCCATTTGGGCGCTTGCGGTACAGGTCTCCCTCGAGGATGTAGTATGACTTGGCTTGTCGAGCCACTCGTTCCGCCTCCGCGTCTTCTTCAGGAGGACTCCCTTCAGCAGGTAGTCTTTGAGTTCGTCAACCCAGCCTGTCTCTTGATGCACCATAGCCAGCAGCAGACGCTCCCCTGAGGATGGACCGCAGTTGGGTGCCCCACCTACAGGAGGTGGTGGGAGTACTTCGTCTGTGCTTGTGGCTGCTGCTTCTTGTGGCTGCTTTATGGACGCCTTGGAGAGTCTCTCTTCAAAGACGCCGGCCGGCTGGGCCTGCCTTCGTGATGCTCGCTTGGCGATGTCATCTGCCTCCTGGTTCTCCTTTCGCGGGATGTGCATGAGCTCCATGCCCTGAAGTGCTTCTCGAGCTTGCGGACCTCTTCAAGGTAGGCGGCCATGTGGTCGTCTTTAGGCGTGTAGCTCTTGTTGGAGAAGTTAACCAGGAGCTGGGAATCACCCTTTATGAGTAAGTGCTTGACGCCAAGGGCGATTGCGGCTCTGAGCCCGGCGAGGAGGCCTCGTACTCGGCGATGTTGTTGGAGATCTTGTCTATTGTGAAGCACAGCTGGATGGCGTAGTAGAGCTTGTCACCTTTTGGTGAGGTCAAGACAACGCCAGCCCCACCATTGCGGCAGGCGAAAGCTCCATCGAAGTGCATGGTCCAGTGGCTTGGCATTGTATCTCCGATGACGCGGTTTCTTCTTCGCGAGGCTCTTCAGGAGTTGGGTCTGTCCACTCGGCGACGAAATCCGCCAGCGCTCTCCCTTTTATGACTCTTGTGGTGTCGAAGCGCAAGTTGAATGGTTGCAGCTCAATGTTCCATCCTGCGACGCGGTCAGTGGCGTTGGGGTTGCGCAGGATCTGCTCCAGGGGGAAGGACGTGACCACCGTGATGGGGTGGCCCTGGAAGTAGTGGCGCAGCTTCCTGGAGGCGATGAGGAGCGCGAGGAGGAGCTTCTGCTGCACTGGGTACCGCTCGCGAGCATCTCGCAGTACAGTACTGACGAAGTAGACTGGATGCTCGACGAGGGTCGTTGATGGTGCGGCAGCGTCGGCTCCCTCGAGAGGCTCCTCAGGACCTTTGGCGAGGTTTGCCTGTGGAGGAGCCTCGGCAGGGGTGCTCGTGGTGGACTCGACTTGAGGCTGTGGGTCTGGCACTGGGTCTGGAGAGACTGTTCCCTCGTCGGGAGGTTCTGGACTTGGTGTGGCAGTGCTTTTCTTGGGGAGAACTGGCTCTTCTCTTTCCACCACCAGGACGGCGCTTGCAGTTTGTGGAGTGGCTGCTAGGTACAGCTTCAGATGCTCGCCTGCCCTGGGGGCTACCATGACTGGTGAGCTAGCCAAGTATTTCTTCAAGTCCTCAAATGCTTTGTCGGCCTCTGGAGTCCACTTGAAGGTGCCGGATTTCTTCATGATCTTGAAAAATGGCAAGGCTCTCTCGCCGAACTTGGAGATGAAGCGGCCTAAGCTGGCCATGCATCCTGCTAGGCGCTGCATGTCCTTGAGGCGGCGAGGTGGCTGCATGTCTTCTATAGCCTTGATCTTGTCAGGGTTTGCTTCTATGCCGCGGTGGGACACGAGGAACCCGAGGAGCTTGCCTGAAGGCACCCCGAAGACGCACTTGGCGGGGTTTAACTTGATGTTCACCTTGCGCAGGCTGGCAAAGGTTTCCTCGAGATCCTTCAAGAGAGTGTCTCCCTCGCGAGACTTGACCACGATGTCGTCGACATAAGCTTCTGCATTTCTTCCCATCTGAGCCCCCAAGGCGATCCTCATGAGCCTCTGGAAGGTGGCGCCGGCATTTTTCAGGCCAAAGGGCATGCAAGTGTAGCAATACACACCACAAGGGGTGAGAAATGCTGTTTTCTCCTCGTCTTCCTTGGCCATTTTGATCTGGTGGTAGCCTGAGAAGGCATCCAGGAAACAGAGGAGATCACAGCCGGCGGTGGAGTCCACAATCTGGTCTATCCTTGGCATGGGGTATGGATCCTTGGGGCAGGCCTTGTTTACGTCTGTGTAGTCGATGCAGAGCCGGCCTCCTCCATTGGGTTTTGGGACAACCACACCGTTGGAGAGCCAAGTGGGGTGGGCAACTTCTCGAATGATGTCTGCTGCTTTCAGCTTCTCTACTTCTTTGATGATGAACGCTTGCTTCTCGGGGGCTTGTTTCCGCGCTTTCTGCTTTACAGGGCGTGCGTCTGGACACACGGCTAAGTGGTGCTCGATCACCTCCCTTGGTACACCGGACATTTCTGACGGAGTCCATGCGAACATGTCAGAATTTGCCCGAAGGAAGGCGACGAGCGCGCTTTCCTATTTGGGAGGCAAGCCAGCGCCTATGGTGACGCTAGCCCCCGAGCCCTCAGCCCCCGAGCCGCTGGTGCTCAGCGACACCTTCTTTGTAGATGCTTGCTCTTGAGTGAACAGCTGTTTCTTCTTCTTGGGCCTCTCGAGAGGCTCCATGTCCTCGTCAGCGGGGAATGCCATGGCAGCGGCCTTGTAGGCGATCTCGACAGCGCGCGTGGCGTCCTGTACGTGACCACGTATGGTGATGGTGCCACCGCTGCCAGGGATCTTGACCATGTTGTAGGCGTGGTGCGTGACGGCCATGAACTTCGCGAGGGCGGGGTAGCCGAGGATGGCGTTGTAGGGCAGGCCAATGTGCGCGACGTCGAAGTCAATTAGCTCGGTGCGGTAGTTCTCCTGCGTGCCAAAGTGACCGCGAGCCTCACTTGCCCCAGAGGCGAGATTGAGCCGCTGGTGACCCCGGTGAAGGGCCTGGAGGGCATGAGCCACTCGTAGGGCACTTGAAGCGTCTCGAAGGTCTCGACAGAGATGACGTTCAGGCCTGCACCCCCATCAATGAGCGTCTTGCCGACGGCGATGTTGTTGATGGTGGGGGTGCACACCAACGGGAGGGTGCCCACAGTCTTGTAGACTTGGGGTGATCTTTGGCGTCGAAGGCGATGGTGTACTGGGACCACTTGAGGGGGCGGGACGTCTCGACCCCGGGAAGCGCTGCGTTGAGCTCGCGAGCGAACTGCTTGAACTGGTTGTTCGACTTGGGCGCCTGGGATCCGCCGAGGATGCATGCCATGGCACCCTTGGGGGCCTGGTAGCCTCCAGGCTCTTCGTCGGGAGATTGTTGTTTTTCTCGGCGGCATTCGCCTGAGTTCCCTGGGCCTCTGGAAGTTGCCCTTGCGTCCACCTTTGCGGTAACCACGGCCTCTGCCGCGGCCACCGCTGCCTTCTTCTTGCTCACGCTTCTTGCTCAGCTGCTTGAGGTCATAGCAGTTCTCCGTCGCATGGCCGCGCCTGTTGTGGTAGATGCAGAACGGGCGGTTGTCCACCTTTTTCTCGCCAGCCTCTGGGAGTCCTCGCGAACATGCTTGGCGTCGGGTTCAGCTGCCAGGACTGCGGTAGGCTTGCGCTTTTCTCGTCACGCCTCTTCTGGGTCTTGGATCCCTCGACAGGGTCGTCTGTCGAGCCCACCTTGACGAAGAGGAGCCCTTCTTCTGCCTTGGCGCATTTGTCTGCGATGTCGAAGAGCTTCACCACGGAGGAGAGGGTATCATGGATGCCGAGCTTCTCGAGCATCCTGTGGTTGGTGACGCCCTCTCTGAAGGCCGCAATGACGTGCGAGTCCGGGATGTTCGGGATTTGTTGCGGACTTGGCTGAAGCGCTGGATGTACCTGCGGAGGGTCTCGCCAGGCTTCTGGCGCACAGCTCGCAGGTCGTTGTAGGTGAGGGCGCGCTCGTACGTGCCCTTGAAGTTCGCAACGAACTGCTGGCAGAGCTCCTCCCACGAGTCAATGGAATCCTCGGGAAGGTTCAGGAGCCACGACAAGGCGGAATCCTTGAGAGCGTGGGAGAACCAGTTGGCCATGACCTTGTCGTCTCCCCCCGCAGCTTGGATGGAGGTGGTGTAGAGCTGCAAGAACTCGATGGGGTTGTTCGTGCCGTCGTAGCCCTTGGGTAGGTCAGGCCTGAACTTCTGTGGCCAGACGACGCGACGCAGGTTGCGGGTGAAGGCCGCGCAACCTGTGGCGTACGAGGCGATGCCACCCTGAAGAGCACGGCGGTTCTGTCGCCCGCTTGGCCGATTTCCTCGACGATGCGCTTCTGGAGGTCCTTCTGGCGCTCCATTTCCACCCGCGCGTCTGGGGGTGTCCGCTGCACGATTTGGCAATCGCGCGGCGAAGACGCGTGGGATGCGGCCTTGTGCGCCGCAGCTGGAGGGGACCTGGCGGAGGCGGCGGCGGAGGTGCGCCATGCGCGGTGGTTCCTGCGCGTCCGGAGTTGTGGTGCACCAGAGAGCGCGACGCCCCGGAGCTGCGCCGGTGCCGCCGCGATGTCGACGAGGTGCTGGAGGCGGCCGAGCCAGTTGTCGTGCGCCTCGGTGGGGCGGTAGCGGAAGAGCTCCGCGGCCATGAGCAGCGCGGTGTTTGGGCTGGGCGCTGGACGCCCAAGAGTGGAGGCGCTGTGGCGCTGGGACGGATGCGAGGACTCAGCGTCCTCGCCGTGCCCGTGGTCGACGTCTTCGTCGAAGGGGTCGTGGTGGCCGTCATCGTCCTCGGGGTGCTCCACGCGGTTCAGCGGTGTTGCGCCCCGTGGCACGGCTGGCGCGGGGACGGCCGCGAGGGTTGGTGGTGTTGGCAGCGGGCTCGGTGGTTGCCCTGCCTGACGCCCGGGGTGGCGCGAGCTGCGCGAGTGTCCGCCATGGTGCAGAGGTCGTGAAGGTTGAAGACGCGCCTCAGCCCCCTACCTGGCGCGCCAATTGTCGGAGAATGACTCCCACGAAACAGGGATAGTCAAGCTCACGAAGAGAGTTCGTGTAAGGGGCTGAACACGTTGGTCAAACAACCCTCAACCTGCACGGCGACGGTGCTCGTCGAGCAAGAGGAGGGACATCACGACAGAGATGAACACCAGCCCGTACCCAGGTTCACGGCCCTCGTGTGGAGGTAACACCGCTACTCCTGCTTGTCTGTATTGCACTGCTTAGAGGTTACAGTACAATGAGCTTGCCGAGGGCTCTCTTTTGGCAATGGTGTACACGAGGAAGGGAAGCTGTGGTCTTCTTCTTCCTTGCGTAAGTGGCTGCTGGAATGAGAATGCGATCCTTTGCTACGGTGCTTCTCCTCCTTTTATAGGCGCCCCGTCCTCCCTGTGCTTGCGCTACGGTAGGGTCACGTGGCGCAGAAGGTGGAGCGTGGTGCACCGCAGCCCGGTTGTCCATGGACGCGGTCCATGGGCGTAAAGCTGACCTGTGGCAGAGTAACCACCGTCCATGCAGGACGGCCAGCTGGGGCCGCAGAGGAACGTGGGGGTGCCCACGGTGACGTTGGCCGTGGAGCGTAGCGCCGGCCGGTCCCCTTATCACCAAAGAGGAAATCCTTGTAGTCCGGTGCGGATGGGCAGCTTTGTTGACCCCTTTAATCACCAAAATGGCAACTGCGGCGTCGTCGTCACCGCGCGCAGGGCGCGCGTCACTCTGCGGCCGCTGCAGAGCCCATGTGCGCTCTGCAGAGGTTGCTTTGCAGCGAAGCGATCTCCACGAGGGCTTGGATGCCCTGTAGAGAATTCGGCGTTGACCTCTCTCCAGGGGAGATTACCTTGAAGAGGGGGCAGCAGTGGAGAGGGCCTCCGCAGGCCTCTGCTGCCTCAAAAGCCCTCGCGAGGCAATTCACCTCGCGAGGCTCTCCAAGCCGTAGGCTTGGTCCTTAGCGAAAATTAGCCATCGAGTGTCGAGGGCCGTGGCGGACAGGCCCAGCACACCCTGGATTTCACTAGGCCGACAGGTTCCTCCTGCCCATCGCCTCGGGAATGGGGGTGATGCCCAGACAAGTAACTATAAAGTAATGCGACAATTTAAAATGCAACATGGCAGGAGTAACATTACGAGTCTCATATTAAACAAGAACAACAAACAATCATGCGTAAATAAATAGACAAACATATAATACTCGGAAAGACAATAAGCAAATAATCAAACAAACACCGTTGGGCTACTCATAGGAAGGGGTTAGCTTGCCTTCGAAGACGGGGATCCACTGGGTTTGGAAAGGTCGGGGTGATCCCGCGGCGTAGGGCAGCGATAGCCCCGTATCACCGACTCCGAAATGCACGTATGAAAGGGCACCCATAGAACTATTTTGGAACGAGATGAAATCAGTACCACTGGGTAAAGCTCGTCAAAACAAGAATTTAGAAATTTGAATCGCCTCAATCGGAGTTGAGGTTCAAAAGATATTGACGTGCGACAGATAGCTATCTGCTGCTCACCTCGAAAAAAAAACAGACTGCGGGGAGAAAAAAAACCGAGCTGGCTGCTCTGGCCGTGCGGTTGGGCCGCAGATGGGCCGAAGCGGCCTGCTACGCTGCTGCGCTGGGCTGGGCTGC
The DNA here is from genome assembly GCA_947311845.1 of Poa pratensis. Classification (NCBI taxonomy): domain Eukaryota; kingdom Viridiplantae; phylum Streptophyta; class Magnoliopsida; order Poales; family Poaceae; genus Poa; species Poa pratensis. The sequence continues at coordinate 421,354 of CAMZMU010000063.1, forward strand.
TCGCGTACTTCGTGGAAATACGCTTCCAGAGCAGGAAAGCGTAAAGCAGTGAGTACGCTTTGTACTAGCACAAATACAACGATTAGAACATTGTTCTTTCTGTTCTTCCAGCTTGCTCGCACGGGAGGCTCGGGGAAGCACGGCCAGCGGCCGCCGGCGGCGACGGGCGGCCCGGCTGAGGACGGATGCGAGGTCCCTGAACTCCACACGTCTGGGAGGGTCCCAGCTTGGATGGGGACGGCCTCCTGCGCGTCGCCCTGAGCTCCGGCCTCACGGGCTTAAGGCCATGGCGGCGGTGGATGGCGCCGTTTGCCGGGGCAGCACGGGGACCGTCCGACGGCGGGGACGGACGCGCCAGACCACACCGCGCTCGGGGACGGTCTCGGGCGGAAGAGAGAGCCACGGGCGCGGCCTCCCACGAGCTTGGCCAGCACGGCCATGGCGGGGTCGAGCACGGGCGGCTCCTCCGTCGTGTTGCTCCGCTGCTCGGGGACGGCAGAGAGGCGGTCGCCAGGAGGAGGGTCTCGGGGATGGCTTTGGCGGGAGGGAGGCTGGGGTTGCGTCGCCTGCATCCCTTGCCCGCACGGCCATGGTCGCTGATGTACGGAGCGGCTTCGGCCACCAATGGAGGCTCCGGTTGGACGGCTAGCAAGGGCAGGAGAGGGGGGGCGGGGGGAAAGGGAGTGAGGTGTGTGAGTGCAGCGATATAGGAGAGCTCGGGTCTCTCTTCACAGGCAGGGGACGAGGAGACAGACAACGAAACCACTCGACGCCTTGATGCAACAACTTAGCTCCAAAAATAATAAAGGAAGGGATAAGGAGGAGGAGAGGATGGGGTTGCCGTGCTGGACGAACAGTTCTGCACGAGGTCGTACTGTGGAAGAAAGGATAGGCACGGCCCGCCGGCAGTAAGCCGAGATTTAGGGTTTAAGCAAATTTGAAAATCTGCTCCGAAGGTGTTCGATGAAATGCCCACAAGAGTTTTCCTAAAATAAATAAAACCAGAAAAAAATGCCAGGGTTAGGATGAGTGTGCGGAGATTACCCACCAAATCAATTGGTGCAATTTAGATAGGGCCTTGGCTAAATATGCAAAATGATCAGGACGATATGATCAGCACCGCCTGGATTTAAGTCATGGTATTGAGGATTATGGGAAGTCGAAAAAAAAACACATGGGTGATTAGAGGAGTAGGTGCAATTGTTTATCTATCCTTCAAGCAGGATTATTTCACACTAGGAGATTTTGTATAAGCTCCAGATTAGGCGAAAATTTAATAGCATGGTATTTATATTATACCAATATAGGAGGTAGGTGGCTTTTGTAGGATAAAATAAATATATAGGGTATGTGGCTGTTGGATACATCACATGTGAATAATTGACATGTGTTTGGTTTATCAAAAGGTGGTCATGCATGAGAAATATCTCATGGCCATTTTGGAATAATAGTAGGTGGTAGATAAGGGCATGATGGCATCTCCTGGATTTATGAGGAGTGTAGGATAGGTACCGGTTAGGAAAATAATTTCCTAACCAACACATGCACTGAAATATTTATCCACGGTTTTGGAAATATTGCACTGGAAATTATGAAATATTTTGCATGGGAGATTAATAAGTGGATAATGAAATCTTGGAATATCTGGTGGCAGTTTTCCAGGAGTGGCAAAGAAATCACCAGAGATTCTGGAATTATTTTAGAGAAAAAGAACACGAGGGCATCATCTAGCACCAGAGGACAAAAATAATTAAGATACGAGAGAAAAGTTTTTCAGGTGTGAGGAACACCATTAAATTTAGTTATCCAAAATTTGGGGTGTTACAGCGGTCACGACGTTGACATGCTTTGGCGTCTTCCCTTTTTGTCTGCACGATCTGGGCAGTCCACAGAGAAGTGTCCGGGCTTCCACAAGTGTAGCACTTTAGCTCAGATTTGTTCAGCATCTTTTTCTTCTTCTTGAAAGAAGTAGTCTTGTTAGGCATAGTGAACGCAGGCTTGCTCTTGGCCTTACTCTTGCCGTGCTGATGGTTTTTCTGCACCATGTTGGCGCTAGACTGACCTTCACCACCTCTCTCAGCAGTGTCCTTAGCCTGAGCCTTCTCCTCAACATCAAGAGACTCTATCAGGTTTTCAACCGATATCTCCTGTATCTTGTGTTTGAGAGTTGTGGCGAAGTTCCTCCATGAAGAGGGCAAATTTGCAATAATGCATCCAGCCACAAACTTGTCAGGTAAGCCACACTTAGCGTGCTCAACCTTCTTAGCAATGCACTGTATCTCATGAGCCTGTTCGACTACAGAACGGTTGTTAGCCATCCTGAAGTCATGGAAGCTATCCATGATGTACAGTTCACTGCCAGCATCTGCTACACCGAACTTAGCGTTCAGTGCCTCCCAGAGCTCTTTGGCATCAAACAGCTTGTTGCTAAGAGCACTCAGAACGAGTCCCACAAAGGCAGCAGTATTGGTTTCCTTTAACTTGTTCTGATCCTCGTCAGATATAGTTTTTTCAGGTAAACCCTCACTAGACTCGAACACTTTCAGAGATCGCAAACACAGTGTGGTCTTGTACTGCCATCTCTTAAAGTCCACACCGGTAAACTTGTCCGGCCTCAGTGCATCAGATAAATATCCCATGTTTAACTCAGGAAATTGCCTATAACAAACATAAGGTTTTGGATTGTTGGAATATTAGGCATAATTTCCATGATTAATTCCAGAATAGTAAACATGATTGCAGCTACTAACATGTTAAACTCAAAAATACTAGACGTATTAATTAACATGAACAACAGCAAAACATGTACTAACACAGCCATAGTAAAACAGCAGATCGGAACGTGACACACGTACCGAATGGTAGTAGATGAATTAGTCATTGAAGCAGCGACGGCGGCAACTTGAGCAGCGACGGTAGCAGCTCGAAGAAGACGACGTTGGAGACGAGTCGCCCGCGGACCGGAGATCGTCAGAAAGTCGAGCCGTGATGAAGAACTTGAGCAGTCGCGCGGAGCGCTTCCCAAAAACCTTATTCGCCCTCTCCGTACAGGATCACAAAGACGAGCGGTTTCCGGAGACTGCTGTCCCGTTCGCCGGTGCAGCCGGCACACGGGATGGAGTAGACTACGGTGGCGGCGCAAGGCTCGAGATTGGCAAAACCTACACCTAACACGTACACCGTGGGCCAAGTCCACGTTGCGCACGTTTTGGGTCGGGATCGACCCGAACCGACTAACTGTGACGCGTCCGTCCAAACCGTTTTTCCCGGACTGCAAAAATAAAGCTCGGCTCGGCGAGATTCCGCAACCCGCGGTGCGGCGCGGCGCGGCGCGGTGCGGCGGAGGAGGAGCGCGTGAGAGAGCCTCTTGTTCTCACAAGCTTACCAAGTAGCACAACACTCCACTATATAAGTTGGTGCAACTCTCCTCCAACTAGCAATGTGGTACTAAATTTTAGCTCCCACTCCACTCCCATGTGTGCTGCCACAAAAATGGGTTTTGAGATTTTCTGAAATTGCTTATTGGGCTGCCACATATGGGCCCAATTCTAACAAAATCCAGCAGAGATTTTTTTTATATTGATCCCACACTCGCTGATTATAATTCGGTGGAGCCTATGACTATGTTGCAACAAGAGCACCCTGGCTAGCCTCTCTTGTGGTTCATCTCAGCATGATTTCTGCTTGATTCTGCTACATAGATAGCAGCTACCCCAAGATCTACTCGGCAGAAACAAAAAGGTTTCTTACAAATGGAGTCCACCTGAAAGAATCACAGAATGGGAGGTGCACCAGGATCATTGCTGAAGCAATAGGAAGGCCGATGCAGCCAGGAGCAAGACCGAAGCAAGGGCACTGCTGAAACGGGTGGTGAATCCACTGCTTTTCATCGGAAGCCTCTGCGGCATAGCGCACTCGTCGCCGTTGAAGAAGACTTTTGATGGGAACCCATCTCCGGCGATGACGTTGATGGAAGGAGTGAGCTTCTTGTCGAAGGAGAGGACTGATTGCTGCTTCCCCGGCGCGAGGTAGTCCGTTCCACTCATGTTGGTCTGCTTCACTAGGTAATTGAGCCCCTCAAGGCCCTGCATAAATATGGTGTCATTGCCCACTGCCGTTGCATTGAAAGAGTATGCCTTCTGGAAGCCGTCGTACGCCTTGTCCATGACCATGGCCGCGAACCAGTTGGCCATGTCGACGTCCCCCCCAATTGAACAATGTCACCCGGGCACTCCAGCCTTTGTTGAAGTCTGAGGATACATGCCAATTGATGCTCACACCGCAGAAATCGCCACAAGGAATTGGCCTAGGTGCAGCATTGTAGTGCTTCAGCTCAGCCATGCCAGTGCCTTGAGTGTACGGTTGTCGAACGGCACAAGCAGCGCTTCCGGTGGCAGGATCATGGATTGAGCAGTGGTGCTGCAGGTAGGGTTGGCAGGACAGCCGCAAGCACAGGTGTTGCAGGGGATCACCGAGTCATTGTAGAATGCGGAGAAGGTGACACAACACTTGGGCTTGGCATCCTTGGGTCTGGTAATGTTGCACACTGATACGTCTCCAACGTATCCATAATTTCTGCTGTTCCATGCTAATATTATACCATTTGCTACATGTTTTATATACACTTCATATCACTTTTATGCATTTTCTGGGACTAACCTATTAACAAGATGCCACAGTGCCAGTTCCCTGTTTTCTGCTGTTTTTGGTTTCAGAAAGTTACTTCTGGAAATATTCTCGGAATTGCACGAAACAAAAGGCCAAGTCCCTATTTTTCCAGCACGTACACGGAGTCCGAAGGAGAGACGAAGGGGAGCCACGAGGTGGCCAAACCACCTGGCGGCGCGGCAGTGGGCCCAGCCGCGCCTGCCTGTGGTTTGGGCCCCTCGGGGGTCCGCCGACATCGCCCCTTAGCCTATTTATTCACCGAGACGTGAAAAACCCTAAAACACCGAGCCTTTCATCCAGAACATATTCCCTGCCGCCGCGTCGTCAACCCTAACTCGGGGGGTTTCTGAAGCTCTTCCCGCACCCTGCCGGAGAGGGGAATCATCACCGAGGGCTCTACATCGCCATGCCCGCCTCCGGAGTGATGCGTGAGTAGTTCATCCTGGACTATGGGTCCATAGCAGTAGCTAGATGGTTGTCTTCTCCACTTGTGCCATCATGTTTAGATCTTGTGAGCTGCCTATCATGATCAAGATCATCTTATTGTAATGCTACATGTTGTGTTTGCTGGGATCTGACTTATATTGATACCTATGTGGAGCTGAATATTATTATCATGTCTATGTCATTTGTGATCTTGCATGCTCTCCGTTACTTGTTGAAGCCTTGGCCAAGTGAATACTTGTGACTCCAAGAGGGGTATTTATGCATGATAGTTGGGTTCAACCTCTATTTAACCTGGGATAGTGACAGCAAGTTCTAAGGTTGTAGATGTGTTGTTGCCACTAGGGTTAAAACAGCAATGCTTTATTCAAGGATGAATGTATTGTTTACATTACGCACATTACTTAATGCAATTGTTTGTTGCTTGCAACTTAATACTGGAAGGGTACGGATGTTAACCGGAAAGTGGACTATTTAGGCATAGATGCTGCTGGATATCGGTCTATGTACTTTGTCGTAATGCCCAAATGAATCTCATAGTAGATACCACAGCTCACACATGCATGTTATATGCACTTATCAATTGTCAATTGCCCAGCTGTAATTTGTTTACCCAGCATGCTAGTTATCTTATTGGAGAGACACCACTAGTGAACTGTGGACCCCGGTCCATTCTTTTCCATCTGAAATATAATCTACTGCAATCATTGTTCTCTACTGTTTTATGCAAACAAACATCATCTTCCATACGATACGTTTAACCCTTTGTTTTCAGCAAGCCGGTGAGATTGACAACCTCACTGTTAAGTTGGGCAAAGTAATTTGATTGTGTTGTGCAGGTTCCACGTTGGCACCGGAATCCCTGGTGTTGGCCGCACTACACTCTTCACCAACACCTTCGAAGCAACCTCGTTTTCCTACTGGTTCGATTAAACCTTGGTTTCATACTGAGGGAAAACTTGCTGCTGCACTCATCATACCTTCCTCTTGGGGTTCCCAACTGACGTGTGACGTACAAGCATTGTTTCTGGCACTGTTTGCCGGGGAGATATTCCCTCGTCAGCTTAGAGCCACCAACACGTTTTCTGGCGCCGCTGCCGGGGAAAACCGAATTGCTTCTGCAAGGGGAGTCTCTCACACCCAATCTCTTTACTTTGTTATGTCTTGCTTAGTTTATTTTTATTTAGTCTTGTTTGCTCTCTTTATCAAAAACACAAAAAAATTAGTTACTTGTTTAATTCAGTTTGCTTTTGTTTTTCAAAATGAGTACTCCTGAGAACACTAAGTTGTGTGACATTCACTAGCACAAACAACAA